>CM061560.1:99074334-99424334 GCA_030864225.1 Capsicum baccatum var. pendulum | reverse complement strand
CCTTGAGGTGTTCCCCATCATCCCCATTAAGAGAAAATAATAGAAATGAAGCCCCTAGGCTTAGTTAGACTCATAAAAAATACCTTAGGTCATTCATTGGGTTGGGATTAACTTAGACCTAACTATTCACCTATATAGCCTAGTTTTAAGGGTAGAATAGTACATGACCCTAACCCGTTCAACTTTGAGTTAAGGAAGAAACCCATCAAACCTTTGTAGTTTTAGTAATTAGAGATCTAACTTAGTGATATAATGTTCTGAGGATAGTGTAAGACCCTGGACTTTTGCTAGCTATCCCATGCTTAGGTATTTATATTAATATATTTTTACACTTATGTTTTAGTTTTGGATTAAGTCCGGCATATGCTCTATTGATACTATCATGAGTTGTAGCACCATTATGGTATTAGTTTACGGTCATTATTCATTCCTTATGAAATAAAATATTACAGATATAATTTGTTACTTATGATGATTGGTTTGATTTTGGAATCATTTTATTACTAGGATATGGTTATTCTAGTATTGATTATGGTCATTATTTAGAGTAGGGTAAGTTATTCTTTGTTCTGGTATGGGAGTTCTAATGGTTTTAGATTGATTATTTGGCCTCATTTTACTATCCACTATTTTTGGTTTAAGGAAGGTGTCTGACTTCTCACAACTATCCAATTATGCCAATTCAAGTGTGGTAAATTCTAAAATTATGGATCGAGAATTAGAAACTAATTTAAGATAAGGACAGTTTAAGGTTATCTACACTCCTTGCCTTAGCTTTTCTCTTATTTGTACACAATGAGTTTCTGAGGGCTCAATAGGGTTAATAGTCTTTTTGTATACGCCATCAAGGCTTATGCGGATCAATTATGTTGTATTTAGTCATTTGCTTTTATTTTTTATTTTTATATATATGTATATCCCTTATCTCATTGGCCTAGAATAATTTTATATTTATATTTCTATCTTGTTTACAAGTTACTTAGTTTACACTCTCGTACTTTATATTTATGTTTTTGTTATATTTGAGCTCAATAGGCTGATTATGTCTATTGAGTACCTCCTTCTTTGGTACTCATACTGCACTTCATCATATTTTTCTTTATGTAGATATGAGTGCGAGCCATCGATATTAACGTTATTCTCTAGCCTTATTACTAATCAAGAGATGGGGTGAGCTTTCTAAAGTCTGGAACTAATCCTCCTCAATCTACTTTACTTATAGTGTTTTGTATCTTTGAGACTCTAGTGCACATATGTATATTTTTATTATAGTCTAGTACTCTTTGTTAATATCTTAAAGGCTCTTAGTACCAACCATATCAGGATTTAGGAGGGATTATTTTATATATTTTATCCACTTTCCTTACTTGATTAGTATATTATTTATGCATATCCCTTCTGCTTCCACCTATTTTATCATTGTTGTTGATTTCTTTTGTTTTCCTTTACTATCCGCTTGTTAACCCATTACTTGTCGTTCTAGGCTATGACTAGGCTTACCTAATGATAAGTTAAAGTAGGTGTCATCATGACCTTAAAAATCAAGTCATGTAATGTTTTGAGTTGTAAACTTTCCTTCAAATGGTCATAGGTTATGGTTAAATTTATGTTAATTCATAAATTGGTCATTTGTGTGTGTGTTAACTGGTTCTTTATTTATTTTATTAAAATATATGCTAATGAATATTGAACTTGTTTATTATAGAATACAAGTTTGAAAATTGATAAGCTATAGTAAGATTGATAAATATACCTTCTTTGATATGTAGGGGTGTATTTAACTTACTATATGATTATACTTGTTGATGGTCCTGGTTATTTGATGTGAGTGATTGGATAAAGATTTATTACAATTAAATTGGTGGATTTTAGAAAGGCTAAGGGTGGGTATGTTAGAATAAGTGTGATATAAAGCATGGTTTGGGATAAGTGTAACAAATACTAGTTATCTAGTATGTTTGATACATGGACTAGACTTGCCCCTTTTAGGTCATGGCTAGTGGCCTATTACTTTTCAATTCATGATATAGCTTTCTTGCCTACTGGTGGTTGAAGTAAATACCATTATGACCTGATAAATAGGGTTGTGATCGCTTTATGTCAAAACCTAGATTTTACCAATATTACTAGTACAAGAGCCAATATATAGTAGATCCCAACATATCGATACAGAGACATTTGTATCCTATATTTTGGAGTCTATATGAAATTCTTAGGAAAATCTCATCTTCTTGTTTGACTTTTGTGCTTTGTATCTAGATTAGTTTCTACATTATTATTAGTTTCACACTTGTGTAGATTGTTAGGATATAGGGCATGACTGTTGGGGATTAGGACCCCAAGCCAACTACTAAAGCTACCATTAAAAGTAAAGGTGGACCTCGAGGTTGAGGAAAGGCTAGAGCTACCGTTTTATCTCAAGATTAAGATAGGAAGACATCGCTAGATCCTATTATTTCTCTTGAGCTAGAGATAAATCCAGAGATTCCATCATCACCAAATTAGGTGGACTAGGGGGCAGCCGAAGTCCACTTAGATTGATATGTTATTTGATTCACTACGATGCATTGGTTTAATTATTGGGGTTAGTTGGAGGTCCATCGATTGATAGAGCTTAGGAAACAACACATAGTGGTATTGATTTAGTGGCATAGCCTAAAAATATGGCTTCTAGAGCATAGGCTTCACCAATAATGATAGTACCATGACCAATTATAGCCTAGCTTATTATGTTTGTGAAGTAGCAGAAGATGTTGGGCCAATTTTTAAGATTAACTCCACCTAGTTTTTTGGGCGCCTTAGAAGAGAATATTTATGAGTTTTTGCTAGATGTGAGGAGAAGCTATGTAATATATGGTTTGTTAAGTTGTGTAAAGCAGATTTTTCTACCTTTAAACTTGACACAATATTGAGGTGGTGGTGGAGAGGTTATCTTGATTTTAGTCCTGCTAGATCTCTACTTATAACTTTGACTTAATTATCTAACGCATTCTTCGGGAAGTACGATTCTCCCAACATATACAAGTATCTAAGGGGTGAGTTTTAAGTGTTGAGATAGCGTGCTATGACAGTGGATGATTATAAGGTGATACTGTACAAGCTAGATAGGCATGCCATTATTATTTTATTTACAGAGTACGAGAAGATTAAATGTTTTGTGAGAGGTTTAGGACTACCACTTTAAAGGGTCACTCAGATTTTAGTGACTTCAAAAAAGTATCTTTTTAATATTGCTAATCACGTTATACTATAGAGGTGATGGATTAGAAGGCCAAAGAGGGCAATGATGAGAAGACTAATTATTAGTGTAGTTACAATGGGAGCTATAGTGACTCACAGTTTAGAGGCATAGAAATTTAGGGTAGATACCCCAAACAATAGCATTTTTAGTGCTAAACATATTCTAGTAGGCCAGCTTAGGCTACTTTTTAGATATCAGATGAGGGTCAATAAAATTATAGTGGTTTTGATGGTAAAAGTAGTATTCAACCTTTGAGGTATGTTACGGTTTTCATGTTGAGGTAGCTATTCCAGATCAGTTAGACCTTCTAGACATAGAAAAGTGCCATGTGTATATTGTGATTATGAGGTTGTTGGTAACTTATCTTGTGAGTGTCCCCAATATGGGATGGCTGAGCCTTTAACTTGGAGTGTGAAACCAATCAAGGCAGTACCGCCTCTAGTTATAAGTGGTGCACAGGGTTATAGGAGTGGTCCCTAGGTTTCTAGAGGTGATCCTTAGGTAGGTAGGACAGGTAATCGGGCAAGCACATAATTTAGTCGCAGATAAGGTCATTTGTATGGTATACCTGGTAAGTTTGAGGTTGAGGCTTAATATTTGACATTACAGATAGAATTTCAATATTTCATTATCTTTCTTTTTCTTTACATAATCTAGGATCAATATTTTCATATATTTATGCTTATTATATACTGGGTTGGATTTTTCTTAGGAGTCCTTATCTGTACCATTGTGTATAGATACTCCTGTGGGTGATGCTTTAGTAATGGATTGAGTATACAGATTGTGTTTGGTGACTGTGTGAAATTATGCTACTATGGTTATATTATTATGTTAGATATGATGGATTTTGATGTTATTATGGGCATAAATTGGTTATCCCCCAAACATGTAGTCTTGGACTATAGCCATGCCTAACATACCTTCGATTGTTTGGTAGATTTCTTTTACTCACACAACAATGGGGATAATTTCTTACATTCGGGCTTGGAAACTAATATTAAGGGGTTATGAGTAACTCCTTACTTATGTTTGAGATATTAGTATTGTGAGTCTTTTGTTTGACTCTATTCATATTGATCATGATTTTTCTGATGTTTTCCCTACCGACCCACTCTTTCTCCTGGGTATGACATAGAGTTTGCTATTAACCTTGAATTGAGAACCTAACCTATTTTTGTGACACCTTATCGTATATCTCCTATCAAGTTAAGAAAGATAAATATTTAGCTTTAGGATCTTTTAGGTAAGGGTTTCATCAGATTGAGAATATCACCTTAGGGTGCTCCAGTCCTGTTTGTATTAAAGAAAGATGGTTCCATGCATATGTGTATAAATTATAGGTAGTTGAACTAGGTGACAGTGAAGAATAAGTATCTTATGCCTTGTACAATGATTTGTTTGACTAGCTTTATGGAGCAACAGTGTTTTCTAAACTTCATTTGAGGTCTAGTTACCATTAGTTTACGATCAAGGTTGAGGACATCCATAAGACAACCTTCAAGACTTTTGACCAAATTTATGAGTTCTTGATGATGTTTTTGGGCTGGCCGATTCCCCAATAATATTATGGACTTGATGAATAATATTTTTAGGCCTTATTTGGACTCTTTCATGATTGTTTTCATTGAAGACATTCTTTTATATTCAAGGAGTAGTGAGGAGCATGAGTAGCATTTTTGGACTGTGCTCACAACTTTAAGATATCATAGGTTTTATGCAGACTTCTCAAAGTTTGACTTTTGTCTTGAGTCTATTGATTTCATGGGGCACGTGGTGTCCAAGGATATGATTATGGTAGATCTAGTTAAGATTAAGGCTATTCACGAATGGTATAGACCTGTGTATCCTTCTGAGATTCGTAGTTTTATTGGGTTAGCAGGCTACTACAGGTGGTTCATCTAGTATTTTTGACATGACCCAAACCAAGGACTTATCGTAATGGGAATCTCAAGTCCAACCTGGACCGGAGACCACCCTCGATACCCAATCTAACCAACCAGCATATACCCTGAGTCAGATGAATTCCAAACATATAACAAGATAACATATTTAACAATGTAATGACTTTCGGATAAGTCTATATCCAAGACCAACCCAACCAAGTCAATTATCCAATAACCAATCAACCAAACAAAAAATGAAAACCCAAAGTATATATATAAATATATCATAATCATTCCATACCGAAGTCCATGGATGTCCATACAAAGCCTCTAAACCAAACAAAAGAGTATCTTGTCGAGACATTCCCCTGACCAAATCCAAAACCAAAGTCTAAGAGAAGACAAAATTATGTAAAATAATCCATAACATAAAATGGATGATTTTCGAACTATGAAAGATCACCACTTCAATCCAATACTGATTGTTCCTGAATCTGATCAATTAGAAGAAGGAGTAGTATGGATGTTTCCTTTATCACGTGGCAATACAGCCGCTTGAAGATAGGTTAGCGGATGAATGCTATCAAGTACTCAATATAAGGATAAAATAATGCCAACCTTTAAAACCAAGTAAACCAACTATATCCATTCACAACCATACATATATATATAATCTACACTAGGAAAGAGAATTAGGTTTAGCATGCCTTTAAAACCATTAAACTGGGTATGTGTAGCTTAATCGTCATAATACACCCACTGGCTATATGGGTCCAGTGTCACCCCATGGACTGGCCACAATACGTGTAGCCGCAAGAATCGAAGATACCGGCAGTAGGGGATTCACATGTACCCTTTGCACAAATGATAAATATATACAAGTGATAGGGGATTCTTGTGTACCCCTCAAGTGTATGGTCACCATGACCAATCCTTATGTCGGCAAATCTGAGTTTCCAGTGTTTGTCTTTTGTACCTCCACCTTCACAGAATTTAAAACCATTTCCACACAACCAAGACACCAATTTTATTATTATTAATTGAGGCTATTTTAAGTGGTCTCGTCATACCGACTATAGCTTGCAAGTAATGTATTTATCAAACCTTAGGGGATTCCCCTGTACCCTATGGGTTACATTATTTAGTTTACTTGAGGATTCCCATGTACTCTGTAAGTACATTATTATTTTGATTACATGGGGGGTTCCTATGTACCCAACTAGTATTTTATTATTAATCTTCACTTGGGGATTCCCTTGTACAACACAAGACATTTCATCATTCAAACTATTTTTACTATGCATTTACTTGGGGGATTCCTGTGTACCCCGTAAGGTTTTCATTCAAAACAATTTCATAGCCACCAAGGTCTTACCATTTAACCATTCCAAACTATGCATACCATTTAAAAGATTTAAATAGTACCCATCATCCATGGTCGACAATTCAAAGCCACCATAGAGACATTGTTGACTTATAAATGGGGGAGTTGAAGTTTAGAGTGCATGAGGATGAGATCTCCTTTAATTTTTGCAAGATAAGGAAGCAACATATAGAAATTCAAGTGATAACCATAGTTGAGGTTAAAACCAATTAAATGAATGAAGGGGGACTTAAGGATCCACCTTGAGAAAGAAAGAAGGAATACATCATGCCACGAAGATAACTAAGGCGCTATGTGGGAGGCAACCCACAAATTCTACAAAAGTGGCTCATATCCTTTATTTAAGATTTTATAGTATAGATTTTAATTTTGGCATTGGAATAATCCATAAATTTGTGGCACTATAGAGTGCATTGGATGAGCTTAAAAAGAGGAAAGTGTGAATTTTTTCCACTATAAACTGAATAGGGAAAAATCTATCAAATTGTGAAATAAGATGAACAGAGGAAAATAGGGGTACAGAAATGCCCTTAGTTACTGCAATCATGGTCACCCGTGTGTAGGAGATTGTGGAAACCTAAATGTGATAATGGTCACCTCAAATATATAACCATCAGATTCCCTTATTTCCATCACACTCTCTTTTCAACTTTAATCTTTGATTGGATTCATTTCTGGATAAGATTGTAAGCTCTCCAACAACATCCTTGCATCTTTCGTACATCACGTATCGGGTAGGTGTCATGAATTCAACTTTGATTGTTAAAAATAGGCCATATAATGCATGTTGTAGAGAAGGCCTGAATCTTTGATTTTCGTGCTTAATTATTTCATAAATTGTGCTTGTATGGTGTTTAGCTACTAGATTATGGTGTGCACATAAGTGGGGAAGTCATGAGTACCCAAAATATCAAATCTAGTATCCTCAAGAGGCCTGGTGGTGGATGGCCTATAAAACTCAGTATCCTCATATGCTGACTTCCCCAAGTCGATATTTATCTTCTTGTTTTACCTGGTGCACCCTCTCTTTGAATTCTCAAAGGATAGATGGGGTACCAGGGTGCACCTAAGTATTTCCAGAGTATTCTTCAACCCCAGGTCTCCAACAAAGCTTAGTAATCAAATATTAGAATAAGAGATGTGTCCCACCTTGGTTCTTGAAGAATTTCATATTAGAAACCACAAGCAGACCAACATTAAAAGGAATGTCATCTAGAATGCAAGTGACCATCCAGGCCCACAAATTTAGGACTGATTTCATATGGGTGCAAGAGGAGAATCAGCTACATATTATGTTCAAACAAATCTAAGCCTCATAAGTGAAGTCATTCATGTAGATGTTACTCTTGGTTTCTTCTTATGAGACTTCCTTTCTAGCACACAATCTTTCCGCCAACCAGTTTCCTAGATCACACCCTTTTTCTTCAAACTCACTCATGTTTGCATTTGGGATCCTGTAGATACCATTAATTTAGTCTGCCTCAAAGTCCACCATTTTCCCTCGGATCCTTATATTCATGTTGGATGGGTCTGAGAAAGATACAATGCTAAGGTTGGCATAGAATTCATGTACCCATTGCTCATTTTCCTTGCATGGATCTGGGGAAAAACACCGCTACCCTGTAGCCTCAAGCTTGACATAAAATACTGGAAGATTTTTTGGCATATTACCAAAGATATACCTCTCTCTGAGAGCAACTTTGTCCTAAAAAGATCACCAAAGAAGTGAGTATGGTACTCAGATGACATGAATTGGATGTGGTCATATTTGTCCATGATATTATCCTAAAAAGCAACATATAACACACACAACCATCAGTGATATTTCTATGCACAAAAAATGTTATGTTGATCACAAAAACCCATTTGATAGTTGCTTAGTGGTGGTTATGCAAAAATCTGAAGTGCAGGATTTTTGGGCATGGCAGGAAATCACCCCCGGTTACCGCAATTGTGGGCTATAGAGCCATGTTCACATTTCCATGATCATGATCCTAATGACCCTGATCGTGGTAACTGAGATCACTTCTATACTAGCTTTCCATGTTCGAAATTTTAAAATTTTTGGGCCACATGCATGTTCTACAAGAAGAATCTACATTAACAGAGCGGAATGAGACTACTAGGTACTCAATTATTCCCTTAAATTGTAAGACCATTAGTGAGCATTCATTTGGGTATTATATCGAGCACTTGGTGTACACTCTTTATTTTTCTCAATTTCCACACACATTTTGGGTACTCATGACTTCCCCACTTATGTGTACACTATAATCTAGTAGCTAAACACCAAACAAGCATAATTTATGAAATAATTAAGCATAAGAATCAAAGATTCAGTCCTTCTCTACAACATGGATTCTATGGCCTATTTTTAGCAATTAAAGTATGAATTCATGACACCTACCTGATATGTGATGTAAAATAGATGTAAGGATACTGTTGGAGAGCTCACAATCTTGTCTAGAAATTGGTCCAATCAAAGATTAAAGTTGAAAAGGGAGTGTGAGGGAAATAAGGGAATCAGATGGTTATATATCTGAGGTGACCACGATCGTATTTAGGTTTCTGCAATTGCGTACACATGGGTGACCACCATTACGGTAACTAAGGGCATTTCTGCATCCCTATTTTCCCCTGTTCAGCTTGTTTAACAATTTGATAGATTTTTCCCTATTCATTTTATAGTGCAAAAAATTCACACTTCCCATTTTTTAAGCTTATCCAATGCACTCTATAGTGCCATAAATGCATGGATTATTCCAATGCCAAAACTAAAATCTATACTACAAAAACATAAATAAAGGAAATGAGCCACTTTTGTGAAATTTGTGGGTTGCCTCCCATATTGCGTCTTAGTTATCGTCGTAGTACAGCGTCGTCCTTATTTCTTTCTCAAGGTGGGTCCTAAGTCCCCCCTCATTCACTTCATTGGTTTCAACCTCAAAAATGGATATCAGTTGAAGTCCTGTGGGTTACTTCGTTATCTTAAAAACATTAAAGGAGATCTCAGCCTCTTGCACTCTAAACTTTATCTCTCCCATTTATAAGTCCACAATGGATCTTTTGGTGGCTATGAAAAGTCAACCATGGATGATCAGTACCTCATGGAATATTTCACAATCCAAAAGCACAAAGTTTGTCGAAAGTATGAAATTGTCCACTTTGACTAGAATCTCAAACAATATCCTGACTGGTCTCTTTAAAGTCCAATCCACAATTAACAATCTCATATATATTGGAATTGGAGTATCCAAATTGAGATTTTTTCAGATGGAAAAAGTAATGAGGCTTATACTTGCACTGAGATCGCATAGAGCTTTCATGAACATATGCATTTTGATAGTGCAAGGAATTGTAAAAGCCCTGGGGTCTTTCTTCTTTTCGCAAATTTACTACTCATGATTGCACTACACCCATGGGTGACTTCAATTATGTCACCTGAGCTTTTTCTTTGACATCCACCTCTTCATAAGCTTAGTGTATCTCGGGATTTCCTTGATTGCTTCAAGTAATAGGATATTGATAGAGAGGTTGATAAGCTTGGCCATGAATTCATTGAGTTTATCACCATTATGTTTTCTTTAAAGCCTTTGATGGAATGGGGGAGGGACTTGTATTATAGGCATCACATCACTTTGAGTTTTCTCATTTTCCACCACCTTTTCATCAACTTCCACCGATTACTTTTTATCATCTTCATATTTAGATTTTGGTAGTGATTCTTTCGACTTACCCTTAGGCATATTTTCACCCAACTCTTCTTTTAAGTGATCACCAAGGGTATCCCCACTCCTAATGACTATTTCTAAAACTTGAGCCTCATTCTTTGAGTTCACAATAGTGTCACTGGGAAGACCATCTTTTATCCTAGAATTCAATTGGGTGGAAATTTTCCCAATTTGAGTCTCCAATTTCTTAATGGAGGCAAAGTGGGACACCATGATTTGATTAAGTTGCAAAAAATCACCTTTCATTTCACGAAACATTTTATCTATTCCTTCCACTCTCATCAAGATCTTTGCCTAAACATCTTTGGACTTGTACTTGTCGAGGTCAATGGAACTCGGCACTTTGTTCTTTTCCCAATCATGGAGAGACATATAGTGCTCATAGTCATGATATTTATCCCTCCAATCACAATCTCGTTCACAGTTCTTCTAACCTTGGTTCCCACCTTGCCTTTGATAGGCGGGGCGGTGACCCCCCAAATAGTTTGCTAAGTACTTAATCTCCTCATCAAGCTTTTTAGCCTCTTCATCATCTTTATGGGCTTTTGATGCCATGGCACTCACTGCTTTTGTGGGTGTACCCATAACATATGTTGTCGAAAGCTCTAGTTGCATCATTATCTTAGCCACATTCTCCTATTTTTCTTTAGCTCATTTCCTTTGTTCTTTGTCAACCAAGGATATAGTGGGAGAACTCTTGGGAACCTTGGAATCTCGAGTATTCCATCCCTAGTTTTTCTTGGTAAGCTCCTCAAGAAAATTTTTTGCGGTAAAATAATTCAACTTTACAAGAGAACATCCCACCGCATTGTCCATCATGGTTTTGTTAAGTGGGTCAAGAGAACAGTAGAATATTTGGAAAAAAATCTTCTCCAAGACCCCATGGTTTGGACATTGCATTAGTGTTTCATTAAATATTCCCCATACTACGTTCAAAGGCTCTCTATTCAATTGCCTACAGTTTATAATTTCATCCCTCAATTGAAACATTTTGGATGAGGGGAGGAGGTGTTCACTTTCCATGGGCACCACGCGAATCGGCTTGACTAACATTGTTTTTCCTGGTTCCATTTATGTTACGTAGATCACATATAATGAAACAAAAACTAAAACCACAATGAATACACACCACTATGAGTAAAAACCACTATGAGTATACCCTAAGTAAGAACCAACATCGCATAAATGAAATCTAAATTGCACTCCTCGGCAAAGGGGCCATTTTGATAACACTAACCTATACCATTTAAAGTGGTAGAGAATCGTCATTGTCAATATCCCAACTCGTGTTGAGGTCGAATCCATGAGTGAAAGATTGAGTTCTAATCTTATGGGTAATTAAGTCCTACTAAGATAATACCCGAAGTGTTAGTAAAGTAAATAAGATAACTAAAATGGGGCAAGAGGTTCTTGGTTAAGGGAGAATGTATGCCACTAGTAACTTGATTTCACAAACTAAGCAACAAACTTTAATTGAACATCGATATTTGAAGAATCTTAGGATTAAATCTACCTAAGGGTAACTTAGGTATGGGTGTGTGAGTTTTGATGAACATGCTAGAAAGTTACCAATGTGGTTGGCTAGGTCTAGGACCCTCGAGGCTAATTTCTCAATAAAATCTCAAGGATTTCACTTGTTGACCCTTTCGGGTACCTAACAAGTGTAACAATCATATTCACCCACTACATCAATTTTGGCATCCCTAGTTCAAGGATACTGCAGTAAAGTCAACTACAAAGTCACCCTTATGTCTAAGATAGTGAAACTCAGTAAATTAAACCTAATAATTGTATACTATTGCCTTGGTTCCCGCATCCCTTTTTCAAGGATAATGAAGGTTCCTAAATCTCACCGAAACCCCTCTATCAAGGATGGTTTAGGCTATCAATAGAATGGGGTTTTCAACCACAAACCCATGTGGGTATTTGTGGTTTTCACCCATAAATCTCAACCAATTTAATCAAGCAATAGTATAACCCACTATCACCTAACTAGCATGTACACAAATACATCACAACCCATAACTAATTTAAACCTTAGTTCAACATAATCCCAAGACTAATAGATTTTTCTACTCATGATGAAAAGAAAGAAACATATACCAATTGGGTTGTTCAAGGCATCCATTCATCACAAAAACCAAAATTAAATCTCCAGATAAAGCTTACAATTATTGCCCAATTTAGGGTTTAAATTTCAAATTCAAAGTGTTGCTAGTCTCTAGAATGCCAAAAAATAAAAAGGGTTTTAAGCTTTTAAAGGATTTGGGGTCGGCTACTAAAAATTACGTAACTACCCCTGAGGTAAATATCGTGTCACCGTGATCGCACTAGGTTTACCATAATTGCAGCTACCATGACTGCATGTAGATCAATGCAATCACAATTGCTGACCATCTTGACTTGGCACATTCAGGCTGCGATCGCGGTAATTGAGGCTTATTTCTACTCTAGATCTTCCAACTGCACTTTCTTTCTCTTTATTGGATCCTTTTTAGCTCAAGTCCATATCTTTCTATATCATAACCTAAATGCCTGAAACATGTGGATATTAGTGCCTTTAATCATACATATGTCTCTTTTATTAATTAAAAACATGGTAATATACATAAATTTTGAGTTCAAGTGAGTGGTTAATTCATGGCTCATCAATCGTTCAAAACCTTTTTAAACATTCAAACTATTTTAGCCATTCAAAACCATTCAAACCAATACAAAACCATTTCTAACCATGCAAAAACCATCCAAATCAATTTAGGGTTCCATTACCAAACCATACCATGCAAAATGTTCAATGAAAGTTCAACAATAGAGTAAAACATTCCCATAGGCATTTTATGAAACATGTTGTTAGCATACCTTTACCAAGACTAAAACTAAAGCCTAAACCATAAATTTTAGGGTTACCCATGACCCATTTGTTAAACCACAACCAACTAGTACCCACATGTGCAAACCATTACCAAAAACATATGAAAACATAGTTTAAACTAATAGCAAAAAATACCCACCAATAAGCATCAAAACCCTTAATATTGATTTTTGAAACCACCATTCATAATCCACAATCAATGTTTAAAGCACATTAAAGCATGCTTTTAGTTGTAACTAACAATGAGGGAGGAGTAACATGCCTTATACAAGAAGATTTGCGAAAGAAAACTTTACATTTGAGCCCTTGGAAAAACACTTATAGAAACACTAGCCTCAATCTTCAAGAGAGGATTTGAGAGTCTGTTTTGGTACGTTATGATCCATCAAAGAGTGTTATGAGAGTCCAATATGAGTTATATAGAGTGGGGACTTAAGAGTACCCTAGCTCATACCCTGGACCTTACTATAGTCCCCTATAATAATCATCATTTAGGGTACAAAAGTACCCCTATACCATACCTTGAAAATTTTCATTAAGACCATACCTAAGACATCATACGACTTGGCATCATATACCTCATATCCTACCATACAACTAGTATAATGTTTAGTCATATCTTTGATAGAAAGCAACCCAAATATACTGACTAGCATATGAGAGAAGAGTTGTCAAACTATATCCTAGGGTATGACTAGTACCCATAAGTTTTCCCTTGCTTAGAATATCCAAAAATCATGAATTTTACAAGGGAAAATTTTTAGGGTGTTTTAGTTTTTCTACTATTGTAGTTTCTATGGCTAGATTGACTAAGAAGGAGATTTCATTTTAGTGGTTCACGAGTTGTGAGGCAATCTTTTTGAAGGTCAAGTACTTACTTACTTCATCTCCTATTTTGATTTTTCTAGTTGAGGAAGAGGGTCTCACCATCAATTATGAAGTTTTTGATATTAGTTTGGGTTATATTTGGATGTAGCGGGCCTATGTTATTACAAATGCATTGAGTTAGCTAAAGGTGCATGAGCCCAACTACCCCACTTATGATTTGTAGTGGGTAGTGGTGGTTTTCATACTTAAGATTTGTATACATTACTTGTATGGTATTTGTTAATAGATATTTATATGTCATCATATTCTTTATCATATTATGACCCAGAGGGAACTTTACCCGAGGAAATAAAAGTGGATTGAGCTGCTGAAGGACTTTGATATCCTTAGTCTATACCATTTGGGAAAGGTGAATGTAGTAGTAGATGACTTAAGCCAAAAGGTAGTGAGTATTGGTAAATTATCCTCTATTTAAGTTTTAGAGCAATTATTGGCTTTAGAAATCTAGTCCTTAGATAACTTAATAGTTCAACTTGATATTTCTAACCCTAAGAGGATTCTTGCAAATATTGAGGATAGATCTACGTAGTTGGAGCAGATTCAGGGTCATTAGTTTAAGAATGGTAGAGTTCATAGCATTCTCGATCAGGTTCTGAGTGGTGAGTACAACCATATTTTCATTCTAAGGGTTGGAGATTTAACTCAATTGATTATTGAAGAGACTTATATCATTATATATATTTTACTCACTCAAAAATAACTAAGATGTATATGGAGTTGAGGCAGTATTAATGGTGTAGTATGCAAAGAAAAATATTATAGTTTTATGCTTTGTGCCAATGTAGTTAGCAGGTGAAGACTTAGAATTTTAGACCTGGTGATTTCTTCAGATACTACCTATTCCCTAGTGAAAATAAGAGCATGACTTAGATTTCATAGGTTATTTGCCCATATTTCTCATAGTTTTGATAGCATTTGGATCATCGTCGATCAATTAACTAAATCTGCCTATTTTATCCCTATTAATACTTCATTCAGTGTTGAGAGGTTGGTCCATATCTATATTGAAGAGGTGGTTTACCTTTATGGGGTACTTATGTCTATTATTTTAGATCGAGGATCTATGTTCAAGTCTAGCTTTTTTAGGATATTTTAGAAGGTATTGCGTACTCTAGTTAACCTTACCACAACCTTTAATCCAAAAATCACGGGCAACCAAAGTAGACTATTCAAATTTTGAAGGGTATGCTTTGTTCTTGTCTTTTTTATTTTGGAGGTCAATAGGACCATTTTTTAGATTTGGTAGAGTGTTGTTATAATAATAGCTTTAATTCGTGCACTTAGATGGATCTATTTGAGGTTTTTTATGGCAGTTGTAGTCAATATCCATTTGAGGTTTTTTATGGCAGTTGCAATCGATCTTCGATTGGTTGTTTAATACTTCTAAGGTCAGGTCCCGTTGTACTAATTTGCTTTCTAAGTCATTGAACAAAGTTTAGATGATTCAGTATAGGCTACATGCAACTCTATAATGACCCTCCAGGTTATTTTCTTGATTTTAATGAATTTCCAGCATTTCAAGCATTTCCATAGTGGCAACATATCATTCATAACTTTTTGGAACTATTAATTCGATTATTGGATAGTTGATTTTAATTTTATGCTTATTTTCCTATTTTAGAATTTTTGTTGTTAAGGAATTGGTCTCAGACTAAAGGTCCTAGTAAATAATCTCATATGATAATTTTGACCACACTAATAGCTTTGGAATGTTGATTTTAGGCTAGGAGATACTTCGTTAAGATCTCAAGACTTCCAGACTCATTATAGGCTATTGGATAGGGTATACTTAAAGTGGGACTATGGGTATGGGACCCATATGTAGCCAAAACAACCTCAGAAGAAAGTTGTACTGGTTTTGTTGATTTTGGTATAGTAGAATAATTTATTTACATGCTCTGGGTTCTGAATTAATTTTGATCAACCGGTTGATGTAAGGTATAGTAGCATAATTTATTTACATACACGGGGTTACAGATATAATTATTTATGGCAATTGATATGGTTATTGGTACGGTGTATCAATATTGTTATTGGTATGGCTTATTATCATAGTTTATTGATATCACTTATTGATATGATTTATTGATGTGGTATATGGACATGATTTATTAATGTGGTATACGGGCATGGTTTATTAATATGGTATTATTGATATGGTATATGGCATGGTTTATTGACGTGGTATAGGGGCATGGTTTATTGATATGGTATATGGGTATAGTTTACTTATATAGTTTATGGGTATGATTTATTAATAAGTCTTATGAATATGATTTATTGATATGAGTTATTGGTATGGTCTATTCGTATGTATTCTGGTTCAAGTACGATAATTATTAATAACATTAATTAATATGAGTTTCGATTCAAGTCTGATAATTAATAATGATATAATATGAGTTCTAGTTCAAGTCCAGCAATTGACGATGATATTGATACTATGAGTTTCAATTTCAATTTGGTAAATAAAGTCATGATGTTGATACCATTGGGAATGTTATTATAAGGATGATATAAGTTTTGGTTCGAGTCCGGTATTGAGAATTGAATATGATATGATATGGTATGGATGGTGTGATGGTTGTAACTGATATTCGGTAGAGTTATGGATCTTCGATTAGTTATTTTCTATTGGTTATACCCTCCGTGCTAATGGGTACTCGTATTGTTTTATTTACATTCCATACTTATTGTCTTATGGGGGGAATTAGTAGTTATAATTGTGTGATCTTGATGCTACTTATCCAAATTTATTTATTTTCCTATACTCGCACTGTTGGAGCTTATTTCTAGGTTTGTCTTTTTACCTTGTATTAGATTATTTTTTCTTGTATCTTAATATATTGATATCATGATTTAGTTCAATCGGTCAATGATTCCTACTGAGTACCTATGGTTTTGGTCCTCAGGCTACACTTCTATACCTTTTGGTGCAGATCTAAGTACTAATTATCATTGTCGATGTGACACTCGTGAAGAATTGATTTCGGTGATTGGGTGAGCTCTTAGAGTCATAGTTATCCTTTTTCCTTCTACTTATCTATTTCTAGTCTTTCATTTTTTAGATAGATTGTATTTGACGATTCAATATTTATGGTTCATTTGTAGTAGCTATTTTACCGACATTACTGAGTCTTGTGATGATTGTTGACCTTCTATCTATCTATCAGACTATTAAGAGTGTTTTATTGCTATTTTTAAGTCTTTAATCGTTGATTTTTGGCTTTTAGGCCATTTTCCACAAAGTTACCCCATTGTTTATAGCTCCGGACTACGATTTGGTTTACCTACTGGACGAATAAAGTAGGTTTTATCATGACTTATAAATTGGGTCATGACAGTAAAAGAACAAAAAGAAAAATCAGTTAATCAGACAAAAAAGAATGAATAATATTGAGAGAGAATTTTAATGAGTTTTATATTCTTCTTTCTGCAACAATGACTCCTTAAATAAATAATGACTTCTGATGAAATAAATAGAACAACGGGTTTTTTATAGAGGTAATTGGCTCATTCTTTTTCTATATAAACTGAAATTCACTATCGAAATTCATTATCCAAAATACCTTAGAATGATCCTTTATCTTTTTATTAGGTTAGAATGTCACTGTGCTGAATAATTTGTTTACTGCTTTGCCACTTGAAAAATTGTTTAGGTTATTATTGTTTTCTCAAGAATTGTGGATTAGGAGGGTACTCAATAATATTGCTTTGTCATTTATGTTTGACAATTCTATTCACTTTAAAAAATCTTTTTTCCATGACAAATCTTTTGACTTATAATTTTTCTAAGCTTTGTTGAATATGTTTTGGAGTAGGACACTCAAATTTGCTACTTTGTTTTGACAATTTATACCTTTGAATATTTTCTTTACTTTATTATTATTCTATTCAAATTGAAGAATATTATCCAAAACAAATTAGGATATAGTTTGAACCTTTTTTACAATTTTATCCTGACTTGAATTAAAATTTAAGGGCAAATAGACAATCAATATTTGACGGATATTTTGATCATGCAACATTTAGCAAAAATTATTCATCTTTTTATAATAACTAGTTTTTACGAAGAGCATTAATACGTGTAAATTATTAGCAAGCGTGTCATAATTTGTAAAATATCATAATTATAAATTACAGTAATCCAAAGTAAATACGAATGTTAATCAAAAACTCAATTATAAAAAGTTTTGGTGTTTAATGTCATTATGCATACATACACAAAAAGGATGACGGGATCTCCACATTTTGCTCCAAAATAAGTGAAAGTGAACAATTAAATGCAAAGATTTGATCCTCTCATAGCAAACCAAAATATTGAAGGTATACCACGTATATGATAACACTAACCAAATAAGTATCAAACATTATTTGGACAAAACATAGAGATATGTATAATACATCACTAATTAAGATATTACACGGAACCTCGTGAGTAAGCTTCATCCGCCAAATCGATAAAATAGAACTCCTTAAACTAAATAATTGTTTGATTTGAAATTGAGAGGGTGATAATGCTATGCTTTGAAGAATGTTTTTATGGATGATTTGCAGGATTTAAGATAAAGAAAATTAGACTAAATCCTCAATAATTTTAAAAAGGAAAGAAACACCTTAGAAGATGTTCTATGAAAGAAGATAAGGTTAATTGTTGCATTTAATGGATGAAGATATTTCATATAAGAAGGAAGGATCGTTGCATTAAATGAAATGCTTAAATCATGGGATTCCTGCATCTCTCTCTTCTATGTATGGATTTTACTTAATCATATTTTTATTTCGGTCTTTGCTTATTCTTGGAAATTGAAAAATGAGTAGACTTATATATCTAGCTTCCAACGGCTAGTAGTATTCTAGTCACTACTATATAAGAATTGAAAGCCAAAGGAAGAGATATACTTTTGTCTCAGTCTTCTCTAGTTCTTTACTCTAGTTTATTCAAGTGTTATCTTCTCTTAAGGTTTACTGTGTACTCAAAAAGAGAGGAGAGATACACATAGTTGGTGAGGCATAATATGAAAGTGAGAAAGAAAGAAAGAAAGAAAGAAAGAAAGAATAAATGAATGAATGAATGAATAAATGAAAGTGTGAGTCATAGCCAAAACGTTTGACTCAATTTTATACTTTGATTTTATTCACAAAGAACAAGTAGAGTCCCTTGCAACCCAAGGGGACTAGAGTACGACCTATTAGAGGTCCTAACCAGTATAAAATATCTAGTGTTATTTACCTTCAGCATTTTATATTTTGAATTTTTTTATTACAACTAAAAGTCGACTGCCTGTTGAAGGAAGTCGATTGTCTAGTCGAAAAAAAGAGTAATTCACCCTCAAACCTCTTACTAATTTCAATTGGTATTATAGAGGAATCAGAAGTCTTTGCTTAACAACACGTGAGTAAAGATTCATGGTAGTACATCAAATTACTGAAGCTAAATTTCAAGAAGGACTCTCAATAAGCCGACCACCCAACTTCAATAGTCTATATTACAATCAATGGAAGGAAAGAATAAAGACTTATGTTTAATCGATGGATTATAAATCCTGGCTAGTTATTCAAAAAGGGATAAGGCCTATTTGAAGAATATGATAAAAAAAAATGTTTGGAAAAAAGACCTTCACATTTAACTTCACAAAAGAGCATTTGGATATTGTGCAAACAAATACAAGAGCAATCTATTTGCTTCATTGTGCTCTTAGTGAAGAAGAATATGAGAAAATATACACTTGTAAAACTACTAAAGAAATATGCAAAAAATTGAAAGTTATTCAAGAGGGAACTAAAAAAATAAAGGAAATTAAAAGTCCTCGAGTTCCTAGGGTGATGAAAAACAATTA
This sequence comes from Capsicum baccatum var. pendulum, assembly GCA_030864225.1. Lineage (NCBI taxonomy): Eukaryota > Viridiplantae > Streptophyta > Magnoliopsida > Solanales > Solanaceae > Capsicum > Capsicum baccatum. Next base: position 99,404,492 of record CM061560.1, on the reverse strand, counting down.
GACAATGATAAAGACAATATTAGAGATTATTGTTTCATGGAAATTAAAGAATCTATCCAGGTAAAAACTAACTCCTGTAGTGAATTCTAAACTACAAAATCTGCTAGATCTTGCCATATTTGATCTAAATAAAGTTCATGATGGAAAAAAGGGCTTTATTATGAGAAAGAAGAGATTGGGAACTTAAACTGTAGCTTTGTGAAATTGAAAAATATTATTTTTAAAAAGAAGTTAATGATTTAAAAAATCAAAATTAATAGCTTTGAAAAATCGTCAAGTCACAGTATGGTCAAATCAAATCAGTTGACTAGCACAACTAAGTCAACTAACCAATCTGATATTAGTATGCATGGTAATAGATATTATAACTATGAAGGTTCTCAAAGGTCAGCTAACTCTAGTAATCCAACCAAAGGGAACAATTACAGTCATAATACCTACCATGATAGGTATTATAGCTGTGATACCTACCATAACAGGTATTATAGCTGTGATAAATATCAACGATCAACTAACTCAAGTCAGTCAAATAGGGGACTAAGTTACAGTCATAATACCTATTGTAAAGCCACTTATCAATACTATACTTCTTTCTATAATTGTGAGAAGCCTTGTCATAAATATTACAATTGCAGATTTCATTCTAGAAATCTTGCCAAGTAGATTTAGAAACCTAAAATTGAGTCAACAAATCAAAGGACTAACCATAAGGGACCCATGAATACTTAGGTACCTAGAAATAAGTAATACATCAGTTTTGCAGGAACTCCACTCAAAATCTAATAGGAAATGGTATCTCAATAGTGGACTTTAAACTCACATAACTGGAAGCAAAAATTTGTTTAAAGCAATAATTGATTGTGAAGAAGGTGATATCAGCTTTAAAGATAATTAATTTTTCATGGTTTCATGACACTTTTGATGCTTAAAATCAAAAAATATGCAAGTACTTAGGTCCTTTTTATTGGATATGATATGTTTTTATGTTTATATTATAGAAAAATAGGATTACAAATAAGTAAAATAAAATAAGAAGAAAAAGCTCCAAAAAGTAAAGTTTCTGCCTGGACAACAAGTCATTGGGTGATGCTACAACTTATTGTCCAAGTCGTACGGTGAACAATGAATAAGTTTGAGAAAAAAGATAAAGTTAAAGTTGGTTTTGACTCGTAGGGGTTGATTAAAATCAGTAGGAAAGATCATTCTGAACGAACACAGTGGAAAGTCCTGAGATTTTACAAGTAGAAGACCAGTAGAGAAGAGAACGGTGATGAGTTGTAATGGCATGCTACGACTTATAGTGTTGACTGTTCTGAGCGTTATGAGAGAAGATATGAAAGATGAAATTTCACTGGAGAGACAATGAGTCCAGCCAATAACTCATAGAGAGATGTGATAAGTCATCACCAAAGAGCATATAAGTCGAGAAATAGAGTTAACAATGAGTCATCGTCAATCTAGATGACTCGTTGCCTGAGGTATATCCACTACTGACCTTATTTTCCTATTTTATTTTGGTTAGAATTTTTAGGTTATTTATGAAACTATAAATACCCCTTTGATGTGTTGTATTAATTTTTCCACTCTTTACATTCACAACACTATGTTGATTCTGAGATTTGATTTTGATCTTAGAATCCTTTATTCTTGGTTTTACGATTGATTATTAATTTGAGATTCTTTGTTTTGTTCTTAAATTATTGTGAGATTATTCATATGATTTTTTTCTTGAATTCAATGGATGTTCTTGCAATCATGAGTGGATAGACCACCTAACTATGGTTGTGGAAACCCTAATGAAATAACAAAATAAAGAAAGTGTGAAGTTGTTCTTGATAAATATTCTTATTATGATCTTCTTTGATGTGATTGCTTTCTTAACGACTGTAGAAGTTAAGAATATGTTTGTATTCTATACTTACTTTAAAAGAGAGGTAGAGATATGAAAAATAAGATCACAACAGTAATATGAGGCTACCAACCCTCATCTAATTAACTTGACACTCAAAAGGTAATAGTTAATCTGGGATCCAGGATAAGGGTTATTAAAGAGACACTCTATCAAAAGGTAATAAGTGAAATTCACCAAAGGCATTTACAAGACAGTTGGTGATATATATTTTGTTAGATTCTTCATGCAAGGTATTGGGATAGTTCGATGAACCATGATAAGTCTACAAAGTAAGTAAATTAGAGGGAACACAATCCTAGTATTCATCTTATATTAATTTTAACCAAAGCGATCAAGATTTGTTACTATTGACACTGTTCTCGCAAAATCCCCCATTTACTTTTCTGTATTTTTCTAGCTACTTTAGCAAGTTCGTGCGAGACATTTGGCCAATTTTCTATGGGTTTGACCCCAACCTTTATTGGGTTATACATTTAAAATCGACCGCATTATATTTCTTAGAGGTATAATTTGGGTGACATCAAATTTTGGCACCGTTGATAGAAAATACTGTTACGAATTTATTGATTAAAGTTGTTAAGGTTGTTGGCTTTTAATTTTCTATTGTTTATGAGGCATATGCCTAGTACTCATAGTCAAGGAAATCCCTTGATACCATTTGATATTGCGCTAGAGCCGGCCTTATGACAAATTCATAAAATAGAAGAGCATGACCATGGAGATTATGAAAACCCTAATTGGATTCCTCTACCTCCATAGGGTGTTCAAGAGATAGTTGTACAAACCACTACGTGGTTATTGGCCAAAGAGAATGTGAGAAGAGATGTTGCTACCCGTCATGCAGCTCAGGAGAAAAGAGCAAAATAAGAAGAATAGCATTGAGCAAAACTCTACAGAGCTAGATGAGATAGAGCTTAAGTACCCCCAGTTTTTCCATTCTTGCCTACATATGATAATCTCGAGGAAAATATGGGGTACATTGAGCTTGTTGAAACAGGAGCTATTGTTCCTCCTAAATTGCCTCAAGGGGTGAAGCTTGATATTACGAGTCCTACGATCCAATTGTTGAATCTGAAGGATGTGTTTATTAGTCTGTGGACTGATAACGTCAACATGCAAATCATGGATTTCATTAAGATATTCATTTCATATAATTTACCTAGGATGAGTTAGGGAGCATTGAGACTCAGGTTATTCTTATTCTCTCTTACAGTCAAAGCAATATTATGGTTAGGGGAACCGCCTCATGGATCCATCACTAATTGAAATGAATTATAGAAATAATTATTAGATCGATTCTTCTTACCTTCGAGAATGCTGCAAGAATTAAATTTATAACTTTAGGCAAATATATTCTGAATCATGGCATGAGACATGGTTGAGGTTAAAGAAGAAGTTGATGTTGGTGCCTAATTAGATAATTTTAGAGAGAAATTTGATTGAGATATTCTATAGAGCCCTGAATGACAATACTAAAGGTCTTGTTGATACTATTACTGGTAGAGAATTCATGAGCCTTCGTTGGGAGTTATCTATGAAAATCTTAGATCTGGTCTCTAATACCTACTGAGGATGGGATACTCGGGATATAGAGAGAGGATTCGGTACCTATGCTATTGGTTCTTCCAATGATCAAAGAATTATAGATGGCATAGTATCTTAAGAGGTTGCATAATTAAGGATAGAGAGTGGGTTACTACCTAAGCAATTTGCAACTATGAATATAGAAAAGGTGAATGTTATGGGGGCACAAGGTAGATTCACTAGGTTGTATGGTTCTAATATTGAAGAGGAAGCAAAATACCTGGATTGAGATATGGTGGGCTTCTAAGACAAGGGTCCAATATGGACTCTTGAAACTATATCTAAGGTAATCAAGGTTGGAACTATTATAGGGACAGATATATGGATCGGGGTAGAGAGAGGGGTGGTGACTAAAGGTGAAAGGATGACTATAAGGTAAAGGGTGGTGCATATGTTCAATTAAGAAATCGAGATACTAATTCAAAGATAGAAACATTGCATACTAAGTTGGTTAAGGGTTCATAGAATCAAGAGAGTTGCCTTAAGAGGATTAAGGAAGATATTTTAGGGTTGAGCTAGAAGGTAGAATCGCATTCTACCACGACTAAGCAACTTGAGTAGCAGTTTGGTCAAATGTAGGCTACTTTGAATTAGTGTCAAATGGGAACTCTTTTGAGCAATACTGCAGAATACAAAAAACGACAATCACTATTTAGCCATCACCACTCAAAGTGGGGAGGCGATTATTGATCAAGGTTCTTTGGCGAAATAAGTCTCATGAAGGATCTACTTGGGAAGCAGAAGCAGATATACGTACCAAGTATCCTCAGCTCTTTCCCGTCAATTCAGATCAAGCTCAAGGTAACAGTTCTCCTTAAGCTTAATAAGTTTCATGTTCATGTTTCTAGTATAAAATTGGTACCTATTAACCATTTCATACTCAGTCATGTATTCATGTGTCAGTTTTTCATGCATTAGATATGCACGAGTTCAGTATGTTTACCATGTCAGTCATAAGATCAAGTTTAAGTTCTTCATGTTCAGTTCAGGTTCTATTGTCTTGTATCCCTTCTCAGTAAATTCTTATTCGAGGACGAATGTGCCCAAGGGGGAGATATTGTAATACCCCGCATGTTTCAAAGCTAGGAAGTGAATAAATATTCCTACATATTAAATCTCCTATCCTATGATTCATACTTGAGTACATGACTTACCATGAATATACTAGAGATAGGATAGCTTATGATGCATTAAGCATGTTCATATGAGTCACTTAAGGTAATACAAGCTAAGAGTTTTTGAATCCATCAAGTTTTACAGTTTGATTTTGCAAGGGTCATCTTTGAACGAGTATAAATAAATTTTAATTTGGTATTTTGGCTGATTTAGACCCACCAAGTTGTAGATAATCAAATTATCTTTCCAACAATACCAATTTTGCCTTAATCCAAAACCCGAGCAAGAAGTTATGCCTTTTTTCGTGAGAGACAGTAAGCATAGGCGATTGGTTGGCGCCGCCTAACCCAAGAATAGGCGATTTGTTAGGCGCCACCCAACCCAAGCATAGGAGATCACTTGAGCACTGCCTAAGTCAATTCCAGGTGTCAAAAACACTCCGTTTTGAGTTATTTTAAAGGTAATTAAGCCTTTAAATACTCCTTACATGTCCCTAAACTTAACCCTACAAAATATATATCTTCTAAACATACTGCAACCCTATTTTCATCTCAAAGCTCATCATCCAAGAGCACTAAAGGAGAAAAACAACTAGGGTTGCATAATTAAGCCTGAAGATCCAATTTCAAGGAAATTCCTCCGTCAATCATCAAGAATCTTCCTTCTAAGGTATGCATAGTATTTATCTACAGATTCCTTTCATCTGTGGAGTTCAAGAATCAATCTTTAAAATACAAAATCTTGGTTGATTGTGGTGATATGGTCGTACCTATGTTGATGCTTGATTGTTTTCCTCTTTTTTATTATAAATTATGATTTCTATATTGTTGGGTGTTGATCATGTTGTTGATATTGGATGATTCCCAAGATGGAATCTTTTTATGTTTTCATGAATTCATGATATCATATGAGTTGGAAACATGTAAATTTGGTTGTTCATGATGTATAATTTGATGAATTCACCTATGCTTAAGATGTGCATGTAAGGTGTTTGATAAAATGCCTAAGGAACTAGAAATCATGCAATATAGCTAAATTGTGACTAAGTGAAGGATTCATGACATGCCCTTACGTTCCAATGACTTCTATGTTGTTAATGTGCCTTGTAAATGTTGTTGGAATACTCATGAACTATTCTTATGAGATTATGCTATGTTTACTTGCAAATCCTAATTATGAACAAGATGTATGATAACCATGCAATCCACATGAACTTCCAAGCTATTAGTATGTGTTGCCAATATGATTATGCAACGAACATGATATTAAGATTGTGCAAGTACTTGCATGTGATATAAAATCATTTCCATGCAATACATTGTTAATAACCATGCTTAGTGTGAGATCCCTACTTATGATATTATAAATTATGGACTCTACTCTTATGATCAAGTCAGTCATGTGTGTCAGTTTCCTTCCATCGAGTCCTGGGGGTACTTATACCAGAAAACTATAGCTGTGTGCCTAGATCCATGCCATGTTTCACAATATCTGAACTCAAGCTATGATTCCATAGACTTCAGTCAGTCATGTGACTTAGGAAAACCTCATGATCTTAGTTAGTTGTTAGATATCAGTAACATTCCGCCAGTCAATGGAATCCGGTAAGATTAAGTCATGCACAGTCAGTTATTCATGTCCAGCCCCTCCAGATGGGAGTAGAGGTTAGCACCGAGTGAACCAAAGGATGGAAACTCACCTGCCAGTTCAGGGTGTAATTCTTAGTAGCAATCCTTGTGTTCCAGAACTACGTAGCCAGCATAGGTTGAGCCATCTTAACTCATCATAATAGGGTTGATAAGGTGGCTTAACCCATCAGTTTAGGGTTCCCACTGTTCTCATTAAGTATACGCCAAATAAGGGTCACTCACAGATTGTCCTTACCCGTGGCACGATATTGATACCCCTCCATTCTGGGTAGAGATTGTACCCCAGCTTAGCCATAACAGCATACATGGGGCATGTCAGCTAGACACTACTTCCCACCATTTCAGTATTAGTCTCAGTAAAAGAACTTAGGGCGTTCCTCAGATTTCAGTATATACAGGGCTGTTATATACAGTCGTCTATGTTATCAGTTTTAGTATCAGTCATGATAGTTATCAGTAAACTATGTATTAGCTTGTAGGTCATTCTATCACGTATTCATGGTCCCAGTTTCTATATATGTGTGTTTGCACTCCCACGTTCATATTAGTCAGTCAGTGTTGTTCATGCATGAAACCCTTTATGTTCAGCATACCTTCCTCGTATACTCAGTACTCTAGTTGTACTGACGCATTTGCGCTATGGTTCTTTCTTTTCATGTTACACCATAGGTTCCTAGACACGAGCTCCAGCCCAGAAGTAGCGGTAGTATTCCAGTCACAGAGACACAGTGAGTCCTTATTGATTCGAGGAAAATATGATTGGATTCATTTATTTATTTCTTTATTTCAGTTGTACAGAGTTAGTTGGAGACATGGTCCTTCAACTCCTTATTCAGATAGTTTAGAGGCTTTAAGATTTATGTTCGAATTTACGTTCAGATTGAGTTGTTTTGGGTATTTTCACCCACATGATTGTATTCTGTTGAACCTTATGGCCTTATAGTACCATGTATTCCGCATTATTATATCATTATTTATAGTATACAGGTACAGATATCAGTCATGGGTTAGCTTGTGGTCCCTCAGGCTCATGAGCACCGTGTAGCATTCCGGTTCAGCAATTCGGGGTGTTACAAACTTGGTATCAGAGCCTAAGGTTCAACAGAGTCCTAGGAATTCTGAAAGCCGCATATAGTAGAGTCTTGTACATGGGTATGTTGCGCGCCACATTTATGTGGGAGAGGATATAAGATGTTTTAGGAACAGTCCCCTTTCTTCATTATTCATGTCATGCTAGTGAGCATAATCATAATTTAAAATCTCAATCTAATCCATTCTTCTCTTATTCCAGACCATGGCCCCAAAGATAAGAAACCAGCCAGCTCCTCAGCCCGAAGATCCTTTGGATGAACATGTTTCCCATGCGGAGTTTAGAGCCACATTTACCACACTTGCTCAGTCTATGTCTATACTGAATGAACAGCCAGAAGTCATTCCGGCCAATCCAGTGGCCACTCCTAAAGAAGCTAGGGTTCCGGACTTCACCCGATTGAACCCTCCATCTTTCCATGGGTCTAAGTCTGATGATGACCCTTTAGAGTTCATTGACCAAGTCCAGAAGGTCATTGTCATCATGGGTGTTACTTCTATTGAGAGTGCTGAGTTAGCCACCTACCAGTTATTAGATATTGCTCATGATTGGTACAAATAGTGGAAGTCTAAGAGGTTAGATGATACAGCCCTTATCGAGTAGGAGGAATTTGTCACAGCCTTCTTAGAAAGATTCTTTCCCTAAAAGCTCAAGAAAGCCAAAGTTCTTAAGTTCATCAACCTCAGGTAGGGGAATATGACGGTGAAGGAGTATTCTCTCAGATTTAATCAGCTAGCTAGGTATGCTCCTCATGTGGTTGCAGACAATAGAGCTAAGATGAGTAAGTTCGTGTTAGGGGTCAACGATAGCATGGTAAATGAGTGTAGGTCTGCGATGCTGATCGGTGAATTGACCTTAGCAAGACTCATGATCCATGCCCAGCAAGTAGAAGAGCAGAAGTTTAATACTAGGGAGAGGCAAATCAAGAGAGCAAGGTCAGGCAATTTTAACTTTGCTCACCCCAAGTCAGATGGAGGAAACCATTTATAGTTTTGCTCTAAGTCAGCCATTCTAGCTCCTTCCTCTGCCAGCGCTCTAGTGCCAAAATTTAGAGATGGAAATAGAAATAAAGCGCCAGGATCTAAATCTTAGGGCAGTGTTAGCAGTGCCCGAATGAATCTCCTTTTTCAGACTTATGGTAAGAACTACAATGGCATTTGCAGAGCCGGTAGTGATGTCTGTTTTGGTTGTGGCAAGCCAGAATACAAGATTAGGGAGTGTCTGCAGTCAAGTCTTCAGGGTCAGCAAAATCATTCTACAACTCAGTCCAGTCGCCCCAACCAGCAGGGTACCATTTCCAGTGATACCAGTGGGCAATGCCCAAACAGACTCTATGCTCTTCAGTCTCGGCAGGATCAAGAAAATTCTCCTAATGTCATTATTGGTACATTACAGATTTTCCATGTTCATGTTTATACTTTTCTAGACCCAGGTGCATCTTTGTCTTTTGTTACTCCATACATAGCAGGTAATTTTGGAATCAGTCCCGAAGTCCTAGAAGAGCCCTTCTCAGTCTCTACCCCAGTAGGTAAAACCATCATAGCCCAACGGGTATACAGGAACTGTCCGATTATGATATCTCAGAAATCCACGTCAGCAGATTTAGTAGAGTTAGAGATGATTGATTTTGATTCCATTCTCGGCATGGATTGGCTTCATTCCTGTTATGCCACAGTCGACTGCAGAAATAGGATAGTTCAGTTTTAGTTCTCGAATGAGCCCGTCCTAGAGAGGAAGGGTAGCATTTCAAAGTTCAGGGGTCAACTTGTTTCCTACCTTCGGGCAAGGAAAATAATTTCTAAGGGGGGGGTGTATCATCTCATGCATGTTAAAGATTTCAGTTCTGAATATCCCAACCTCAAAATAGTCCCTGTTGTTAATGAATACTCAGATATCTTTCCTGAAGATCTTCCAAGAATTTCTCCTGAAAGGAAAATAGACTTAGTGATAGACCTTCTTCCGGATACTCAACCTATTTCTATTCTGCCATATAGAATGGCACCAGTAGAACTCAAAGAACTGAAAGATCAGTTGAAGGATCTCTTAGATAAGGGACTCATCAGACCCAGCATTTCCCCATGGGGTGCACCAGTATTATTCGTGCGCAAGAAAGACGGTTCTCTCAGGATGTGTCTTGATTATCGTTCACTCAACAAGGTCATGGTCAAGAACAGATATCCTCTTTCCAGGATTGATGATCTATTCGACCAACTTCAGGGTGCCAGTTACTTCTCCAAGATAGACCTTAGATTAGGCTATCATCAGCTCAGAGTTAGAGAATGTGACATTTTGAAGAGAGTTTTCCATACTCGGTATAGTCACTTCGAATTTTTAGTCATATCATTTGGTCTTACCAATGCCCCTGCAGATTTTATGGATTTGATGAACCGTGTGTTCAAGCAGTACTTGGATATGTTTGTCATAGTCTTTATATATGATATTCTAGTCTATTATCGCACAGAGCATGATCATGCAGACCATCTCAAGATTGTTCTTCAGACTCTCAGGGATCACCAGTTATTTTCTAAGTTTAGCAAGTGCGAATTTTGGCTAAGATCAGTAGCATTCCTTGGCTATATTATTTCTGGTGATGGCATTAGAATAGATCCTCAGAAAACTAATGCAGTAAGAAACTATCCCAGACCCGTATCTCCATCAGATATTAAGAGTTTCTTGGGTTTGGTTGGCTATTACAGACGGTTTGTCGAGGGATTTTCTTCTATTGCATCTCCCATGTCCATATTGACTCATAAGAAGATTAAGTTTCAGTGGTCAGATTTATGTGAGAAGAGCTTTCAAGAGTTTAATACTCGACTCACCTCCGCTCCAGTTCTAGCTATTCTAGATAGTTCAGACGGTTTTGAAATCTATTATGATGCATCCAGAGTGGGTTTAGGTTGTGTCCTCATGCAGCATGGTAAGGTCATAGCCTACGCCTCTAGACAGTTAAAGCCACATGAGAAGAATTATCCTACTCATGATCTTGAGTTAGAAGCGGTAGTTTTTGCCTTGAAGATTTTGAGACATTATCTCTGTGGAGTTCATGTAGATGTCTTCACAGACCATAAACGCCTCCAGTATGTCTTTTCCTAGAAAGATCTCAATCTTCGCCATAGAAGGTGGTTAGACCTCTTGAAGGATTACGACATAAGTGTTCTTTATCATCCGGGCAAGGCCAATGTTGTGGCCGATGCTCTCAGTCGACTCTCCATGGGTAGTATTTCTCACGTTGACTATAGTAAGAAAAAGATGGCTTAGAAGATCCATCAGCTTACCAGACTAGGCGTTTGCTTAGTCGATTCTTCAGAGGGTGGTGTATGTGTTCATAGTAGTTTAGAGTCATCTCTAGTTTCCAAGCTGAAAGAGAAACAAGACAGGGATCCTAGCCTTGTCAAGCTCAAAGATTCAGTTCAGAATCAGAAAGTTAAGGTTTTCTCCCAAGAGGGAGATGGTGTTCTTCATTTTTAGGGTCGTCTATGTGTTCTAGGTGTAGATAAATTGAGGCAGCGAATTCTTGCAGAAGCGCATAGTGCGCGATACTCTATTTATCTAGGGGCCACTAAGATGTACCACGACATGTAGGAGATCTAATGGTGGAGTGGGATGAAGAGAGATATTGCAAAGTTTGTGGCCAAGTGCTCTACATATCAACAGGTTAAGATAGAGCATCAGATACCTAGTGGTTCCATACAAGAGTTCACAATTCCTACTTGGAAGTGGGAAGAAGTTAACATGGACTTTGTGACGGGTTTGCCTAGAACTCGTCATCCGCATGATTTAGTCTGGGTCATTATAGATAGAATGACCAAGTCAGCTCATTTCCTTCCTGTTCGTACTTCTTATTCCACCGAGGATTATGCCAAACTCTATATCAGGGAGTTAGTCAGATTACATGGTGTTCCACTATCTATCATCTCAGACAGATGTACCCAGTTCACTTCTCACTTTTGGAAAGTATTTCAAAAAGGTCTCGGTACCCAAGTCCATCTCAGCACAGCATTTCATCCTCAGATAGATAGTCAAGCAGAGAGGACCATTCAGACTCTTGAAGATATGCTAAGGGCATGTGTAATTGACTTAAAAGGAAGTTGGGATGACCAATTGCCTTTGATTGAGTTTGCATACAACAATAGCTATCCTTCTAGTATTCAGATGGTTCCATTTGAAGCTCTCTATGGTAGGAGATGTAGATCTCTAATTGGATGATTTGAAGTTAGTGAGGCCTCAATCATAGGTCCTGACTTAGTATTCGACGCCTTAGAGAAAGTACAGTTGATCAGAGAGAGACTTCGGGCTGCTCAGAGCCGATAAAAGTCCTATGCAAATGTTTGTAGAAAGGATCTCGAGTTTGAGGTCAATGACTATGTCTATCTTAAGATCTCTCCCATGAAGGGAGTGAAGAGATTCGGCAAGAAAAAGAAACTCAGTCCCCGGTATATCGGTCCCTTCAGAATTCTTTGTTGTTTTGGCAAGGTAGCTTATGAGCTTGAGTTGCCTTCAGATCTAGCCTCAGTTCATCCAGTCTTCCATGTCTCTTTGCTAAAGAAGTTCATAGTTGACCCAGCAGTTGTTGTCCCTATTCAGAGCATCTACATTCAGAACAGCCTCTCTTATGAAGAGATTCCAGTTGAAATCTTATATTATCAGACACGTAGATTGAGGAACAAAGAAGTCCCTCTAGTCAAGGTTCTTTGGCGAAATTAGTCTCATGAAGGAGCTACTTGGGAAGCAGAAGCAGATATGCGTAGCAAGTATCCTCACCTCTTCCCCACCAATTCAAATCAAGCCCAATGTAACAGTTCTCCTTAAGCTTATTTTTATGTTCATGTTTCCAGTATAAAATTGGTACCTATTAACCATTTCATACTCAGTCATGCATTCATATGTCACTTCTCCGTGCATCAGATATGCAAGAGTTTAGTATGTTTAGCATGTCAGTCATGAGATCAAGTTTCAGTTATTCATGTTCATTTCAGGTTCTATTATCTTATATCCCCTCTTAGTAAATTCTTATTCGAGGACGAATATGCCCAAGGGGGAGATATTGTAATACCCTGCATGTTTCAAAGCTAGAAAGTGAATAAGTATTCCTACAGATTAAATCTCCTATCCTATGATTCATACTTGAGTACATAACTTACCATGAATATCCTAGAGATAGGATAGCTTATAATGCATTAAGCATGTTCATATGAGTCACTTAAGGTAATACAAGCTAAGAGTTTTTGAATCCATCAAGTTTTACAGTTTGATTTTGAAAGGGTCATCTTTGAACGAGTATAACTCAATTTTAATGTGGTATTTTGGCTGATTTATACCCACCAAGTTGTATATAATCAAATTATCTTTTCAACGATACCAATTTTGCCTTAATCCAAAACCCGAGCGAAAAGTTATGCCCATTTTCGTGAGAGACAGTAAGCATAGGCGATTGGTTAGGCGCCGCCTAACCCAAGCATAGGTGATTTGTTAGGCGCCGCCCAATCCAAGCATAGGCGATCATTTGGGCACTGCCTAAGTCAATTCCAGGTGACAAAAACACTCCGTTTTGAGTTATTTTAAAGGTAATTAAGACATTAAATACTGCTTACACGTCCCTAAACTTAACCCTACAAAATATATATCTTCTAAACATACTGCAACCCTATTTTCATCTCAAAGATCATCATCCAAGAGAACTAAAGGAGAAAAACAACTAGGGTTGCATAATTAAGCTTGAAGATCCAATTTCAAGAAAATTCCTCCGTCAATCATCAAGAATCTTCCTTCTAAGGTATGCATAGTATTCATCTACAGATTTCTTTCGTCCATGGAGTTCAAGAATCAATCTTTAACATACAAAAGCTTGGTTGATTGTGGTGATATGATCATACCTATGTTGATGCTTGATTGTTTTCCTCTTTTTCATTATAAAGTATGATTTCTATATTGTTGGGTGTTGATCATGTTGTTGATATTGGGTGATTCCCAAGATGGAATCTTTTTATGTTTTTGTGAATTCCTGATATCATATGAGTTGGAAACATGTAAATTTGGTTGTTCATGATGTATAATTTGATGAATTCACCTATGCTTAAGATGTGCATGTAAGGTGTTTGATAAAATGTCTAAGGAAATAGAAATCAAGCAATATAGCTAAATTGTGACTAAGTGAAGGATTCATGATATGCCCTTACGTTCCAATATAACTATTCTTATGAGATTATGCTATGTTTACTTGAAAATCCTACTTATGAACAAGATGTATGATAACCATGCAATCCACATGAACTTCCAAGCTATTTGTATGTGTTGCCAATATGATTATGCAATGAACATCATATTAATATTGGGCAAGTACTTCCATGTGATATGAAATCCTTTCCATGCAATACATTGTTGATAACCATGCTTAGTGTGAGATCCCTACTTATGATATTATAAATTATGGACTCTACTGTTATGATCAAGTCAGTCATGTGTGTCAGTTTCCTTCCATCGAATCCTGGGGGTACTTGTACCCGAAAACTATAGCTGTGTGCCTAGATCCATGTCATGTTTCACAATATCCGAACTCAAGCTATGATTCCATAGACTTCAGTCAGTCAAGTGACTTAGGAAAACCTCATGATCTTAGTCAGTTGTTAGATATCAGTAACATTCCGCCAGTCAATGTAATCCAGTAAGAATAAGTCATGCACAATCAGTTATTCATGTCCAGTCCCTCTAGATGGGAGTAGAGGTTAGCACCGAGTGAACCCAAGGATGGGAACTCACCCGCCATTTCAGGGTGTGATTCTTAGTAGCAATCCTTGTGTTTCAGAACTATGTAGCCAGCGTAGGTTGAGACATCTTAACCCGTCAGATTAGGGTTGATGAGGTGGCTTAACCCGTCAGTTTAGGGTTCCTACCGTTCTCATTGAGTACCCGCCATATAAGGGTCACTCATAGATTGTCCTTACCCATGGCTCGGTATTGACACCCCTCCAGTCTGGGCATATATTAGACCCCAGCTTAGCCATAACAGCATATATGGGGCATGTCGGTTAGACACTACTTCCCACAGTTTTAGTACCAGTCTCAGTAAAAGAACTCAGGGCGCTCTTCAGATTTCGGTATATACAGGACTGTCAGATACAGTCGTCCATGTTATCAGTTTCAGTATCAGTCATGACAGTTATCAGTAAAATTTGTATTAGCTTACAGGTCATGCTATCACGTATTCACGGTCCCAGTTTCTATATATGTGTGTTTGCACTCCCACGTTCATATTAGTCAGTCAATTTTGTTCATGCATGAAACCCTTTATGTTTAGCCTACCTTTCTCGTATACTCAGCACTCCAGTTGTACTGATGCATTTGCGCTATGGTGCTTTCTTTTCATGTTACACCATAGGTTCTGAGACACGAGCTCCAGCCTAGAAGTAGTGGTAGCATTCCAGTCGCAGAGACACAGTGAGTCCTCATTGCTTCAAGGATAATATGATTGGATTCATTTATTTATTTCTTCAGTTCAGTTGTACGGAGTTAGTTGGAGATATGTTCCTTCAACTCCTTATTCAGATAGTTTAGAGGCTTTCAGATTTATGTTCAGATTTATGTTTAGATTGAGTTGTTTTGGGTATTTTCACTCACATGATAGTATTTTTCTGAACCTTATGGCCTTACAGTTCCATGTATTCCACATTATTATATCATGATTTGCAGTATATAGGTACAGATATCAGTTATGGTTTAGTTTGTGGTCCCTCAGGGTCATGAGCATCGTGTAGCATTTCGGTTCAGCAAATCAGGGTGTTACAATTGTAAAAATAGGTTTCACAGGTCAACTCTATGAAAATAATGTCATTTTAAAAATATGATATCGCCATTAAGTCTGGAGCATTGAATTTTATAGGGCAGCATAGATCATTTATGATCTTGATATTTTTGGTAAATCTCGAGTCTTCTGCAAAGACTTGGAATTTTCTAAATCTCCACAGCTGGAGCAGTAACTGGTGCGACCACTAAAGCGGCCCTTTGGATGTTTTAGTTAAGGACGCTAAAGCGGCCTAAAAGTGCTTTAGAAGCCCAAGCACAGTCGTCAGGTACTACTTTAGCGATAGATAGGGCACTTTAGAGCTTGCCGCTGAAGCAGCCAGGTCCTGCTTTAGCAGGACCTGCATTTAAGAGGTGTACCTCTTTTACGGCACCTGGGTTGTCACGACCCAACCCGGAGCCTAGTCGTGATGGGTATCTCAAGCCCACTGAGGGGCTGAGACCACCCTTTTTTCCAAGTCATTGAAGCACAATAAATATAATAGAGGAAGAAACCCAAACATAAATAGGAATTATGAGTCCATAAACAGTAACCACCCAGACTTTGTCCTCAAAAGCCTCTAACAAAACTGAACATCAACCTAGGTCGAGACATGCCCGCAACATAGTAAAGAAATCCAAAATTTGTAACACCCCATTTTTTTATGCACTGGTAATGCTTTAAAAATGACCCTTAGGACCCTTATATTAATGGTAAACCATGTATAGTTTTTGTGGGTCTTGTTATGAGTCTTTTTGGACATTGGAAATAGGTCTGCATCACAGTATGGACCCTCCGTAAAGTATTGGCGCCGTATAGGGATCGCCAAACTCCACTAGAATAGATTGGCTTTAGGTTGTACGCCGCCAACCCTTAGGTTGGCTTTGGCTGTGCGCCGCTAAGTAAAAACCAAGCATCAAAATTTTCTCCATTTTGATTTAATTTTATGGCGTTGAGGTCTTTTCAAACCCCTAAACCATTTCTAATCATTCTTAAATGAATTAAGGGGTCTTAAAACACGTTATTGCTTAATTTTCATGAATTAACTCACGTAAACCCCTCCCCTCTATCCAAGAACAAGAAATTCAAACTTCTCTTCCAAGAATTCAAGTATCCAAGCTCCAAGTTCAAGCTTTTCTTCAAGTATTCAATTAATTGAGGTATGTGGGGTATTTATCAATGGGTTCCTTTCACCCATTGAGCCCAAAAAAACCTCTTTTGATTCAAGTATGAATTTTACTCTAATTATGATCAACTTCCATGTAAATTATGAAATTTATCCATGTTTTCTCATTAGCTTTACATTCAAGCCATACTAATAGTTTTATCCCATTTGAATCATGTTCCTACATGCTTGATGTTCGAAAACCCTAGGTGTTCAGGTGGCATCATTCCAAATTATTAAATTATGCTTTAAACTATATAAACATGATATTATCCCAAGGTTAACTCATTCTCATGTTTAAATTCATTTAATTTATCTGGTTATTGAAATGTCTCATGTTTTGGGTCTTTGAACTATGATTTTATACCATTGTTTTAAGCATTTTTATTATATTCTTGTAATCATTCAGTGTTGGAGAATTATGAACACCAGATACCTATTTGTTTATACATGTCTTTATTTTCAAGTTACAAGTTAGTCAGATCATGTTTTCATTATTATATTCAGACTACCATGTTCATGTTGAGCATTTATCAGTACAGTACCACATCATGTCAGACCTATGATAATGCCAGTGTCATTCACTTGGGACTAGGATTTAGCACCGAGCGAACCAAAGAAAGGTGGCACACCCTCCAGTTAGGACTGGTTCCTTAGTTGTAGTCCCTAAGTTCCAGAACTACGTAGACGGCATAGTATTATGCGATGTCACCCTCCAGTTTAGGACTAACACTCTCTTAGGGGTCACTCACCAGTTTAGGACTGACTCCCTAGTCCTTCGGGACATTAGATTAGTTGATCCACACCACTATGTGTTAGTACCCGTGGCAAGGTACTGGCACCCTTCCAACTGGGGTTACAGGTTGGACCCCGATTAGCTCAGATTGGGGAATGTCAGCTACATCATAGCTCCCACAGTTTCAGGCAGTACTTAGTCTATACCATTTCAGGTTTGCTTGACTATATAATCAGATTATCAGTTATTCAAATCATTTTAGTACATGTTTTAGTTGGTCTTGCATTCATCTTATATGTTTATGTTTTTGTGCTCAATATCCATACATGATCATCAGTTCAGTTTTATAGCATGTTCATATTTACATAAGATTTACATACAGAATTCATGTTTTTACTGCTTCCCATCTTACAGAATTATTTTCATGTATAGCCATGTTTTAAATATATGTTTCAGAAAATAACTTATATCCTCAGTTTTAAAGAATATTTTAACTATTTTCATGATTTAGGGCATGTCCTTATATACTCAGTACATTCCATAGGACTGACCACATATATGCATTTATGCCTACATTCCTTCATGATGTAGGTACCAGATGTAGTCCATACACCAAGTTCAGACAGTTCTCATCGTTCAGCCAGCAAGTGATGAGTTCTCTTATCTCGGAACTCCAGTCAATTGTAGTTCACGTACTGTATTATCATCACACTAATGCATTGATTTGTAGTAGTTGGAAGCATGTCCCAGCCATCTATAGTCCATATAGTAAAGGCTTCATAGATAACCAGTCAGGGTCATGATACGTAATTCAAGTGTTTTCTTCAGTTTCATCATGTTGTAATCTCTATCAGTATTACACCCATTCAGATTTTCTCATGATTATGTTTTTACTCAATAAATTTAGCTTTTATATAAAATTTAAATTTGTTGCTCAAGCAGTATACCAGTACATAAGGTATCTTGGGATCACTTTTGGTTCCAAGCACCGTGCTATGACAAAGGGGTAGCATCGAGGTGTGACAAAATTGATAGTCTAAGATGATATAATAAACTAAGAAGTAACCAGCCTTATGGAAGAAGAAGAAGGCTCACCACTTTAGGATGAATAATGGACGAACCAGAACCACCTAACTCTACAAAAAGTAATCGAAGAACCCCTAGGACCCTACATCATGAAATGATGTAGCATCCAGGTATGGTTAGTAGAATGAGTACTAGCTTGAAACTCAGGGAAGGGAAAAAATAATGCCATAATCAAATCAGTCCAAAACCCCATTCAAAAATCATATGCACGCATTTATATATACATATATAAGATGTTGGGATAGGGTACAAGATTTAAGCATGAATTTTAAAATCATTAACATGGACTGTGTATCTCTAACCATCCTAAGGGCACCCATAGGCTATATGGTTTCAGCTCCCCCTATTGAATGGGTCCCAGTGCGTATTAGCACATAACCCAGGAAAAATCTAAGAAAGGGCCATGGAATCCATGATCCCAGCGATTCCAAAATATATAAAAAGTGTGAACTATGCCCACAGTTGCAACACGTTAAATCTAAGAGACCACCAATTGGGTAAGGAAATGGATCGACTGGAAAAACTATGCATTAGACACATCAGCCTAAGGTGTTTGAGAAGGGCTAGAGGGAACTGGTGGAATGCCATGAGGTCAATCAGGAATTGGACCCCTAGACTAGGTCTGAACTCCATAAGTAGGATGATCTGCGTCCACATTATCCCCAAGCAGGATAGAAGAGTTTCCAAGAACATCAAATCTTCTTGGAGGCATGATTTGAAACATGAACAAATGGGTATTAGAAGATATTCAAGACCTTAGACTCTATAGCCCAAAATTAGATCACAAGAAAAGGGAAACATTCCAAAATACCTTGTAGCCTCTCCCTTATAAGTGTGGCAGTGCTACACACCCATAAAAGAGACTCTACTTGAAACAGCTTTGTCAAAACCCAATTACACCAAACCTAGGCTCTGATACCACATCTTCACGATATGAACCATGTCCTATCCGTGATGGACATACCAAGTTCGTCAAGGACTGAGGACCATCCCTTTTGCCTTACCATACAAAGCACACACAAACACATGACAATGGATGGGTTCCAAACATATAACAAGATAGAGTAAATAGTGACTTAAAAGTCTATGAATGTTAACAACCAAAACCCATCTATAATAATCCACAAATCCTCTATACTATAAAAGCAACCTACGTCGAGACATGCCCCTAACTCTAACAATGATAATATTAATGTGAAGTCTTTAATTCTAATTCATGAAAGGAAACTGATGGAATGATCAACTCTTCCAAAGAATGGAAGCTCACTACTTTACCACGAACGATCGACGAACCAAGATGCTCCATATAACACTGCACAGAAAAAGTAGGATTACCTTCAGACCCTGTATCACGTGGGGATATAGCATCTCGAGATAGTGAGTGGGTTGAGCACTAGCATGTAACTCAGGAATAATGATAAAGTAATGACAATTCAAAATCCAATTTAACTAAATGTACATGTTCACATACATGTATGCATATATATATATATATATACATATACTTATAGGAAATAATGGGATACGAAACGTATACATTTAAAATCTTAACCTGGGCTATATAGCATAACCGTCATAATAGTACCCATGGGCTATATGGTCCCTAACTCTCACCCCCTGGTCAGGACCCAGTGCGTGTAGCCACACGAATTGAAGAATACATATATATATAAGGGGGACTCAAACCTCCCAATTACATACTAAGGTAACTTAAGCACCCGATCATGTATTGTAATACGGGGGACTCGAACCTCCCAATCATATAATAAGGTGGACTCAAACCATCCGATCACAAGCAAGGGTACTCAAACCCCAGGCCATTTATATCCCATGTCGGCAAACGTAATTTCTAGTATTGGTCCCTCGGGATTTCCACTTTCATGGCATGGCTACACATTCCTCTTTTAAGCTCAATTTAAATATTTATCACACATTTTCATTAATTAAACCACAATACACCTGAAGGAATACACTTTTGGTATCGTTATACCAACCACACTTGCAAGGTAACATCATCATGCCATTTCAATTCCACTTGGAGAAAACAACTCCCTTTGTTTATTAATACAAGGTTAGGGAACATCGAATCTTTTTGTTCATTAAATCAAACCCTCATGTTTCAAATACCTCTTTATATAATGCAATTATTTCAAAAGCAGTTCAATGCAATTATACTCATACTCAAAACCACTTTCACAAAATTGGGTTGGGGGTTATGACCAATTTAATTGTCGATATTCACAAAATTTAAGGGAATCACAATCCCCGGCTTAATAACCATGCCCATGAAACCCACATGTTTAAAACCATATATAAAGCAAGAACAATGCATAGTAAATTATGGGAAAATGCTTTAAGAAACATTCATTCCAAAACCCTTAACCCATATAAAAACCCATGTTTAAATCCACATAAACAATCATATAGTTTCATGCTTTAAGTAAAACAATTTTAAGGGTAGAGTCATATGCCTGATAGGATTATAATTTTTTGAGGAAATTTTCCCTTGGAAGCTCTAGACAATCAACCTTGAGAAAACCCTAATGCTCTTGCTTAAGAGAATTTGTGAGATAAACGAAGTTATTTTGGTGTGTTATGGATAGGAATGGGGTCACAATAAAATTTTAAAGTTATGGGTTATGTTTAGTGAAAAAGGAAAATGTTCAGAATACCCTTAGTAAGTTCGAAAATTATCGCTAGTGACTACGGGTCACTATACAACTCGTAAGGACTCATATGACTCATAAGCTATGGGTCGTAACCAAAATAGAAATTGTTGGGTACACACTGGTCATCCTACGATTGGTATCATACGACTCGTATAGATTCATTATGAATAATAAATTATAGTCATAATCAAAGCAGAACACCTAAGGCATTATACTAGTTTGGCAATGGAAGGAGGCCATATGACTCGTAATGATTCTTTATGACTCATTACCTCAAGTCATCACCAAGGTAGCCACTCAGGCAAAACTCACTGGACACCTTACAATTTGTATCCTATGACTCGTCAAGACATCCTATGACTGATAGAGTGAGTTGTAGTTAGGACAGTGAGTTCAAAAACTCAGAATTTTTAGTGTCCAATTCCTGGGGAATCACACAACAATAACCTATCCTTAGTGTCCAATTTTTGGAAATGATTTATGATCCCAGGAGTTTCTTGAAAGAATGGGACAAGGAACACTTAATTGTGTGACTTGTCAACACTAATCCATTGTTACCCACTAACCATGATATTAGCATTTTACCTAGTATAACCCCTTCTTTTATTCAGATTAAATAATAAATAATTCCAAATGAATATCCAAGGAGAGTTCCATACAAACATATGCTTTAAGACCTAATGGAATTCTTGGCTTAGAATTCCAACTTCGGGAAGAGTGATGAAGAGTTGACTCAAAGGAGTATACTTAACAAACTCCCATGTGATGAGAACTTCCCAATATGAAAATGAGCTCCCTTGATGAACACTAAGGTGAAGATCATACTTCGTACAAGCTACAAGGTAACAATCCTAAGCTTTGCACATATTTAATCTTGAAACGTCATGATGTAGCTAGTAGCCAAGTGAGTGTGATTAGTGGCTTGTCTAGTGTAGGTTTGCATGAGTCTTCCCTTTGTGATACTCTTGGTAGTGATAAGTTGCATGAAGATCAAGTTCTTGTTGTGAGTTTGGAAACACTAGTTGATCCAATAAATGATCAAATTTACTCTTATAGTAAGATTGATTTATTTCCACCTAGTGCTAGCATTTGTAACGTAAATTTGGTCTCATTTCCAAGTGATGAGAGAATTGAAATGCCCAAATTACAACTCTTTTACAAGAGTGTAAGCGGTCATTGTCAAATATAGAACCTACCTAGGTTGGGGTCAAATCCCACAGGGAATATGGTGTTAATTTAGTAATATGTAGATTAGTTGACTTTTAATCATTTGTTTCCTCAAAAACATAATAAGGGGGTTTTGATTTAATTACGAATTAATAGTTTCAGTGCAACAGTGAAGCAATACGTGTAATAGTATTTGAATACAGAGAATAACAAGCTAGGCTTATGTCCACCTTGTAGTTTTCAATACTTTCAAACTATGGGTGTTAAGAATTCATACATGCATACACTTATAGAGAAATGTGTTCAATATCTTAATCCAAGCGCTTCTCAACCATTAAGGATTAATTCACTTTAGTTCTCTCGAATTAAAAGTGTTTACATAATTATACAAAATCTCCAAGTTGTTAATCCTATTAAGGCATTAACGTGTCAAATAGAGGTTGAAAACCCTATTTTATTATCACTACTCTCTTTTTAAAACATTAATCTTTCTATCAAACAAATTATGTTTCAATGGCACATTCCCTATGTTTGCAACCACAAGAATTCAAGAATAAGAAAGAGAGTATGATATAAGTGAATCAATGCATTAAATTCAAAACCCATAGAAATAGATAGTATTCTACAAGGTTTCCACAACCCTAGCCAATAAGCTTAGCTACTCATGGATAAAACAAGAATCACCATAGTCATATTCATCATACCAAAAGATAAAAGACGATTTTGGTGTGTAAACTATGAACAAAGTTAAAGTCGTTCTTTTCTCTCCACTCAGCTGCCCTTCTCTAATACAAAAATAATACAGAATAGAATAGAATACGTGAATTGTCAGCATCAAGTCTTTTTAGCAACTTTTCTCTCATAATTGCCTTCTAAGTCCCTAAACCAATTTTAAATGACAAATTAGTCTTGGACATAGTTTCTAGGCACCACATTTGGTCTAACAAGCTACTTTCTCTTGTGTGATCTGTTATCCACATTCTGTAGTCCCATTATGTCTTCATCTACCACATTAACACCTGAAATCATGCTAATCACATAGGTTAGCTTAATTACATAAAAGTAGAGTAAGAACATAAGAAACCAGACACTTTATTCTCAAAACTTAGCTAAAATATAGGTAAGTTATGGTGCTTAGATGTATAAATACACCCAAGATCACCACCACATACTTAAAGCTTTGTTCGTCTTTGAAAAACTATCCATTTATGCATACATAAGACTTACTACCCACAAAGTAAAAACAAGATGCTCAAATAGGTTCCACAATAAATATGAACAGAAAGTAGATTCATGCATCCTTACTAAAGACAACCTACCCTCAAGAATAGACTCATTAAGTTGGAAAATTCATGCATACCATTTAAGCAAAGAAATCATATAAATTACCCAACTTTTCATCAAACATGTGCCCTCACAACAAAAGAGTTACCCAATAATCACTCATAATAATTCAATTTCTAGCACAATGGGTATAAGAATCAAGTTGCACTCACTCTCACAAAGAACTCTCATATTACAAATGATGACCATATGCTTTCCCTTAGTGTAGTGCTCCACTAATATCAGAATGTTAAGATTAGGATCAAATAGGTCTTTACGGGTTGTAATGTAGGCTAAGAGATGGGTAGGAACTATTCTAGCTAGTAATAGTTACTATCTTCCCTAAGTGCTTTAATAAAATACATTAGACAATAAAGACCAATCTCTAACAACCAATTTCACCTCTACTAACTTCACACATCTTTTTCTTTCACCCCATTTCATAAACCTCACTCACATAACTTATGGCGGGAGTATTTTCTATGTTCACATCATTTCATTTTGAACAACTTTTTATTACTTTTTATATATATATATATCTCACTCCCAACTAAACATATCAGATTTGCACACCAAAACTATTCATTTGTGGTTTCATTTTCACCTTTTTCTCCTTTTATTTACAAACTCCTTACATACTAGAAAAAAATTACTAAAGCACTTAGGAGATTTGGATCAATTTGAGGTTAATCAAGGAAGGATTAGGGTACACATGAGGTTACCAAAGAACAAGATAAAGGATCAATGAGGCTAGCTAAGATTATGCACAAAGGTGGTTCAAAAGAGGGTATGAAAAATGGCTATCAAAGAAGTGCCTAAATCATCTCCTAAACTCACATTCTCTATTTCATTTTACACACACACCAAGAAAGTTCTAGCATCAATTGCAACAAGAAATACGTAAATACCCTCACACACACATGGAAAATGCTTAACTCCAACAAGATCATTACAAACTCTTAACCCAATAGTCATATCAATTCACTTTAAGCCAATAATCACAACACGAGTCATAAACTAGAACTTAGGTGTCTCAACAGTAAAGATTTATCACATGCTTATATTGTCATGAGACCCACTAGAACAACTTACATTCACTTATTAGGTCTTACACATGACTGATTTTCTCTTAAGAAGATCGTCATCCATCCATCATCGATAAAAAACCTAACTATGACTAAAAAGCAAACTAACACATACATAAAAGAAAAATAAATGCACCAAACTAACATATACAAAGAGGAAAGAACAAATGCACTTAAGAGAAGGCAAAACAGTAAGAAATCTAGAAGCACTTCTAGCCACCCCACGCTTTAAGTAAAGCATTATCCGCAGTATGAATACATAATAAAAAAACCTATCTAGTAGGACTCTTCTTCCATATCTGGGATTATGCCAACTGCATAAGAATCATAATCAAAGTCTTCCTCACTAAATTCTGCCTCTATGTCAGAATCCAACAGTCGTCGATCCTCATCCGTTTGTGCATCATCACCCAATAGCTCCTAAAATACAGGCCCAACTCCACACATAGCTCTAGAATGCTCATGAAGTGGATAGTCATAATCCTGCTGACGTAGCTTCACAGTAGTAGGTACATGGCCTCCACTTATCATAGTGAGCTTCGTCATGCCATAAAGATGGCAGAAAAATCTCTCATCTCGTGTGTGTCATTCTGCAGTGCTAAGAATTATGCCTTGGTTGGTGTCTGGATCCTTAACTTTTGTGACGTCCACTCTTTTCAATTCAGAGAAAACTTGTGATTCGCTAGTTCATACTCAATTCCTTTATCATTTAATATGGTGGTCAGCAGGCTTCCAAAACTGCACAGTGTATTTTTGTACATCCTTGCTTTGCGCATAGTACTGCATGTAACTGCACCAACATTTATAGGAATGTCAGTCATCATAGCAAAATCTAGACATACCTAATCATGAGAGACTTTGGTGAACTGTTTTCCCAGAATCAAGCAAGCATTGACTATCCTTAGCCAGATGCGTGTTTCTCAATTCAAGAAAGTATATGGAAAGATATTGTGGTATCCTTTGTCTTTGTAATAAAACCACCAAGACGTAGTCCTTGAACCGCACAAACTATGCCTGATAGTTCTATATGGAGGCTTGTTGTACAGTTCCTTCAACCTGGAGTGGTCCACATTCGAAGTACCCAAGTGAGAGTTAAAAAACTCGGCCGTCGAATGGAGGATCTGCCCTCAAATTTTCACTTCATTCCCATGGGTATTTGGGAAGCAACTAGCATAACATTACCAAGCCCAATCCATATTGCACTCACCCTTGTCTTAAATAATAAAGTCAAGCTTTAGTTCAATGATCCTGGCCAAAATACAAGGGCAGTGCCTCGCCAAACTCTCTCTTTGAATAAGCTCCAGTGGCAAGCATCTAGTTACTTTGTTGTCCTTGTACCACTACTGACCCTCCTATTCAACCCATTTAATATCAAAAGTGTATCGAGGCCCTTGAAGGAAGAATGAGGCAAATATTTTCTTTCGTGCCTTTTATTGTCTCTTCTGAGATATAGATGCTATTTGTCTTTCTGTGCGTCCTTTGGAAGCCATATTACCTCAGTTCATCATATATTCATGTTAGCCAAACATAACAATATTAACTACAATTAAGGAGGGGGTAGTGAATCACCACCCCACGCTTAATTTGTTAGCATGAACCAATTAAGTGGTGTTGTTGGGTACTTAGACTTCACCGACATACACTTTGATCTTGGGTACCAACATAATTCACACATTATTAGCACATTTATAACTCACATGGTGTCTTTTATTTTTCTTTTTTTATTCACAATTGCACTTCATTAACCCCTCACATTCCACAACAAATTGCAATTCAAATTTGCATATGGTGGAACATAATTATTGCACAAAATCAACCCCTTCACACCACTAATTCCACTAATTTTATTTTAACTAAACTATTGTTAAACAAAGTCATTACCTACAACATAAACAATACCAAGATATACAAAACGCCATCACTTTCATATAATTTTAACACACCATGTGAAATAAAGTAAGATGTGAAATAATGGCTACACAACTACTATGTTAGTTATAAACGATTCAATCACACGTAAAAGGCTCAAAATACTATAATAATGGTGTTCATTTTAACCATGGTATTTGTCTTCCCAAGATTATTAAAACCTTGCTTTTACAAAGCTATGGAAAGAATTCAATCCATAATCCTCAAGAAACCAATTAACAACTAGAAAATAAAGTCACAACAACCAAGGATTAAGAAAGAAAAACTTACCTTAAAGATGGAAGATTAAGGAGAGAAGGGAAAAATACTTGGGATTGTTAAGTAAAGAAGAAGATTGCAGGAAGAAAATCATGTTAAAGGTGCGGCTTTTCTACTAATTAGTATTCAAACAAGAATGAATTTAGGGATTTAGGGTGGGGGTTCTATTTAAAGAATGGAATGCGGGTCGGGTTGACCCAATTTAAAGTTGGATATTATATTGAAATTTGAGTGGTGTGCGGATATGTATTGCCTAAGTGCAAGTAGGTTCCACAAAGGACTTCACCTAATTAAGACAGTGAGTGTATTCGTTAGGGTGTGAGCCGCTTTGTGTATCGCACAAGTATAAGTAGGCATCACAAAACTTGTCGCCAACATTAACTTAGGCGCCAGACAAGGAACCACCTAATGGGTCTTGGACACTGCATATTTTATCGCCTAGCTAAGAAAGTAGGCATTGGCATTCGTGTAGGCACCACACAAGGGATCGCGAAATAAGGCTTGGGCGCGGCACACCATATTGCCTAAGTTTACACATGAGTCGCTTAACT
The DNA here is from genome assembly GCA_030864225.1 of Capsicum baccatum var. pendulum. Taxonomy (NCBI): domain Eukaryota; kingdom Viridiplantae; phylum Streptophyta; class Magnoliopsida; order Solanales; family Solanaceae; genus Capsicum; species Capsicum baccatum. The sequence continues at coordinate 99,377,395 of CM061560.1, read as the reverse complement.
TGTCGCCTAAATTTACCTAGGTGTCGCCTAAGGTAACGCCTAAGTGAGCCAGTGGGCTTAGGCTATGTGTTAAGTGACACCTTTGCCATGGACTATGTAAACTTGGGCACTGTATACCCCATAATACACTTAAACTTGGATGCCACACACCCCATCCTATCGGCCCGATCCCTATGCTACCACTACAGACCTCATTGAAAATCACTAAATAAAGTCGCACCGAGAAACTTTTTGGGTCAAATTAACATAATTCAGGTCACGACTCTAACACGAATCATGACTCGAGCCTTAACATTTGACCACTCTAACTTACCTGTAATGTTCCCGTTACTCATAAACTTACCACCTTTGATATGGCTCACTTTTAAATCACTTTCAGTACCTACCACCTCTTTAGTAATTCAAACACCTAGACTTAATCAAAAAACAACTAAAAATAATTAGAAGAATGGGCTTCCTCCCACCAAGAGTCATCGTTTTGTTCGTGTCTCGACTCTTATTTTTGTATTTTTTATTTAACATGATAAAATCAAAGTAAAATCATGGGTTTTCTCCCATGCAACGCTTGATTTAGTATCGCAATATGACTCAGTTTTCTTGATTACTCAGACTTCATCAAGATAAACTGTACTTAAATATTTCACTGAGTCCATAGGACCGATGTATTGCTTGACTCATTCCCCATTCACTTTAAAGAACCTTCCATCATCATTTTCAAGCTCGACTACTCCAAATGAGTATACTTGGGTGACTTTAAATAGGCCAGACCACTTAGATTTGAGTTTACCTTAGAAGTGCGTGATTCTGGAGTTGAAGAGTAATACCCAATCGCCTACTGGAAAGTCACGCTTTTTGATTCTTTGATCGTGGTAATTCTTTATTCTTTCTTTATACTGATCCTCTCTCTCATATGCACCGAGATAGAATTTATCTATCTCATTCAGCTGCCCCAATCTTAGTTCTACTGCTTCCTTCCAATCCAGATTTAGCCTTTTTAGTGGCCACAGTTCCTTGTGCTCCAATTCAATCGGCAAGTAACATGCCTTTCCTTAGACCAATTGGTACGGTGACATTTCAATGGGTGTCGTTAAAGCCGTTTTGTATGCCCACAAGGCATCATCCAGCTTCCTAGACCAATCTTGTCTACTTGCATTCACCGTTTTGGCAAGAATTGCTTTTATCTCCCAATTTGAAATATCCACTTTCTCATTAGTCTATGGGTATTATGGAGTTACCACCTTATGATGCTTAAAAACGTATTTATCCAAGGCAGCCTGGAACACTCGGTTGCAAAAATGTGATCCACCATCGCTTATGATGGTACGTGGTACCCCAAAGCGAGAGAAGATGTTCTTTTTAAGGAATGCAACCACTCTCTTCCCTTCATTATCAGCCAAGACAATAGCCTCAACCTATTTTCACACATAATCGAGAGCAACCAAAATGTATTTCAACCCATAAGAGCTCACAAAGGGCCCCGTGAAATCAATGCCTCAGACATTGAACAATTCTACTTCCATCATTTTTGCCATGGGCATCTCAAGGTGCTTTGACATTGACCCTTGTCGCTGGCATTGGTCATACCTACCCACGAACTCATATGCATCTTTGAATAAGTTTGGCCAATAATAACCGCTCTGCAGTACTTTTCTCATAATACGGTCACCTGCATGGTAACCCTCAACAGGAGAAGCATGACAAGTTTCCAGGATACTCAACATGTCTACCTCTGGGATACACCACCTGAAAATATTATCTGCACACCATCAAAATAAATATAGATCATGGAGAAACTTCTTCCTTTGGTGAAAAGAAAGATTCTTTGGGATAATTTCACTTACCACATAATTTGTAAATTCCGCATACCAAGGTACTCTTTCAAGCGCAGCAGCAACGATTTTCTCATCTGAAAATGTATCATTAATTTCGATCTCATCCTCAACTTCTTGATCTCTCTCAAGTCTGGACAGGTAATATGCAACTTGATTCTTGCATCTTTTCTGATCTTTGACTTCAAAGACAAACTCTTGAAAAAGAAGCACCCATCTGATTAGACTTGGCTTAGCATCCTTCTTTGTCATCAAATACCTCAAGGCTACATGGTCTATATGCACCACCACCTTGGTCCCTAATAGATATGCACAGAACTTCTCAAATGCATAGACCACCAGGAGAAGATCCTGCTCTGTAACAGTGTAATTCTTCTGGGCCCCATTTAATGCCTTACTTGCATAGTAAATAGGGTAATCTTGTCTTTCTTTTGGACAAGGACAGCCCCAAGCACCACTCCGCTTGCATAACACATTATTTCAAATGGCATCGACCAATCCAGTGCAAAAATAATTGGGCCAGCAACTAATTTCTCCTAAAGGCATTCAAACGCCTTCTTGCAATAATCATCAAATATGAACTTGGCCTCCTTCTCCAAAAGCTTGCAAAGTGCATTTCCAATTTTGGATTAGTCCTTTATAAATAGACGATAGAATCCCACATGACTAAGGAAACTATGCACACCCTTTACTGAAATAGGAGGTAGATTCTTGATAAACTCGACTTTTGCTCGGTTGAATTTTATTCCCTTAGCTAAAATTTTGTGACCAAGAATAATGCCCTCCTTCACCATGAAGTGGTATTTCTCCCAATTCACCATAGTTAGAGTTTATTTGTTGTTTTTATACAATTTGATGTATTTGTAAAGTGTTTAGGACTGAGAATGCAGAAAAAGGGATTTTCTCCAGTTAATAGAGGGTAACGGGAATGCTGACGGACCGTCAAGGATGCGACGGACCATTAATGAAACCATCAAAGCCATAGTCAAGATAATAGACATTCTGGATAAGTCTTGATGGCCATGTTGAAGGAACATCACATGTCTGACGGACTGTCAATACCTTCGTCAACCTGAAGCTAAAATTTAAAGTTACTGGAATGGACTAATGAACTACTAAATGGACCATCGCATCACTGACGAACCATCAGATCAACCATCACAGCAAGGCATAATTGATATGATTCCTGTAAGCCATAATGGTTAACCTGATGGACCATCAAGCCGACCGTCAACTTAACCCTAGTCTGATGGGTCGGGTTAGTTAAAATTAATGCTGAATAAATAGGCTTTATCTAACCCAAACAATTTTTGAACGATAAAAGAAAATGGTTACACACGTTGCCACTTTTTTAAATCTTAAAACTGTTTAAATTCTCTTACATTCAAAGTACCTAGGATCAGTTATCTTCAATTAGGACTCTCTTTCTTCTTTTTCTCTCCTATTTAAACTCTCCCTCCTTCTCTTCCTCACATCAGAAATCAATTTAGCAATAACTGATAAAGTCTTTAAGTTTTTTTTTATTCAAAGCTTGCAAGTTAGAGTAGTGAAGTTACTGCAACATCAAGGTACGATCACAACCATACTCTTCTTTTTTAATTACTAAACTTGGGTTATGAAAGTTGTTGGTTGTTGAAAGAAATTCCATCTTATTTTTGTTTTGTGTCATTCTGATTCTAAGTTGAACCCTGGTATGCATTATTTTGGATGAAGTCTGAGTAACCCATGGACCAAAAGTAGAAAATTTTTTTCTTAAACACTAAATTAATGTCATGATTGTACGCATAATAACGAATAGCACATCAGGTGTTCAACAAAATGCCAAAGTGAAGTTTGAAAGTGAAAATTCAAGCTGACAGTCAGCTTGATGGACCGTCGAATCCCCAACAGACTATAAGATCGACTGTCGCTATGTTGTCAAAACTAGAACTTACTGGTTTAGCCACGACAGACAACTTGATGAACTGTCAGTACCCTGACGGACCATCAAGTTGACTATCTCAAGGCTGGCAAATAATTGACACACTAGTTAAGGCCTGACGGCTAAGGTGACGGACTATCACGAGATCGACAGACCGTCAACCCTTCCATCAGTTATGTTTGCTATAATTTTTCCTCTTGATTCTGATCCAACTATTTTCTTAATGTGATATTTAGGAAATATAGCAAAAAATCTTCCCTAACAAGAGGCGGTGGATGATCACAACAGAAAAAAGGTGAACCATCTTTGAGTGAGCAAGCCCTAACTTTAAATACGAGGAAAAGATACGGGATAAATTAGGCACTCTCCCAATCTAAAAAAAAGAGTGAGAGCAGTTCCAGTAGCACAAGTTTGAGCCCCAACGAGGAAGGGGTCAATAAATATAACCCCGACCAAGTTGATGCATTAGAGGTTGAGGACACCAACATAGTCAAGAGCAAAGACACTCAAATGAGAGAAGCAATAAGGTGGCAAGTTAAGGGAGCAAGGGATAAGTACCTTTATGGCTTGGAACCAACCACAACCAGGCTAATTAAGATGCCAATCTCCAAAGAGTATCAGATAGTAATGTCTGAGTTACATGAGTATGCAGAGCTTGAGCGACAATTCAATGAATATGAGTTAGGATAAGCAAACCTCGTGGGGCATACTAACCAAACCTTATATGAGATTGTTTCGCCAATTATTTAGCACTGGAAGAGAAAGACTGTCCCAAGGGGTCAAAAATTTTAGATTTGCCCAATAGGGAATCAGTTCTAGTCAGAGGGATTACCATTAAAATATCAGCCCGCATAATAAATAGGATATTGTTTAGGCCTAACTATAAAGCACTGGATGTAGTTCCACGACTCGAGCATCGTATGACCATGGTATCCACTGAAAGGCCTTGGTTGGCGAGACTCCTTACTGATGATGAAAATCTATCCTAGGTACTAAACCCGCGGGAGCGCACTGCTAAATCCTTTCTTAGCTTCTGAGCTAAGTTTTAGTGGGCTATTATTAGACTAAGGTTGATACCAACAGGGGGAGATGCTAATTTGGACAATCATTGGGTCGTGTTGGTCGTGTTGGCCAAATTATAGCTGATGAGATATTTGTTCCTGCACACAAAGTGGCAAGTGTGTTACTATTTCTATGTTTGATCACGGAATTATGTAGGCGAGCTAATATGCCTTTGATTTGAGAAGTGGACAATGAAGTACGGGAAACTCATCAGCAGGATATTGAAAAGACGAAGGATGACTCAAAATATGAAATACGAGTTAACAAACCTCCTACCTATTAGACACAAGAAGCTCCAGCTTTAGACACTTTTGAGATTTTCACAGGTATGACACTGCCTATAACTACTTATGTGCGGCCCAATTATATGTCGCCTAATACTTTTGTAGGATTAACTTCGATGCTGACAATGGGTGGGACTTCAAACACTACATCTATCCCACACTAATATTCGAAGTACAGGTTAACCCAGGAAAATTTTGCCAAGACTGTTAAGCAACAGAAAAGTTTTAGGAACAGTTGAGTACTTGGGAAAAATAGTCCAAGCCCTTTGTTGATTACATTATGGATGATGCCTTAAAGTCATATAATAATATTTAAGAGATAATGGATGATATGGAGAAAAGCATAAATAAGCTATTGGATGCACTATAATTTCCTAATTTTACATAATTTATGGCTGAGTTCAAGCAGGAACAAGCTGATATAGTTGAGCTCAAGAGACATCCAATGCAGCCCATATTTAATCCATCTTTGGTCATCAGTGATGAAGACGATGGTCTTGTTGACCTTATGCGGAGCCCGACAAAATACAAAGTTAGGTAGGTAGATGAAAATGCAGATACAAAATCTACTAAAAGAAGAAAGAGAGAAGCAATGACACCAGAAAAACAAAAATCAAGAGATATGAGGAAGGTTGTAAAGAGGTCGAGGTGAGATAAGGTGAAGAGATAGAAGAAGCTTGTAGATGAAGCTACAGGAGTTTTCACCAGTTCTGCCCCAGCAAGGGGAACCATTTTAGACCCAGCTCAAGTTAAGATACCTATAATTCTAGAGGATGATACTGTGAGTGCCTCTACCACTATAGGGTCAACGTTGCTGCAGGTGAGGCCAAAGAAGCCTCACTATATTTGACTGATGCCTCATCTGAATAAGAGGCTTTACAAGTATTCCCCTCATCTGTACTTTAATTTTATACATTGAGGACAAAACATTTATTTTTAGTGGGGGTGGGTATACTTATACCACGGGGGTTTTTGTTGCCTGTGTTCTTTTCCTCCCTTGTTTTATCTATTAGAACCGGCATGTCTAGGTTGCATTTTCTTTTTCTAAGTGATTGTAATGTAAATATCCATTTGTTGATGTTATTTATGAAGTGTCTTTTCGTTTAGCACTTTTTTGTATATATGGATGATAAATGAATGTGGCATAAGACTATGAACTTGCTTGTATGACTATTTCTTCTTTTAATTTAGTATATGTTGAACAACCATTGGTGATTTTGTAATTGGCATTAGGATGTAAGGTGTGCATAACTATGTGATGTAAATCCCAAGAGTTGGTAGAATTAGTGTAACTCATGTGCCTGTGTGTACGAGCATTTCTTTTAGTTCTTGCATAGCGATATACCTAGAACTTGTCTAGTTCATTAATGTTATTTTATAGTTGATTCAATAAGATAGGATAGCAGGCCTCCTTGTACTTTTAGTCCACTTAGCCAAAATAAATGACCCACCAAAAAAAATTTTCCATTTTTTAATCTTTTTTTAGTTTATGTTAGTTTTTCTTCATTCCCAATAACTCTGATTAACTCTCTTTAGGTTGTTAGCACCTAACTATGGACCTGGTCCAATATTGGACATTCTGCACCTTAAATTAGGTAAAATACCTAAGTTGAAGGTGGATACTATCAGGACGTTAGCAGTTTAATGAAAAAGTGGTCTTGAGCTAAAATAAAGCATCCGTCCCCGATCTATCTAGATATTGTGCACCTCAACTGACTGCATCAACATATTTGAGGGTGGTTGATTCTTATATATTAAAAAAAGGGTTTATGGGAAAATGTGAATGAACAATAGAGATTGTAAGTGAGCTGGAAAAGAAGTATTCTTGGTGAGTAGCAATCAAGGGCAAAAAGAGTAAAGTTTGAACTTTAAGTTACTTTTCCATAAAATTTGTCCTCACCTATCCCTTGAACTTCATTACAAGTCTGAAAAAGACTTGTTTGATCTTTACGAATCAACCATAAGGGAGCATTAGATGATAAGGGCAAGCCTATGGGTATGTATGCTATGTTTGTAACTATTTGATAAGTGTGAGAGTTTTGATTTTTGTCCACAAGATAAGTGAATAATGAGTGTTGGACTTCGTTAAGTGTAAGGGCAACTTGAATTACGCTTAGTTTTGTTGTTCTCTGTAGGATATTGTATCTATGTTTATATGTGTGCTGAATTATATATAATGTCGGTTGTAGATCCTAATATGTTGAGCTCATATGAGTAAGATGACAGTTGAGTGGTTGTGTAAATCTATTTTAAGAGTTGATTGCCCATCATTGCATTGTTCATGTATGCGATTTGCTGCCGAGTTGTTTGAGGACAAGCAATTGTCTTATGTTGAGGGTGTTGATGTTTTGGCTTTTGATGGAACATTTTACATCTTTTTCTTGAGATAATTGTACGTTTTCAAGAAACTTTTATTGTATTTAATGCTGGATTATGGTGTTTTCAGGACAAGGATGTAGCTGGAGTAGAAACTTGGAAAAATAACAGAAAAAGGCCACTAATGGGCAAACTGGCAGACCGCCAACCAAGTAATGAACCGTCAGGGTGACCTTCAAGGTTAAATAGAAAGGACCACATGGATGACCCCTGCGATGGGCCAGGTGATGGACCTTCGGACCTTTGACAGACCATCAACTTGGCCATCAGGATAAAATAAAGAATGGCTCCTCAAGTGATCAAACATCGGTCCACGAGACGAACCATCAGCTAGCGATGTCCTATCAACATGACCGTCAACCCTTAACTAGAAATTAGCACTTTGGGACCATCAGCAATGGTTTACATGATGTACTGTCAGGCTTTCGATGGGCCATCAATGTGACCGTCAACTTTGATGCAACTTTAATGAGTTCAAATTTTAAATCCTCAGTACCTGGTAACATATAAGTACTCAGTTTAGGTTTTATTTAGGTATCTTTATCATTTTCCATCCAAAAACCTTATTGTAATGTAGTATTCTCTGAGATTCAAGCTACAATTGTGGATCTAGTTATTTTTATTCATATTCTCAGTAAAGATTCAAGAGCAATTCTTGTAATTTTTGTAAGTAATTCTCTGAATTCATTTATAAAGTACACAATAATTTCTTCTTCTTCTCTTCTCTTGAGATGTATAGCTAAGCTCCCATAACTAGGGTTATGGGAGCCTTGATGTGAATAGCTGATTGGGGTTGTGAAGCACTTAATTTCTATACATAATTGAGATTGTATAAACCCTTCTTCATATTAATGACCTTTCTTGGTTACAAACTTGAAGGGTGAGCCCAAGAACATTACTTGTCTGAGAAGAAAAGTGTATGTTGGGGAAAAAAAGGGTTTACATGAAATCTAAAAGCTTTAACGTTTGGGTTATGGGTTGATGCCTCAACAAGGATTAATCCATATGAAAGACTAGTTGAATAAATCAATATATTCTTTAAGTTCGAGAGAATTGAAGCGTAAAATATCCATTTTTTTAGGAACAAATGGGTAAACAATAGAATTCAATAACTCTTACAATTGAATTTATAAATTGGAAATTTAAGGTAACTCACAACGCCGACAGCTTGAACATCTTGGTGAATATAACTCTAGTTTGTCTACTCTCATTAAATTGATACTTGAAATAAAACTCTCTAGTGGGAACATATTTTGATACAAATATTTGGTACTATTGACATATTATAAACCCCCCTTTAATTAGGAACCTTCGATCAACAGTCCGTTAACAACCATAACTCTCAGTTTGCATAGTATTCCCTGTGGGATTCGACCCCAACCTAGTTGGGTTCTATATTTTACAGCGACCTCTTACACTTTTTAACGAGAGTTGTAATTTAGGCGTATCAAATTTTGGACCTCCAAGTTGTTCTCCACCATATCAAAAAAGATAGACATCATGCACCGTTGAAAAGTGGCGAGTACATTACACAAAACAAATAGCATCCTCTAGAAAGAAAAAATACCATATGGGCAAGTGAATGTCATCTTCTCCTGATCTATGGAGCAATAGAAATCTGGTTGTAGACCGAATACCCGTCCAAGAAATAATACCAACCTTTTCCCTCCAACCGATCAAGTATTTGATCTATAAAAGGCATTGGTAAGTGGTCCTTCAAAGTCCATGATTTGAGCTTACGATAGTCCATGCAAACTCTCCACTCTATCACTGTTCTGAGTGGAATCAACTCATTTTTCTCATTTTCCACTACAATCATGCCCCCTTTCTTGGGTACACATTGGACGGCGCTTACCCATTTACTATCAGAGATGAGGTATACAACTCCTGCATCAAGCCATTTAATAATATCCTTCTTAACCACTTCTTTCATCATTGGGTTAAGGTGACGTTGGTGCTCAATAGTTGGTGGGTAATCTTCCTCAAGCTGAATCTTATGAGTGTAAATGCCTAGATGAATACCAATAATATCAGCAATAGTCCAACCTATAGCCCTTTTATATCTCCTACGCATGAAGATAAGTGCCTCAACCTGGTGCTTACCCAAATACGCTACAATAATCATAGGTAAGTGTTTCCACTCCCTAGAAACACATACCTTAGATATCCTGGCAACTCCTTCAACTCCAACACCGGTGGCTCTTTGATAGATAGCTTAGCCGGTGGTGTTGGGCAAATTTTTAGATCTAAATCCAGTTTCTTGGGAGCATATGAATAGGATCCCATTCCCATCAAAGCACACATTGTCTCTTCGTATTCCTCAATACCTTCACCATCAAATTTTATCAAGACTACAGCCAGAGTTTCCATAATAAATTTCTCCTTGATTAGAATGTCTTGCTCGTCTTCATAATAAACATCAACGATAGAGAATACACTCATCTCCTTGGGTTTTTTCATAGACTGACACACATCAAAGTGAACTACCTTATCATTAAGTCTGAACACTAGCTCATTAGCCTGCAAATCAATAAGCACTCTCCTAGTTGCGAGGAAAGGTCTACCTAAGATTATGGGTACCTCGAAATCCACCTCACAATCCAGAATAATAAAGTTTGCATGAAATATAAAGTTTGCCACCTTTACTAATGCATCATACAATATCCCCACTGGCCACTTCACTGACCTATCCATCATCACTAATCGCATATTTATGGGTATGGGGTCCTCCAAACCTAACCTCTTATACACAATAAGTGGCATCAAGTTGATACTAGCTCTGAGATCGCATAAGGCCTTAGCAAAATCAAGCGAACCAATAGTAAAAGAGATGGTGAATGCTTTTGGGTCTTCTTTCTTTTATACCAAGGATCTTGTTAAAATGGTACCACAATGGTGAAGGTTATCCACCTATTTATAGCTAATTGTTCTCTTCTTCATCACAAGGTCCTTCATAAACTTAGCGTATTCAGGCATCTGCTCTATTGCCTCCACTAAAGGCACATTCACCGTCAGCTGCTTCAACATTGCCATAAATTTTCTAAACTTTGTATCATCAGCCTACTCTTTTTAATTGATATGGAAAGGGTGGTGGTGGTTTTGGAAGAGTAGTAACTACTGCTTCCTTCTCCTTTCCCTTTTCTATTTATGTAACGACCTAATTTTTTAGAACTGGAACATCGCACGGTGTTCATGATCCCAAAGACCACAAGCTAACCCTCTACTGATATTTGTACCTGAGCACGCATATTATAAATAATAAATATGGAAACTGGCCATAAGGTTCAAAAATATCAAAAAAATACTCAAAACTGAAAATTGAACACTGATATATTTGTTTGAAAAGCCTCTAAATTGTCTGAATAGTGGAGCTGATAGGACATGTCCCCAACTAACTCCGTCTACTAAAAATAACTAAATTTGATACGATAATAAAATAAGGATCATCCTCTACTGAAGAGGACTCACTGCTACGTCTACTGCTGCTGACTAGGACTGAGCTACTAAGGATACTCTGGATCTCATTCCTCTGAACCTATGGTGTCAAATAAAACACCATAGCACAAATGCGTCAGTACGGGAATGTACTGAGTATAAAGATGAGGTAAGGCTAAATGCAAGGTCTTATGCATGAACAATTACTTAACTAAATAATCATGAGAGTACTGAATGAGAACACATGCATGAATGCATAAATCATAACTGAAATCATCATAACTCGAAATACTAAAATTCGGATACTACTTTACTATCATCTAAACTCACTACTAATACTGAGATACTGAACAACTAAATCTCCTGATAATGATAGCCGAGCACAAAAATTGAGATCAGTCCTCTCTAGCGAGTGATCTCGGAAATTGATGTTACTAGGGCTGATAAACTGAATCTACTCACATCAATGACAGCAGTCTAAACTTGTTACTTTCAACTGACTGAATCAGAGATCAAACCTCTCTAATGGATGATCCCAGAATCTACTATCAATGACAAGAAGAGATTTTATCTGATATCAAACCTATCTAGCGGAGGATCTCCGAATCTGATAATGAGAATACACAACTGAATCTGAGACTGACATCAAGCCTATCTAATAGGTGATCTCTGGATTTGACAATGAGATCACTCAACTGAATCAGAGACTGAGATCAAGCCTATCTAACGGGTGATCTCTGGATCTGATAATGAGATTATTCAACTGAATCTGAGACTGAGATCAAGCCTATCTAATAGGTGATCTCTGAATCTTATAATAAGATTACTCAACTGAATCTAAGACTGAGATCATGCCTATATAATAGGTGATATCTGGATTTTATAATGAGATTACTCAACTGAATCTGAGACTGAGATCAAGCCTATCTAACGGGTGATCTCTGGATCTGATAATACTTATACTGAATATCTTTATGTGAGACCATGCCTATCTAGTGGGTGGTCCATGAATTAATAGAAGTATCTGAGTTCCTTACTCAGATAGGTGACTGTATATGACAGTCCTGATCACTGAGTTCTGCTCTAAAGACTGATACTAAAACTGTAACTATGGGAGTGCTCACTTAACCGACATGCCCTGAATCTGAACTAGTGGGGTCCAACCTGTAACCCCACCTAGAAGGGTGTCAATACCGTACCATGGGTATAGACCTCTCGGGTTAAGCCTCTCTAACGGGTGAACCTCACAGGAAGTCAAGCCTAAGGCAGTATAATAGTCAAGCCTATCTAGTGGGAGACAAACCTTTTCTAATGGGTGACTCCTATATCCTGTGATGCTACGCAGTTCTGGAGTTTAGGGATTTCTCCTAATGACTCTGCCTCTCTAATGGAGAGTCGTCATTCCTGCACTCGTTCGCTATTAGCTCCTACTCCCAACTGAAAGACTCTGAACTAATTCTCAACTTAAACTTAACTGAATCTAATACTAATCATATGTCTCGACTGATCTGATTGAGTTAAGATGAATTCACTTGGTTTCGTATCTAATGGAATACTACTGAATCTCATTATCTGACTGAACGAAATAGAGCTTTGAATAGATTACTCAATTACTACTAAGGTCCGAACTAAATACTTGAATACTACTAAATCAGAGTTGAGTACTGAACTGTGGCTAGAATACTAGTGATATTAAGATTACTAAGATTTATTAAGTTTTGTATCTATTTGAGAGTACAGAGTTCTATAACTCACTGAGTTTTGATAATCGTGGCTTAACCGAGATTATCGAGGAAACTGACATGGGCTCTAGACTGCAGCTAATTTATAGGGTATAAATACCCCCAGAAATTGATAACATAAAATTAAAACATAACCATTCTTGAATAATCAAGACCATGGAAATTCATTCACCTCCATAATTACTAAAGCATCTCTTCAAGCATTTAGAAATCATAAACATGTGATAGTATATGGAGACATGCTATTGGCTCATACTCCATTCAACAAGGTCTTGCATCAAACACTTAACATGCATTAAACAACACATAATTGGGGGATTTCATGCTAACATGTCATAATTCATTCTCTAAGGCTTTTCAACAAACACTTGGCATGCATAGGCTTCCACACAATTGGAGATTTCTAGTCAACATGCTATAATGGCTCTAATTCCTTCACATAAGCATTTTATCAAACATATGAGGAGCATGCTTTTCTTATTCAACAATTTCTACACTTAATTGACATAGACACATCACTTAAAAAGCAACTTAAAGAAGGTTTATCATGAACATCACATGAATATTACATACTAAGGTCAAAGCTTGAAACCTCATAAACAAAACATGAATTAGAAACTCAATAATAGCATGAACTCAAATTTCAATTCACATAAATCATTAAAACTCATAAACATAAGATCTTTGAAATTTAGAAAAGGGTTCTTGAGCTTCTTGGGATGAAAGGGACCCAAGAATCAACATCTACATACTTTGTTATATGATTCTCGAAAGATTTACGGAGGAATCTTGATGTCTTGGATCTTAGATTAGAAACCTTAGGTCTTGTTCTTGATTTCTTAAGAGAGAGAGTATTTTGATTTTGGGGAAAAATTGATGAATAAATAAGTATTTTCGTTATTTAGGGTATAGATCCCTTATGTAGACTGGTTTAGGATTTTAGGAAATTAGCAATTGGTCCTTGAAATTTAAAATCGGAATCTGAAAATCCCAATCTCACATGATGGTGTGACATAGTGGAATCACTCCAGCTCACTGGAAACTGGACAATTGGGAAACTGGTTGGTGGTGCGACGCGATAGAAATCGAATTTCCACCTTGGTTGCAAACTGGAAAAGCACCGTGACGTGGTGGAATTGCATTGGTGCATTGGAAATTAACAAATCAAAAATTAAACCTTGGCGTGACGCGCCATAATCGTGGAGGCTCACTGAATTTTGACGATTGCCATTTTGGATGGCTCCGTAACGCGCTAAAGTACCAGGTGGTACACTATCTCACTAAAATAGCTCTAACTCTTCGCCCGAGTGTCGAATTTGGGAAAATTTGGTATCGATGAAAAGCTTATTCAATTCTCTACATGACAAAAAGTTGATATTAGGGAAATTCTATGCGGTTCAAAATACTTCTCACATGGGAATACACTTCTCTACTTTTTAGGGTCGGATTAACACTTTATTGAACACGCTCTAAGGCTCGGACTACGAGAGAATTTTGTGGGGTCTTACATTTTCTAACTCATCAACCTAATGATGGTTAGATATACTCTCATCACCATCCAGCTTTCCAGACTTTACTGGATGGTTTTTATCAGCTTTCATAACTTTATCAATCACATCCTTAATCATGGCTTTTCCCACAAAAGGGCTAGGTAATACTCTACCACTCCAAGTGGTGACTGTCGTGCATGAGCAATTATTTCAAAGATTTTGCACTGTATCGCTCGGTAATGTATCGCTCTTCCTCTAATTAAATACCGCTGAGAGTTGGCTTATCTACTGCTCCAATTGTTTGATAAAAGTTGAATGTGAATTAACTAGTTGACTCATAGAGGATAAGTGACTCTTCATGATTGTCACCCCAGCATTGGTCGCCTCAACCCCTTTTAATAGTTTCTCCATCATGTCCTTCATGGATATTTTGCCTAAACGGGTAGCAGCATTATCGCGAATTCCAGGAGGTACATACAGTCTACTCCTGTCATTTTTGTTCTTCCAACTCCCTTGATCCCTATCTTTATAACTAGATTTGTCGCAATAGTTCCAACCATGATTCCCTTGGCTATTGCCTCAGAATCCCCTTGATTATTTAGATAGTTGGCCTCCTCCTCAGAATTAAAATCAGCTCTACTTTGTGATCCAACAGCTTTTACATTCTCAATCTTCCTAAATAATAAATGTTTAGTAAGCAGATCCATCTGGCTTTTCATGTGTTCCATATCTTGGTCATGCTCCTCCTCTTTCTAGTGTTGCTCCACAGATATACCACTAGACGTAGTAGGGATTTCTACCACAGAATCCCTGGTATGCCAAGCTCTACTTTTCATAGTCAACCACTCAAACATATCTGCAGCCTTAGTAAAAGTAAGCTTCATGAATGCTCTCCTTGAAACGTTGTCTACCATTGGTTTAGTGATGGAGTTTAGAGCTGTATAGAATGTCTCCATCAAATTCTCATTGGTTATCTTGTGATTGGGGAACTGTGTTAACTTTTTCTTGAATTGTATCTAAGTCTCGTGTAATGCCTCATTCGGTAATTGTCTGAAGTTGCTAATCTCGTCCCTCAACTGTAACATCCTGGAGGGCAAAAAAAAACCTTTCTACAAATGCTCCTTTCAATTTCCTCCAGTTCAATATAGAATCAGGATCCAACTCATTCAACCATATTATTACCTCCCCAGACAGAGACAATAGGAATAAGTAAAGACAAATTGTATTCTGTCCAACCCCAGGGTTGTCAAATGATTTACAAATATTGATGAATTTTACCAAGTGCATATTTGGGTCATCCCCTGGAAGTCCGCCAAACAACCCCTTGAGGTTAAATAGCTATATCATGGTGCTTGTGATATTAAACTTCACCCCAGATGCTAATGGTGGTGGGATAATTGCTCCGATCACACTAGCCTTATCTAAGTCTGTGCTATCTTCCTCGTTAGGTGCAAACTGCACAGCAGGTTGGTGGTTCACTCTTTCTCTAGCTACTTCATTTCTATTTACTGGCGCAGCTATATTTTCAGTATGCCTCCTGTTTGTTGGGTTGATCAGATCATCATCCCCCAAATATTCCTCATTAGGATTAGGGACACGGGCTGGTTGACCATTATTCTATTGATTAACATGTACTCTAGAAAAGGTGGCTAGAATCTCAGCTTCTTCTTGTTCTTCCATTCTGCCTATTAGATGAGGTTCAGGATTGAAGGGTAATAATGGTTCTCCTGAACTTCTAGTTTATGGCATGAATAACAATGAGCCTGTAACAAACAAAAAAAACAAATAAACGTAAAATTAGGAAACTTGACTAACATTCAATTAACAGACATAAACATTATCGATAACCATATTCCCCGACAACGGTGCCAAAATTTAATACTCCCAAATTACAACTCTTTTAAAAGAGTGTAAGCGGTTGTTGTCAATATAGAACCCAACTAGTTTAGGGTCGAATCATACAGGGAATATGGTGTTAATTTAGTAATATGTAGATTAGTTGATTTTTAATTATTCATTTCCTCAAAAACATAATAAGGGGGTTTTGATTTAAGTATGAAGTAATAGTTTCAGTGCAACAGTGAAGCATTACGTGTAATAGTATTTGAATATAAAGAATAACAAGCTAGGGTTACGTCCACCTTGTAGTTTTCAATATTTCTTAACTATGGGTGTTAAGAATTCATACATGCATACACTTATAGGAAAAACGTGTTCAATATCTTAATCCAAGCATTTCTCAACCATCAAGGATTAATTTACTTTAGTTCTCTCAAATCAAAAGTGTTTACACAATTATATGAAATCTCCAAGTTGTTAATCCTATTAAGGCATTAACATGTGAAATAGAGATTGAAAACCCTATTTTCTTATCACTACTCTGTTTTCCCAACATTAACCTTTCTATCGAACAAGTTATGTTTCAATGGCACATTCCCTATGTTTGCAACCACAAGAATTCAAAAATAACAAAGAGAGTATGATATAAGTGAATCAATGCATAATGAATTCAATACCCATAGAAATAGATAGTATGCTACAAGGTTTACATAACCCTAACCAATAAGCTTAGCTACTCATGGACAAAATGAAAATCACCGTAGTCATATTCATCATACCAAAAGATAAAAGACGATCTTGGTGTATAAATTGTGAACAAAGTGAAATCATTCTTTTCTCTCCTCTCAGCCGCCCTTCTCTAATTCAAAAATAATACAGAATAAAATAGAATACATGAATTGTCAGCATCAATTCTTTTTAGAAACTTTTCTCTCATAATTGCCTTCTAAGTCCCTAAACTAATTTAAATGACAAATTAGTCTTGGACATAGTTTCTAGGTGCCATATTTGGTCCAACAAGCTACTTTCTCTTGTGTGATCTTCCATCCGTAATCCCATTGTGTCTTCATCTACCTCATTAACACCTGAAATCATGCTAATCACATAGGTTAGCTCAATTACATAAAAGTAGAGTAAGAACATAAGAAACTAGGCACTTTGTTCTCAAAAGTTAGCAAAAATATGGGTAAGTTATGGTGCTTAGGCATATAAATACAACCAAGAACAAGTATTCACCCACTAGTTGACCCTTGTGTAAACTAAGTTGAGTCTAATTTGGCATGTGAATTGCCAATAACTAGTAAAATTTTGTGAATTTATCAACTTACTTGTGAATCTGATCTACTACTTGAGCATATGTGTGGTGTGCTTGATCAATCTCAAGTTAGTGGTGATGTTGATAGAGTTGATCATGTGAATGGAAATAATTTTTTTGGCATGTTATATGATGAAGATCCTATTATTAGTCTTGCTCATAGATATCATCTAGATGAAAATGATGTGAAAAATGACATATATCCTTTTGAAAGTGAGATTGCATGGTTTAAATGCTTATCTCTAGTTGTTGACCCTCTCTCAATGAAATGTTTTATTTGAAAATAGAGATCACCTCTAGTTTGCCACCTAGTAGTGTGCAACACGATATGCTTAAAATGAGGGGTGGTATGATTAAGATTCACATGTTAACCTATTTCTTGAAATATATTACGAAAATTAGATTGAGTAAAGATTGTGCTAACTATCCAACTTTTGATAGTGATCTCTCACTTTTGGAAAAAGAATGATCCTTTAGGTAAAGATAACATCGATTTACTTGAATAATTGAGAAACCCAAGTAGTGATTGTTCTTATGAAAATGATCTTGGTTTTTATCCTTTGTATGACATTTCATACTTGTTTGATGAATATCAAGATGAATTGCTTAATTCTTGTTGTGTCTTGGATCATGATTCCCTTAATGTTAGTGGTGGTTTGTGTCTACTTGAGGATTCTTTCTTTGAAAAGGAAGGTGTTGTTTGTTTAGAGATTTCTTCTAGTTTTTCTTTGTGTGCTTCCTTGGATACTCATGGTAATGATCTTAAATCTAATAGTAAGTACATAAATGAGTACACCATAGTTGAAGTAAACTTGTGTGACATCTTTTTCTACCCTATCTTTGTTTATGATATTGTCAATGATAGTATAGAGGGTTTGTCTATTTGTGAGGATAGCACCATTAGGAAAAATAGGCATTTCCTTAACCCATTTCCTTAGATTTTTTTCCTATTGGACCCCGTGACCTCTCAGAATGTGGTGGTTTTCATACACCCCACTTGGTTCTTGATCAAGATGACAAGAATGTTTGGTTGTTTTTTTAGAATTATTTCCTATTATGGGGAGTCTTTCTAGAGGCTTTCTAATCCATTTGAGGGCCAAAGTTGTGTAAGGGAAAGATCTCCAACAAAGATGAATGTTTTGAAGGGGTTATGTGCATATTGAGACATAGAACCAATGTGAGCTTTCATGAGTGGTTGATTGATTACCTTGGTTCCTTTAACTTTTCTCTTTGTCCAAGTTTCTATATTATAGGGTTACTCACCTTTGGTTGATTATTTTGATACTTGGTTATAGCTTAACTGTATGCAACCTTGGCATGGTGCTATGATTGATTGTCCTAATCCTAACCCTTGTTCCATGAGGAAATTGTTTTTACTTGTTACCCTAATATTTTGGCAAAGATTGGATTTCAGGTCGAATCCTTTTCAAGAAGGGAAGGATGATATAAGCCAAATCAACATTAAACTTTTAAGGACTACAATCCAAGGTTGACACAAGGGTACCCAAGCCAAGATCATATCAAGGATGCACGGATATGCTTAGAGGACCCTTTTCAAGATCCAAAGATCTCAACACCATGTGTAGAGGATAGCTTGGAGCCGGGGAGGCAAATTCACTTCAAAACTTCAATAAGCCCGAGGAACTACAAACACTCCTATGATTATTGATAAAGTTAGATGTGTTTCAGACCATCTTGATACAATTTAAGGAGTGTTTTGGATAGACCAATTTATACAAGAGGGGTCGAGCGACATTGAAGAAGTCGTTGGAGGAAAAATAGAGTTGAAAGCCTACTGAAGTGACATACAAAGTTACATGCAACTGCAGGTGACTGACCTGTACCCACAGATGCTTCTACACCTTTCATCTGTTCTAGAATATGGCCATCTATGTGGTAATGAATGCTAAAGCATCCATCTTTCTTGTTTTGTTGAAATTAGGTCATATTTAGGCCCATGTATGTAATAAATAGCCCATCGCTATAAATAATAGTTTTCCTTAGATTATTTCCTTAATGTTTTATGAATATTAATGTTATAAAACTCTTGAAAGAGTGTGTAGTTTAGAAAATCTTGTATTGACTTTTGCCTATAAATGAGGGTTGCAAGTGTGTTACGATTCCCTCAAGCTCTTCATAGGAATAGGCTTCTTCTTGTAGGATCAATTAATTAAGGTTTTAGGTTTTAACATACCCTTTGGTTTTATTGATTTTCTCTTTTTCTATCTTATTATATATCTCTATCTCTATCCTATATTTTTTTGTATTTTCAATTCTATCATTTCCTCTAGCTTTTGTCTTTATTTCTCTTCTTATATTTTGAAGTGAATCACTAGGTATGCTTGAGAATTAAAAAACTTAGCTTTACCTGCAAACTCATGATGATAGAAACTTTAGGGGTATTCCCATCTTGTTTTGCAGTATTGAGTTGCTAAAGAAGCTCTAAAAATTATCCCACATTTTTCTAAGTCAAGGACCTGATATTTGGAAAATTACTTCCTACCTGTTCCAAAGTAGTGTCGAAATTGTTATTGACTTGAGCATTCTTTTGAAATTTTCTCTGCTTTATAAACTTAAAATCATTAGGAAACTCATGGATTCTGTAACATTTGTCCCCTGTTTCTCACAGTAACTACAAATTAGATATTTTCTTAGGATTGAAACAAATTTTGTGCCCTGTAATCATTGAATTTCCTTCATCCTAGCTGATTTGAGGCAAGAAAATATGATGAATAACCATGATCGACTGATGGAACATGAATTTTCCTTTGTTTCTCATCTTGAATTATAAGTGAATAAGCTTGTCCAATAGAAGGAAAGGAAGAAGATAACAGTATATTGCTTCACACGCCTATGAAAGGATAATTCAATTCCATCAAGAATTATAACAATCTTTCAGCTTGGTGTGCCTTACGTCCCTTTTTCTTAGCACCACACTCAAAAATGCAATGACAAATAAAAATGTATTCAAAGAATCTAACTCATCCCATAAAATTTTCAGTTTAGTGAATAAGTTGAAACACTTGTGTTTATTTGAGTGCTTTTACTTGACTGTTTTTTAAGTTGAAATAGTTTGGTTTTATTTGTTTGACCCAATCTTTATTCGAATTCCTTTCGCAGGCCCATTGCACTGCTAGAATACAGCACACTTGTTGTTATTTCCTTAGAGACGAAGCTCAGTAGCCGTGAAAGAAAGATGTTGTTGCATCTGTTCCAAGCATTGTCCATAACCGATTCTGAGGAAGGAGCACCAAGAGATCTATCAATGAATCTTAATTTGTTCTTGATTGAAAGAGCTATTACTATTGACCACCTCCAACCTCCATATTCTTTGCCATCAAAAAATAGAGGAAATGAGACTCATTCTTGGGAAATTCGACGAGTGAAGATACTAGAGGTGACTTTGATGAATTACCTTAGTTGTAAAACATCCAGCAATTGCAACAGCACCATCGACCAGTGTAGTTTTTGTTGTTGCATCACAGAGTTGAGGAGTGTTGGTCATGATGAACAAAGACAAGAATTTGAGACAAGGTGATTGAAAACGAAGAACAAAGATGAGAATTGAGACAAAATGATTGAAATTATCTTGCTCTGATACCATGTAGAAATTGAAAGAAAATAGAAAGAATTTGCTAGAATGAAATACAAAGGATTTGCAAAAAATTTCCTCTTCTTTACTTGAATCAATAACAGCTATACAATGTCCTATATGTACAACTAAAGGAACAAAACAAACCTAAATCAAAACTAATACTAAACCGACTTAAGAAGTATACACAAGGTATAAAATAATTAAAGGGATACACTACTAAATAAGGTACAAGGTATTAGAGAATAGACAACAATATCTGTAAAGATATGTACTAAAAATTCACCTAGGATGTAAAGAGAAAATAATATCTATGGTGGTTTTTTTAAATTTGGGTCAAACTAATATGTTAAGGATGACCCAAATCGTATACTGCAATAAATACTTCAACCAGTGAAATAATTAGTGAGATGAAGTAATTAAATCAAAAAATTACATAAATATACCAATTAAGAGTCAGTATTACAAAACATATTGATATTATTTTTTATTTATAAAAGTAGTTTTTATTTACAAAATCTATCAACTATTCATGCGCACAAAGCAACTATTGTTCCACGAGGAATGGCTTTTGGTATGGTTTCTCAATTTCCTGAGCAACCATGTATGTCTAGCAGTAACTATTGTATCTCAATAGATCTCCTCTGGTGCTCCGCTTTTCGGTTCCCTAAAACTCACTTCCAGCGTCCATCCTGTATGGCGATTCGACCATGCTCCAACACTGTGAGGTCTACCACAACTGATTCCTCTCTCTGTCGCTGCCAAAAGTTCACTTTTCTTTTAATTTTGTACTCTTTCCGTGCTTGCAGGTCGAGTTTGAGTCTTTCGTTCCCAGAGCAGAAAGAAGAATACTACAGAGAGCTGGAAGCTACTGTTGATGTTGTCGAGCGAGTTTGCCATCTCTACATTGATGTAAATTTCTGTTATTTAACTAACTACTTATTTCTATTATTTTGATTACTTAGTATTGCAATGGAATGAGTTGGAGTAGAGGGGAATTGTTGTTGTTTGATTGATTAGTTGACGAATTATCTTGAGGTGCATTTGGTTTATTGTTGTTAGTCAATTTAGTATATTTTCAGCAAAAACTAGTCTTTATTTCAATTGACGGAATATCGTGTTAATGTTATTATAATTGCATAGAACATGTATGTTGAAAGAATGGTTGATGCTTACTGCATTTTTTATTAGGAACTTCCTCTCTGGCCTCTTCTATTCATTTTCATTTAGTAATTGCGCAATGCATCTTGGTATGATTGCTCAATTGCCTAAAAAGATGAGACTAGCATCTCCAGTAAGCAGATATATAACAATTTTATGGTGTCTGAATTATATAGAAATTAGTGTATCAATAATTTTATGGTATCTGAAATAGTTAGAAATTGGTGTATCAATAATTTTATGGTGTATGAACTATATAGAAATTGATGTATCAATAATTTTATGGTTTCTTAAAAATTATTGTATCAACAATTATACGGTGTCCTAGAAATTGGTGTATCAATAATGTTATGGTGTTTGAACTATCTAGAAATTGGTGTATCAATAATAACAATTTTATAATGTTTGAAATACATAGAGATTAGTGTATCAATAACTTTATAATGTCTAAATTGTATAGAAATTAGTATATCAATAATTTTATGGTGTCTGATCTATGTAGAAATAGGTGCATAGTAATTTTATGGTGTATGAAATTTGTATGAGATTTGGTATGAATCAACCAAAGAATTTACTAACATTAATGATATTTTCTCCTCCAAAATATTAAAAATTAAAGTCAATTGAATTAATAAATTAAATTTAAAAACATAAAACAATATCAAATAAATGTGTTATTTTTTTAGTTACGTTATTTACTATTTTTTAAAAACTTAGTTGATAAAACAAACTACGAGAATTTATAGGATAAAGTATCAACCATTAAGTTGCCCTCTTAAATCATGTTATTTTATTTAATGTCTTTTATTTTTTTTCTTTTACCTTATTTGGTCGATTCTGTTACATTTCTATTGTTATATTTTGAAAAGTAAAAACTATTGATAGTTTTTGTAATATTAATTCTTAAATTGTATATTTATGTGATTTACCCGTAGGAAATTAACCCGATCGAATGAATCAATCCAACATTATATCAACATGTAGATAGAGATAGATACAAATATAGATAATACATTAATCTTAAAATTAAGAAAATTACTCAAAGAGCAGGCACGCACAAAGAAGATCAGACAAAGTTTTCTTTGAATCCCCTTTTTTTAACTTTGAGGGGTAGTTTGGTAGGAGGAATCGGGGATAATGAATCTCAAAATTAATTTTAAAAAGAACTTATTTCATGTTTGATTGAAATAAAATGTATGGAAAAACTCAAACCAAAATTACTTATCCTGAAATTGTAGTGTTATTTTTATCTCTTCTTAAAGGTGAGATAACTAATCTCAAAATAGTTAATTCCAAGATAGTTAATCCCAAAACAACTAGTTTCCAACCAAACAGCCCCTGATGGTAAATAGAAATGGGTATTAGGTTAGTGGAATAAAATTTAAAAAAGGAGAAAAATTTGTTAAGAGTTGAAGAAAATGGTGTTAGATTTCGCTCTTTTCTGAAGTTAATCAAGAAGATAACAATGGAGGGTTTTGTGTGTCACGCAGCAGACGTAATTAAATTTAACACCTTTTTTTAAAAACAAATCTTTTAGGTATAGGGCAAAGGATCAAAATGAACACCTTTTGTTATACATTAAGGACCATTTCAATCAAATGGGACATATTAAGGACCAACATAAAGCAATACCTATACATTAAGGATAATTTTGATCGATTTCTCTAATTTGTTCAATAGTTAATAATGACAGCAAACTGACACATGGAAAGTTACTGCCATGTGAAATAATCAAAATTAGAGTATGGCATGTTACAGTTGAAGATTACAGACGTAAATAATCCTTTTGGTTCCTACGTACATGGAGGAGCTAAGCACTTCACAACTTTAACATGAGAGATAGTCTTAAAACTCAAATTTGAGATATGTCCTCTATCTGCTCTCTCTTTTCATTGTCCTTTAAACTAATATTTCGGAAAACAATTGGGAAAGAGGTAAATGGAAAAAAGAAAAAGAACTACATCCTTCAGAGAAAAATAAGAGGCAGTTCCCTTTTTAGCTTCCATCACACTCTTTAACTAAGATGGTAGAAATTTCAACGTTTCAATTTCAACAGTCATCAAGTGAAACGAACTACAAATCTCAGATCAACACTACCTTTTCAACAGCACAGATAGAAGGGGAATGAGTCAGGGAGGAAGCTGGATCCTGGAATCCAAATCTAATGACTATCCATTACTGCGATCAAAACTGCCTTGAGCATTTTGTCTTCTCTTTTCTCTCCAATTTTCGCCCCACATTTTAGCCTCCGCAACTGCTCTTTCTCGATCCAAATCCCTGTTTAACATCCTTGCTGTTTCCCTTGGGGAATCTTCCTTCTCAGATCCTCCGTCCAAGTCCCATTTCCGTCCTGATCCTCCTGCCCCGTCTTCATTCCTAAATATTCTTCCACCTCTATCATCTTTATTTCTCGTATCATTACTGTCTGCCCCAAATCTATGACTTTGCCCAGGAACTGTACCTGGATCATATGCCTGGTTTGCTAGATAAGAAAGGGCAGTGACCACATCCCCAATTAGCGGACGAGCAGCGGCCTGTTCTTGGATACACATGGAGGCCACAGCTAAAGCCTGGTACAGACCTCTCATTGGAAATTGTCCTTGCAGATATGGATCAGCTAATTTTGCAAACTTCCGACGATCATTAAACAGTGGCCTAGCCTGGATGTACATTCAGAAAAGGATTGTCAATCATTTAATTTGACAGCTAAGCATGTTATTTTCACAACGGAAAAGGGACAAAATACCCTCGAACTATGATAAATGGTACGTATATACCCTCCGTCATATTTTGGGTACACATATGCCCCTACCGTTGATGAAATGGTACATATATTCCCCTCACACTAATGGTATAGGCATGTGTACCCAAAGTATGACGAAGAGTATATACATACCATTTATTATAGTTCGTGGGTATACCCTTTTCCTTTCTATTTTTTTTATCCCAAATAATTAAACCAAACTCTCTACCTGACCCAATAAACCCATCGAATTCGATTTCAAACCAACACGACCCGACCTCTATTTTTTGTTCCAAACCTGATACTCCCTCTGTTTTTCTCTTAAACGTGAACCCCAATCAAATTGCAGTGATTGATCACTACTGTTGGTTGGTGTACACTGGTTGGAGGGAGTAGAGCTTAGGCCGGAGGTGGCCGCAGCTAGGGATGCAATAATGGTTCGCCGATGGGGTGTTGTGTTTTCGGTTCGAGGGAAACAGTTGTGGTGTTGACTGGTGGTGGGTAGTGTCTTTCCGACGAAATTTCACCGGAAATTGAAACACGAGGGTTCAATTTATTTGGTGTTGTTTTTGGGTGTTATGGGTTAATGGTTTTTTAAAAAAAAAAAAAATTTGGTCGTAGTGAGCATTACTGTATTGTGTGCATCGATATATAGGTGGGAAAAACGCGTCTATTAGATAGCTGTCTCTTAGATTTTAGTTGGGACAGGGTCGAGTAGTTGGTTTACTGGGTCGGGTAGTGGATTTGGGTTAATTTTTATGTGATAAAAAAATCAAAACGGAAAAGGAACAAATTTACCCCCAAACTATGATAAATGGTACGTAAATACCCTCCTTCATATTTTGAGTACACATGCTCCTACCGTTAGTGTGAGGGACATATACGTATCATTTCATTAACGTTAAGGGCATATGTGTACCCAAAGTATGACGGAGGATATACACGTATCATTTATCATAATTCGGAAAAATATTTGTCCCTTTTCCGTTTTCACAAAAACTGTGATCATTGGCAAAGCCACGAATTCTGTTAAGGGGATTCAAAAAATACAAGAATGGCACACTTGGGATTTGAACCTATGGCTTAAAGTAACTTTCACTTGAATCCCCTTCCCAATTTGTGGCTCCACTCTTGGACGTGATCACGAGTAACATAAATCAACAAATTGCTAAACTAAAGGAAAGATATAAGTAGATTACCCATGTGACAAGGTTTTGTTCTCCCTGTGGTCTGGTGCTGTCAATAGCCTTACGCCCAGTGATAAGCTCCAAGAATACAACCCCAAAACTATAGACATCAGATTTGACAGTCAATTGTCCAGTCATGGCATACTCAGGGGCACAGTAACCATAAGTTCCCATGACCCTTGTGGACACATGTGACTTGTCTCCAGTAGGACCAAGTTTTGCTAGCCCGAAATCAGAAAGCTTTGGGAAAAAATTTTCTTCAAGCAATATGTTGGATGACTTGAAGTCCCTATAAATAACAGGAGGGTTCGCCTTATCATGAAGGTACTCCAAACCTTTTGCTGCACCAGATGCAATCTTCATTCTCGTGTTCCAATCTAGTGGCTCTTTATCAGGAGGAAGATCTGCACAGCACTTATTCAGATGAGATAACTAAAGAATACTAAGCCTAGAGCCACAAAATTCTGCATCATATTATTGTTCATAAGAAAACTAATGAAACGGATAACATACAAGATCTACGTTGAAAACTAGCAATCAAAAGTACACCTTAGAGAGAAATGGCTACGCTTTTAGAAGACAGATATACAATCATAAAGCCACAAGAGCTCTTTAAAACACCATCATATTAGGGACCCATGGGATACTAGGCTTCAATTATTCTTTCTCCTTGTCCTAAATTATCTATGCCTGTATGTAAAAATCAGTAAACCACTGGTTCTTCTGATATAACCCCGGACATATCACATACTCCCTCTGTTTCAATTTGTTTGTCTTACTTACCTTTTTAGTCCATTTCAAAAAGAATGCATCTTTCCATTTTTGGCAACACTGAAATTCTAACTTTCCCCGTGGCATGTTTAAGATAACAAGATTAAAGGGCATTTTAGTACATTTTTCATATCTTCAATTTAAGACCACAAGTTTCCGAAGTCTTCTTTACTTAAACTCAATGTCATGTCAAAACCAGACTGAGGACTGGCCCGAAAATTAAAAGGCAGCATTAATAATGGAAAGGTAAATGATGAAGGATGCTGATTTTTTGTGTGATGCTAACAGTTATAGCTTGATCTTGATATTTTGTTGTTATCTGTAGATTATTTTGTTGTAAGTTCTAGATTTTTAGAAGCTAGTTGTGGTGTGTGGTTGTACTTTATTTCAGCACAACTTAAGGAGACAGGTTCCCAGATTTTGAGGGATATTTCAGGCCACATGTATTATATATTTTGCTGTATGAATGAAAAATCTGCACTACTCAGATTTTTTCTCGAGACAGGTTCCCAGATTTTGAGGGATATTTCAGGCCACATGTATTATATATTTTGCTGTATGAATGAAAAATCTGCACTACTCAGATTTTTTCTCCTTTTTCATGTCTGTTTTTTTTCTTTCTCTTCTTCAATTGGCATCAGAGCAAAATTGATATTTAAGGGACTGTTTTCGGAGAAAAAAACAGCAAAGATCACCCAACAAGCTTAACTTGTTCACGTCTCTCTGTCCAGTTTTCTTTTTTTCACATGGCTTCCATCAGCTCTCCTCTTTCACCTCGTATCTTTAATGGCGAGAATTACCAAGTTTGGGCTGTAAAGATGAAGACATACTTGAAAGGTCTTGGTTTATGAAAGTATGTTGAGGAAGACAATGCTCCAGAACCTTTGAAAGCAAACCCAACTCTTCAGCATATAAGAAATCATGAAGAAGAGATTGCAAAAGGTCCAAAAGCCTTGTCTTTCATACATGCAGCCATCTCCGAATCAATCTTTATAAAGATAATGGCATGTGAAACTGCCAAAGAAGCTTGGGATATGCTGAAGCAAGAATTTCAGGGGAGTGATAAGGCAAGACAACTGCAAATATTGAATTTAATAAAAGAATTTGAGATGTTAAGGATGAAAGAGGTTGAAAAGGTGAAAGATTATATTGATAAGATCATGAAAATTGTTAATCAAATTCGATTGTTGGGAGCAGTGTTCAGGGAAGCGTGATGCGAAAAAAAGCGATAAGGCTCTGCATCACGCATTATGTGATGCGATGCGATTGCATCATTGAAGTGAAGCGCAATTTAATAAAAAAAATACCTATAGAACATTCAAATAGTAAGTTATAATTGAAAAGACCACAATTATATAATCAACAATAAAGACAATTTATTTAAGCAAAAATTCTAATGAAACACCAACAAATCAGTTCCACAAAAAATACATGTGACTTTCTTCCTATTGGTCTCACTTGCCCTTTTACCATATTTCAAAGCCAGATCAGATATTTTTAAATTGCTGTAAAGAAAACATAAAAAATAAATCATATAAAAATCACAATTAAAAAGAAAAACATAAAGCAGAGCATTGGTTGAGAAAAAAGAGCAGCAGTGGAGAACAAAAATAGAGCATTGGATGAAAGACTCACTATAAAAAAAACAGAGTACAAGAAGAAGAAGAAGTAGCAGCAGCTGCTCTGTCGAAAAATAGAATTTCAATGGAGAAAAAAAAAAAGAGCATCGGTTAAAAATTAAAAAAAAAAAAAAAAGGGTATTAGTGTATGAAAAAAACAAAGCAGAAGAAGGAAAAAATAGAGCAGCAGGAGAAGAAGGAAAAAAAAAAGGATGAAGAAACTCACCTGTTGGTACTTAGTCGCAGCTTCAATGGAGAAAGAGTTGTAGCAGTGCAGCTTCAGTGGAGAAATGAAGAAGAGAAGCAGGTCAAAAAAAAATCCTAAAATTTTTAATCGGTCTTTCCTTAAACTTCTAACCATTTTTTTTAATTTAAAAATTGCCCACAAAAAAAATTCACTTCCAACCCTTTTTTTAGTTTAAAAATTGCCCAAGAATAAAAAAAAAATCCATAATGCGATCACATCGCATCGCATTGCATCACACAAAAGGGCTTGATAGACCCGCAATTCTCAGATTGCACCGCATCAAATATGCGACTCGCTAGGAGCCCGCATCGCATCGCATCAGCGCATAATGTGATGATGCAACGCATCGCTAAACACTGGTTGGGAGAAAA
The DNA here is from genome assembly GCA_030864225.1 of Capsicum baccatum var. pendulum. Lineage (NCBI taxonomy): Eukaryota > Viridiplantae > Streptophyta > Magnoliopsida > Solanales > Solanaceae > Capsicum > Capsicum baccatum. The sequence goes on along the minus strand of CM061560.1, from coordinate 99,348,411 downwards.
AGTAGAAGAGGAGAGGATTGTTGAGAAGGTAATGGTGACACTCCCAGAGAATTTTGAAGCAAAAATCTCCTCAATAAAAGATACTTGGGATATGCCTCATGTCACGTTGAATGAACTATCCAATGCTCTTCAAGCTGTGAAGCAAAGAAAAGCTTTCAGAGAGGAAGAGAGTTCAAATGAAGTTGCTTTTAAGGCTGCTCAAAAGTCTAAAGCTCAGTTTGATGGTGAATTAAAAGGGCAATTAAATAGAAGACATTGCAAGGAGAAGAAGGAGCAATATAACAACAAAGGGAGATATAGAAGATCGAAGTATTTACCTTGTCCCTATTGTTAAAAAACAAATCATACAGAGAAGTTTTATTGGCACAAACCTGGAGTTCAATGCAAGGTCTGTAAACAGTTTGGTCATGTGGATAAGGTTTGCAAAACAAATCAAGCCCGACCAGCTCAAGCACAGCCAGCTCAAGTTGCTGAAAATGTTGAAAATCATAAAGAGAAGTTGTTTGTTGCTTCTATGATTGGAAAATCAATATAGCATCTCAAGATCATGATGTGTGGCTTGTTGATAGTGGATGTACACATCATATGACAGCTAACTTGAATAACTTTGAACGCTTAGACAAAAACTATTTTTCTTAAGTCGGAGCTGGAGATGGCAGACTCATAGATGCAAAGGGCAAAGGAGCAGTTGTTGTTCAAACTCCCTCAAGTATAAATCTTAACTCTGATGTATTATTTGTTCCTGAAATTAGCCAAAGTCTTCTCAGTGTTGGTTGGTCAGTTCCTTGATAACAATTACCTGTTATTTAAAGATAAAGCATGTGAAATCATGGATCCAACTGGTATAAAATTGCTCACAGTCAAAATGTTCAATAGAAGCTTTCCTCTTGATTGGAAACATACTGAGATGGGAGTTTATGTCGACATACAAGATGACAGTTATGTCTAGCATAAAAGGCTTGGCCACATCAATTTTAAGTCTTTAAAAATGATGCAAAATAAGGAACTTGTGACAGGTTTGCCTTCCATAAATGAAAACTCTAATATATGTGGAGTGTGTCAAATTGGGAAGCTAAGTCAATCACCATTTCCTATGAATCAAGCCTAGCGAGCTACTAAAAAGCTCCCACTAACACACACTAATGTGTGTGGACCTATGAGCATTTCTTATAATGGCAGCAAATGCTTTCTTTTATTCATTGATGACCTTACAAAGTTTTGTTGGGTTTATTTTTTGAAGCAAAAATCTGAAGTATTTGCCGCGTTTCAAAAATTTAAAGCAACTGTTGAAAACCAATGTGGCTCTTTGATAAAAATTTTACGGTTTGATAATGGGATTGATTTCACTTCCAATCAATTTAAGGATTTCCTTCAGAAAGCGGGAATTTATCATCAACTTACTGTTACTTACACACCACAACAAAATGGTGTAAGTAAAAGGAAAAATAGGTCCATTACGAATATGACTAAGTGTCTTCTATTTGAGAAAGGGCTGCCAAAGGCGTTATGGGCCAAAGCTGTCAATACCGTTGTCTATCTCTAGAATAGATTGCCGACGAGAGTCGTTGCAGGAAAGACGCCATATGAAGCATGGATTGGATCCAAGCCATCAGTCTCATATCTTAAAGTGTTTGGCTGCATATGCTACTCTTACATTCTCGAAGTTAAAAGAAATAAACTTGATCAAAGAGCCGATGTTGGAATATTTGTGGGATATAGCAGCACTTCTAAAGGTCATATGATTTTTAATCCTATTTCCCAGCAAATACATGTGAGTAGAAGCGTTAAGTTTGATGAGAATGCTACGTAGAATTGGAAGAAGATGGTTGTTTCTCCTTTACAGATCACTAATCAAGAACAAAGTGTCCAAGAAGAATTAATTTCAAATGAAGAGGATTCTGATGATTTCGCGGTAAGAGGTACCAGATCAATTGAAGATATATCTAGTAGATGCAATGTTGCTATATTGGAGCCAAAAAGTGTAGACAATGCATTGCAAATTCCAGAATAGAGGGCTGCCATGGAGGAGGAGCTCAATGTGATTAACAAGAATGATACATGGGTACTTGTACCAAGACCTCACGACAGGTAGGTTTTTGGAACTAGATGGTGTTCAAGACTAAGTTTAACTCGGATGGCACACTCAACAAGTACAAAGCAAGGCTGGTCTAAAAGGTTATACCCAACAACATGGAATTGATTTTCTTGAAACCTTTGCACCAGTTGCAAGGTTTGATACCATCAGATAGCTTCTTCCAATTACAGCATACCAAGGGTGGCATGTATTTCAACTGGACGTAAAGTCCACTTTTCTTAACGAGTTTCTTGAAGAGAAAATTTATGTAGAGCAGCCTGAAGGTTTTAGAGGATCTGGCGACCTGTTAAGAAAAGCACTTTATGGCTTGAAGCAGGCACCTAGGGCCTGTTATGCACGAATAGATAGTTACTTACTAAATTTTGGGGTTCAATAGAAGCTGCAATGAAGCAAACTTGTATATCAGATTTCAAACTAATGACTTTCTCGTAGTTTTCCTCTATGTTGACAATCTGTTAGTGAATGGCAGCAGCACAAAGTCTATCATAGACTTCAAAGAGCAAATGAAGAAGGTTTTTTAAATGAATAACCTGGGAAAGATGACTTATTTCTTGGGAATGGAGGTTAGTCAATCTTCTCAAGGAATTTTTATTGCTAAGATAAAATATGCTGCTGAAATATTAAAGAAGTTTTGCCTTGACAAATGCAAACCAGTAAGTACGCCTACAGTTCAAGGAGAGAAACTAACGAAGAAGGATGAATCTGGTTTGGTTGATGCTTCATTTTTTAGAAGTTTGCTTGGTTCTATACTGTACCTATCTGCCACGAGGCCTGATATTATGTACATAACAAGTGTGTTGTCAATGTTTATGCATTCACCAACTGAAATTCACCTCAAAGTAGCAAAAAGAATATTGAAGTACATTCGGGGCACCATTAATTATGGTTTGTTCTAGAACCACATCTATGAAATTGTTGGGGTTCACCTTCACTCTTAGTGACTGGGTTGGGTCACAAGATGACATGAAAAGCACTTTCCAATATTGTTTCACTCTAGGATCAGGTGTCATTTGTTGGTGCACAAAAAGCATAGGTCTGTGGCTCAATCAACTACTGAAGCAGAGAACATTGCTGCCTCAGGGGTTGTTAATCAAGCTTTATGGTTGAGAAAAATTTTGAGTTCCTTGGAGTTTCAGCCAAGCAAAGCAACAAAAATCCTTTGTGATAACAAGTCTGCAGTTGCTATGGTAAAGAATCCAGTCTTTCATGGAAAGACTAAACACATTAAAATCATATATCATTCCATCCGTGAAGCTGAAAGAGAGAATGAAGTTCAAATTCTGCATTGCTGTGGTGAAGACCAACTAGCTGATATTTTTACAAAAGCATTATTACACAAATAGAGATTCGAGTTTCTTAGAGCTAAGCTTGGAGTAACCAGCAACACTTGCATCAAGGAGGTGTGATGAAGGATGCTGATTTTTGGTGTGATGCTAACCGCTATCATCTTGGTCTTGATATTTTGTTGTTATCCGTAGATTATTTTGTTGTGAGTTCTAGATTTTTAGAAGCTAGTTGTGGTGTGTGGTTGTACTTTATTTCAGCACAACTTAAGGAGACAGGTTCCCAGGTTTTGAAGGATATTTCAGACCACGTGTATTATATATTTTGCTGTGTGAATGAAAAATCTGCACTACTTCACAGATTTTTTCTCTCGTTTTTCATGTTTGTTTTTTCACTTTCTCTCCTTCAGTAAACAAAACTTGCACTGAGATTGTACAATATAGAATTCTGCAGGCATTACTTACGGCATAACTGTGTTCAGACTCTTAGGGATGCACAACACTCAGAATAATTAAGTGGACAAACAAAAGGAATATCATAGCTGAGATGACTGATTTTGGATACGTGAACATTTCCCCCCGTTAAATGGTGTCATGACAGTATAAGTCAAATTCTGGTGGGACAAGAAAAGATATTATCGTGCAGTCATGGCAGTTCAGATCTAGGCCCATGTGTGATGAACCATATATTTTGATTGGTATGTATGAGGAACCATATGCTGGAGTCATAAACAACTCCAGACAGAGATATAAGATTACATATTTACATGGAATATTGGTTACTGTCGATTGCACAATACTACATGTAAATATTTAGGCAGAAAATATACAAAAGCAACAAGAGCAAAAACAGGCCTAGCCATCCTGATGAAATCAACTGGATGCTTAGTGTGATTTCATGGAAAAGATCCCTATAATGAGAGTACTGGCTGCTTGAATTCTTGAAGAATATGGTTTCTTCGAGGCAAGTTATCATTGTCTTTATCATTAGGGGAACTCCGCAAATTTTGCACTGATTTTTGACTTTTGATATAGTTTTTTTAAAACAAACATGGTGTGTAGGATAGCTTGCACACCTCAACTAATTCCACAGGATACCTGTTACCTCCCACTAGCACAAGTACCGAGTAACTCTGTCCACCAAACCTTGGACAAACTTTTTATATAGGAACTCAATATTTACCAAAAGTTCCTTTGCTTTTATCCTGTTGCTAGGAACACCTCATTGTATTTAAGCACCCCTCCTCCCCTTAGCTGTTTAATAGTTCCTTTCTTCGGGTTTCTATTTATTTATGTTTACAGGTAGTGGTTCTTCCTTTATTCTATATTGTGACCTATAGACAGGTTTAAGATGTGTACTTAACGAATCACTAGAACATAAGTGTAACACCCCGCATTTCGGGCTAGAATAAAAACCATGACTCTGATGCGTTGATAATCCCAGAGCCTTAAATCCTATGCCAATTTGGCATGTTTATGTAGTATGTGAATCCATTTGAGCATGAATTTAGACCATAGAGGTTCTTCAACTCAAGAACGAGTTGAAACTATTTCGATCGATTAAGTTTTAGTGGACGTTGTAATTTGTGTCAGCTTCCATCGACCATAACTCTCTGTATATGTCGAATTAGAGAGCCTACTATGTGTCAAATGATAGTTCTTCGAGTTAACTTTCCAACGATACCAATTTTGCTAAAATCCATCACCCGAGCAAGAAATTATGGCCTTTCAAAGTAGTATGCATCGCCTAACCAATCGCACATGGCCACTAGAAAGCATATGCGATAGCATATGTGGCGCCTATGTAAATATAGGCGATATCATATGCGGCGCCTATGTAAATAGAGGCGATATCATATGCGGCGCCTATGTAAATATATGCGATATCATATGCGGCGCCTATGTAAATATATGTGATATCATATGCGGCGCAAATCTTATGGTTTCAAGTGACTTAAACACTCCGTTTTTGGGGCAAAATGGTCCTTTTCCCACCCTTATTCAGCCATAAACACGAAATTCAGTCCCCAATTCTCCAAAATACATCCACATTCATCTAAAAATTCTCAAGAACACTCCCAAGGGTTTCAAACTAAAAACCCAAATAAATCAAGACTCAACCGTGGGTTTTCAAAATTGATTAGAGATTCGAAATCCCCAATCCACAGGCTTCAAGAAGCACCCATTATTTTCTGAAATAGAGGTATGCGGGGTTTTCCTAAATTCTCATGGGCATAGAAAAATCATGTTTTAGAATGAGGTTTTTGAATCTATATATATATTCATGTATTAAATGTTTTAACATTATTGTTTTGGTCTTGTGACCTTTCCCAAACTGATTTGAGAATATGAATGTATTAAACCATGTATTTAAAAATGAATTCTTGTTGAGAGCATGATTTTCGGTGAATTCCCTCTTATTATGAATTTTTCAGATTTCTCATAGCATATGAATTGTTTTGCAATGCATCCTTGAAAAGCACTATATGAAATGATTGAACTCTTCCTATGATTTAAAGGTGGTTTTAAATCACTAAAGAGGGAATCTAGCATGAATGTTTAATGTTCATAATGCATGTAATGAAAGAGTGCATGGATTTGCTAAAGGCACTAGACCACCATATGTTGATGAAGTTTTTGCATGATTTTGACTTGAGTTTCGAAACATGAAATCTTCTATATCAGTTGCATGTTTTTGGTGGTCTAAATTATGCTTTAAATGAAAGATTTAGCTTAATGTATTATGGCTCAGAAACCATGACTTGCAAGTCTTGGTATGACGAACCAATTCAGACCAATGCCATATCAGACTCAGACTAATAGACATTTCAGACTATCATGATTTTAGACATTCAGAATGTTGCATATACAGAAAAGGTAAAAAATGGGCATACAGAGATGTTAGGTGGTTCCCTGAAGAGGGCTTGAGTTCAAGCAACTCATTGCCTAAAACCTTGGTTTGCCGACCCGGGTATATTATTATACGCTGACGTAAGTGTCGTGTGGCGTATCAGATTCAGGAATTCCAACCCTTGCGGCATACTCGGGTTGGAGGCTTCCCCGCCGAGTCAATGGCGGATTCCATATAGCCCGTGAAATATCAGACTTGCAAGGGATACCACCTAACTCAAAAGTAATACACAGATCAGAGTTTGAGATTTACAGACAGGTTACATTTTTTCAGAAGATGCCCATGTGTTTTTCAGAAACTGTTTTATGCATAATGTTTGATGAACATTTTCTCTCACATATTATATATATATATATATATGTGTGTGTGTGTGTTCAATTACTCTATTTTGGATTGCTTCGCGTGCCAGTACAATTGTGCTGACCCCCTCCCCCCTTCCTCTCAGGTACTGAGGCGCAGTCTAGGGGTCCAGATCCTCAGTAGAGTCTACAGACAGGGTTGTCTCAGAGTCAGTTGGTGAGCCTTCTTTGCTTCAGAAGGCCTAGTCATTTAGGTATTTATTTCAGTGTGGCTTTTGGTCTGCTGGGGGCCTTGCCCAGTTATTCAGGTAGTATTTCAGTAGAGATTTCACAGTTGCAGATTTTTATTAAATATTGTTGGGCATATTTTCAGGCCTTTAACTGTTTTAAATTGTTGACCATGTTTCCGTATTATTGTGTCTATTCTGTATTACTTTGATCATATGAATTATGTGTATGATTACCAAATAGACAGAGGGCGTTCCGAGCCTTCGGGTTCGGGAATGCTCGTCACGGCCAGAGCCCCGGTTCGGGTCGTGACAATAAGACATAGAGCTAAACAAAATGCGTACTTTGCAGAAACACATGCATATTTTTGAGAAAGAAAACAATAGATATATGTATTTGTTTCACATACATATTGTTCCTTTGTTTGGGTTTTTATTTATTGATGTTTACAGGTAGTGGTTCTTCCTTCATTCTATCTTGTGAAATATAGACAGGTTTAAGACGTGTACTGAACAAATAACTAGAGCATAGGAACTACCGGCTGAACCACAAATTCGTAGTTGAGTTCCCATCACTTACATGCAATCATTTAAAACTTCGAGCTGAACAAATGTGTAGTTTGCATAAACACATGCATGTTTTGAGAAGGAAAAAAATAGATATATGCATGTGCTTCACATACATATAATAGCAATACCTAATCACTCTCTCCCAGCAGTGGGAAAGCCAAAAAATAATTCTAATGGTGTTCAAACATGGAAAAAGTAAATACAGTATATATTTTGAATTACGGATCCACTGAATAAAAAGATTGAGAAATTTGCTATCACAACCCAGTTTTTTGGAAGCAAAAAGAAAGAGAAAAGAGTTTGGTTTTAATATTACTCCTTCCGTCCCATTTGATGTGGCACACTTTCCTTTTTCGTCCATTCCAAAAAGAATGGCACCTTTCCTTATTTGGTAGCTATTTAAAGGCACACTTCCTCTTTTACCCTTATTGGTCCCACCTAATTTTGAAGATAGTTCTCCTTTTTCTTTACTTTTTTTACTTTTCTAATAAGGACAATTTGGTAAACTTCACAAAGTCTGTACTTATTTCTTAAACTCTGTGCCCAGTCAAAAGGTGACACATAAAATGGGACGGAGGGAGTAAATAAATTAATAAAGGAAAAAAATAACTTCAGCAGGACCAATTTTCACATATGGGTGCACTGGAATCTGTTTTTTGAGAAGTTTTGCTAGCACAATGCAATTTTGTTGGGAGCAAACAAGAGACAGAGAGGAGAAAGAATTTGTTTTTAAAAATTAAATAAATAAAAAAATTAAAGTAAAGATAATAATTTGAGTAGGACCAATGATAACATAAGTCTAGAGCAATGAAAAATTCAATTTCACCTGATCAGTGAATTAGTCGAAAGAGTTTTATAGGATTTTCAAATTTTAATTCTTGTAAATTCAATAATCGAAATAAATGGTTCAAAAAAAAGAAAGAGAAACACAAAAATTCGACATTTGATTTAGAAAAGGAGAAAACTCCTTTTCTAAATCAAATGTCAAGTAACCACCCTTGGGTCATTGTAGCTCTGCCCCTGTCTCTCCCTCCCAAAGAATTGCTCTATTACTATATGGATAGTCCAACAGTTGTCTTTGACAAATAAGCCTTTCTTTTTGGGACAGAAGAAGTAATGCATATACAATATCTTGCTGCATGTTATGGGGAATAAGCCATATGCTACATAAACAGAGAAATACAAATCCGACAAGCAGAATGGCATGCAAAATATGTTACCATGAAGGTGATCCTCTAGTGATCCCAAAGGCATGAACTCGTAGACAAGAAGCCTCTGCTCCCCATCAGCACAGTAGCCAATTAAATTCACCAAGTTAGGATGATGAAGAAGACTAAGCATAAGAACCTCCACTAAAAATTCCCTATTCCCCTGAAGCCCATTCCTATCCAACTGCTTAACTGCAACAACCTGGGAAGATCACCAATTACATCAAAACAAAGTTAACTGAAGGAACAAAAGTTTACAGCAACTACCTGGAAACTAGAAAGTTCAAGATTCTTTACATTTAATGGCTGCAAAATATAAGATAATTCAAACTTTTGGCGAACAAAACCTTGACAATGATTAGAGGCCAGTAAGCTTCAATTTTGTACTTAATAAGCTTAAAGAAGGTACTTCTAGCGTTTTAGTCCACTGAGCCAGATGAGATGAATATCTTGCCTCCTTTGTGATTCACTCAGAATGTTCAATTATTCACAACTAATTGCAGATGTTAAAAATGGCATGGAAGAAGCAACTGTCACCTACGTAAACTACTAAACCATTAATCTCTTATTATTTATGTCATGCAGCATTTTACAGTGTTTCTTCATACAAACTATCTTATAGGATTGAGAATAGTTGATGTGAGTTTATGAAAATGCCTTGTTTGAACATTTAGGCCTGAAATTTACCTCATTTTTACAGATCCCTAATTAGCAGTGCTCTTCAAAAGTATAGAAGAAATGATATCAATAATAAGTACAACTACAATGGTGGATTCAAGCGGAATTATTCTATGAACTATGAAAGTTATGATATTCTATAGCACTGTCTTACTAAACCTTCTTACTAATTTACCTACGCTAAGATTCTCTAACTGCCAATGGTAATAATAATATTGTTTAACTACAAGGGAAGTTTCAAATGATAGCAACCCCTTCTTCAATATTGGTGAAGAAATTGACATGATAGTAATAGGAAGGGCTACATCTATAAAAGTAATCACAGTTTATTAATAATTAACATTAGCACGAGCTTACATTATTCAGATTTATTGGTTTCTTCTTAAAATAGAACCAAAAGCCCAATACGGAAGCTTTTGCAGTATTATTAGTACTTATGACTTATGAGTTGCTTTCAGATAGTAAACAAAATGCCTTGAAGAACAATAGTGAGTCTTAAGTTACTAATCATGTAGGCCTATGATGTTTTATCTTTTGACTTTTTATTTCATTAGTAGTAAACTGAACCTTACTTCACAAAAATATTATAAGATTAGAATATAGTTACTCTAAGAAACAAGGGATAAGAATTCAAAGGTAGTTTGATAAGAATTCAAAACTAACTAGTGGTTTGCTTTGGACATGAGTAATCCTCCCCTTATAAGCTAGCTTTAGGGTTGAGTTAAATCTAGGTGTCATATCTTTACAAAAGAAAACAAGAAAATAATGCAAAACGGAAAATATGAAGATTGAAGGTAGAAATCTAAAGATATGCAAAATTCGAGAATAAAATCCCCAGATTTCACCATTAAGTTCTAAGAATCATAATTGATCGTAGTATTCAAAAATTAACGGACTAAAGCTACTTATCATATTATTTTGTTGTAATTATTGTTCAAAATGTTTTATAATGCTTTCACTTCTGTTTATTCTTTTTCTGGACTGCTTTGGACTGTTTTTCCTTCGAGCCGAAGGTCTATCGAAAACAACCTCTCTACCTCTCAGGTAGGGGTAAGGTCTGTGTACACTCTACAATCCCAGACCTAACTTTGTGAGATTACACTGGGCATGTTGTTTATTGTTAAACCTAAAATGCATATATTTAGTCATATTTGCCCCAAGTTTTAGTATTTTTATCGTTTTTTAAGTACAAATTATATTGTTTTGTACTTAATACAACAACAACAAACCCAGTGTATTCCCACCTGGTGAGGTCTGGGGGGGTAAGATGTACGCAGTCCATACCTCTACCTCTAAAGAAGTAGAAAGGCTGTTTCCGATAGACCCCCGGCTCAAGACACAAGATACCACACAAATACATAGTAAAGCACAGAACAAGATTACAAGATTACATAACATAAATACGGCACCCATAAGTAAAAGAAAACAGAGGAAAGCACCCAGATTCGTACTAAAACAAGGAACACGGAATCATAACAAGGATACTACCCCCACCAAGTAATTCCCTACACTAGCGACCCAAACTGGCCCTAGTCTTCTGCCCTAATTCGCGTCCTTCAGACCTTCCTATCTAGGGTCATGTCCTCGGTGAGCTGTAACTGCTCCATGTCCCGCCTAATCACCTCACCCCAGTACTTCTTCGGCCTACCCCTACCCCTACCCCGCCTAAAACCATCCAACGCTAGCCTCTCACACCTACGAACCGGGGCATCCATGCCCCTCCTCTTCACGTGTCCGAACCATCTCAATCGGACTTCCCGCATCTTGCACTCCACTGGAGTCACACCAACCTTCTCCCTGATAGTCTCATTCCGAACTCTATCCCCTCTAGTCAGCCCACACATCCAGCGCAACATCCGCATTTCTGCCACCTTCATTTTTTGGATGTGGGAATTCTTAACTGGCCAACACTCCGCTCCATACAACATGGCCGGACGAACTACCACCCTGTAGAATTTGCCTTTAAGCTTGGGTGGCACCTTCTTATCACACAACACCCCCGACGCGAGCTTCCACTTCATCCATCCCGCCCCAATACGGTGCGAGAAATCCTCGTCAATCTCATCGTTACCCTGGATCACGGACCCGAGATACTTGAAACTATCCCTCTTACATACCTTCTGTGATTCCAGCTTCACTACCACCTCATCCTCCAGCCTCACGTCATTACACTTGCATTCCAAATACTTTGTCTTGCTTCTGCTCAACCTGAACCCTTTAGACTCAAGAGTTTGTCTCCACACCTCTAATTTATCATTCACACCCCCTCGAGTCTCATCAATCAGAACTATATCGTCTGCAAAAAGCATACACCACGGCACCTCCCCTTGAATACGCCGCGTCAACACATCCATCACCAAAGCAAACAAAAAGGGACTAAGAGTAGATCCCTGATGCAATCCTGTCAAGACGGTGAAATGCTCTGAGTCTCCTCCCGCCGTCCTCACCTGAATTTTCGCTCCCTCATACATGTCCTTAATTGCTCTGATATATGCCTGCGGGACTCCACTCACCTCCAAGCACCTCCCAGGGGACTTTGTCGTATGCCTTCTCCAGGTCGATAAACACCATGTACAGGTCCTTCTTCCTTTCCCTATACTGTTCCACCAGCCTCCGTACCAAATGAATTGCCTCCGTCGTCGAGCGGCCAGGCATAAATCCAAACTGGTTTTCCGAAATAGACATTATCCATCTCAGCCTCCCCTCGACCACTCTCTCCCAAATCTTCATAGAGTGACTCAATAACTTAATCCCCCTATAGTTATTGCAACTCTGGATGTCCCCTTTATTCTTATAGAGAGGGATCATGGTACTCCACCTCCAAGCCTCGGGCATCTTTGCCGTCTTGAAGATTTCGTTGAACAATCCAGTCAACCACCTTACACCAGCCTCTCCAACGAACTTCCAAAACTCCACCGGTATCTCATCCGGCCCCGTCGCCCTACCCCTTCGCATCCTGCGAACAGCCTCTCTAACCTCTTCTACCTTAAAACGTCTACAATAACTAAAATTCCGACACTCCTCTAAGAGCTCCAGTTCCCCTAACACAATAGCTCTATCCCCTTCGTCATTCAAGAGCCTATGAAAGTATGACTGCCATCTATTCTTAATGTGGCCGTCCTCCACCAACACTCTACCGTCCTCCTTAATGCACCTCACCTGGTCGAGGTCACGACCCTTCCTCTCCCCAGCCTTAGCGAGTCTAAACAACTTTTTCTCCCCTCCTTTCCCCTGTAACCCTACATACAAGCTCTCAAAAGCGGCCGTCTTAGCTGCCGTGACAGCTGACTTAGCCTCCTTCCTAGCTAGCTTGTACTTTCCTGTTTACCCGCTTCTCTTCTTCGTCCTTACTCTCAACCAACTTAGCATACGCCCCCTTCTTGGTCCCCACTTTCTTCTCCACCTCTTCATTCCACCACCAATCCCCCCGATGATGCCCGGCTCGGCCCCTAGAAACACCCAACACCTCACTTGCATTCTCCCTGATGCACCTAGCCGCCCTATCCCACATACTATCCACGTCCCCCCTACACTCCCACACCCCCATTCCCGCCAACTTCTCCCCTATCTCCCACGCATTCACTGGCGTCAAGCCGCCCCACTTAATTCTAGGTCTACCCTCCTAACTCCTCCTCTTTCTATTACTCTTTATACCCAAATCCATAACTAAGAGCCTGTGCTGGGTCGAAAGATTCTCACTCGGGATGACCTTACAGTCCTTACACAACACCCTATCCCCTTTCCGAAGCAACATAAAGTCAATTTGGGTCCTGGCTATCGCGCTTCGAAAGGTGAATAGGTGATCGTCCTTCTTCGGGAAGCCCGAGTTCACCACCACCAGCCCAAAGGACCTCGCAAACTCCAACAGAGTAGTCCCCTCTTCATTTGTGTCCCCAAAACCAAAACCACCATGCACATCACCAAAGCCTCCCGGTAACGCCCCGATGTGCCCGTTGAAATCTCCTGCTACAACAATATTCTCCGAGCTAGGCACGCCTCTCACCACCTCCTCCAAAGCCTCCCAAAACCGCATCTTCTCCTCCCCCTCCGAGCCCACTTGCGGCGCATAAGCACTACACACGTTCAGGGTAAACCCCCGGATGACCAACTTAATAGTCATCAACCTATCGTTGATCCTCTTCACCTCTACGACCTGACCTCTAAGCTCTTCATATACTAAGATGCCAACTCCATTCCTACGCCCCTCACTCCTAGAGTACCACAGCTTGTAACCATCCACATCCCTAGCCTTAGACCCTACCCACTTGGTCTCTTGAACACACACAATATTGATCCTCCTCTTCCTAAGGATCTTCACAAGCTCTATGGACTTACCCTGAAGGGTCCCTATATTCCAAGACCCAACCCTCAGCCTACCATCTCTATCCACACGCCCTCCTGTACCACCCCCGCGGCCAAACCTTGGCCTCCCTCCCACTCCCGCCCTTTCCTCATCTCCCGCCCCCACAACAGCCCCACGCCCCAACCCCCTCGAACATGACCCTATCCAACCATTACCGCCCACAGCCACTACTACAAGAAAATATAAGAAAATATAAAAATATAAACGATGGTAGTAGCAAAGCAGCAGCAAGAAATACGAGGCTCACACAAAATCAAAGAAATAATCAAGAAACCAAACTAAACTCAAATAGAGAGCAAACACCACCGGACTCAACACCCACAGCCCCAAAAACAAAGCCCCAAGCCGATAACCCAATCAAAAGCAGTGCAAGAAACGACCACAGCAACAGCAACAACAGACAATATCAACAAATCACACGCAAGTCAAGGTACAGGGGATAATACTAGCATAATACAAAGAATGAAATAACAAAGGTTAAAAGTCACCGGGTTACGCTTGTAGACCAAGCCGGGGCCCAAAACCCAGCGTAGACCGGGTTCCGGGAAGTTCCGGTGCTGAGATGGAGCTGCAGCTGCTGGAGCTGCTGGAGACCGAGGGGACTGGTCGTCGTTTGGGTGATGCGGCTGCTAACGACCGAGCGGCGGGTGTAGGCGGAGCTGCGGCTGGACACCGAGCTGCGGCTGTTGGAGGCCGATCGGCGGCTGGAGACCGAGCGGCGACTGGCTGGAGACCGAGCTGCGGCTGCTGGGGACCAGGCGGCGGCTGCTGGAGACAGAGGGGGGGGCTGTTGGATCTCGCCGGAGCCGGAGGGTGGGGGTATGTTGGATCTCGCCGGAGACCAAGGGGGGGAGGGGGGCTGCTGGATCTCGCCGGAGCCGGCGGGTGGGGGTCTCGCCGGAGCTGGAGACCGAAGGGGGGGGGGGGGGGCTGTTGGATCTCGCCGGAGCTGGCGAGCGAGGGGGCTGCCGGAGGGCGGCGGGAAGCGGCGACTGGGGTCGGCGCCGAGAGCCGAAGGTCGGGGCCCGAGGTCGGGTCGGGTCGGCGCCGAAGGTCGGCGACGGCGACGGGGCCGACGGTCGGCGACGGCTACGGGGCCGGGGAGAGAGAGAGAGAAGGTAGGGAGAGAGAGGGAGAGAGCCGTTAGGGGTAGAGAGAGAGGGGTGGAGAGAGAGGGGTAGAGAGCCGTTGACATTGTTTTGTACTTAATATAGTACTTCAAATGTGTAGAACTGAACCAGTGGGAAGATGGAGATATTCGGAGAAAAAATTGAACAAAATAATTAAAATAAATAAAAGGCTAACAAACATTGAAGACAAAATGGAAGTTAAATTGAGGTTGGTCTACGTGGCATCAGCAATAAAATTAATTGTCCTTCAAGTCATACTATATGCGATGACGCGAGTGCACAATGGCGAAAACAACTCTCCGCACTTCAATCTGCCCACGCGACATCGGTCCCGACGCACTACTAAGGCGCCTGATCTATTTCCAAGATTTGCGTAAGATTCTGTTCTTTTAAGCCCGGGTCATTTTGTACTTCTTAAATACATTAATACATTCTAAACACAATTTATAGAGAACCTTTGACCTTTGGGAAATTCAGAGTCACCATGGAGGCCGGAATTAATTGAGTGTTACTTTTTCTTTCTCCATACTATTAGATTTTATATTTCCCTTTGGATGTTTAATTGTTGTTCTTCCATGTCTATGTGGAAGTGAACTTCCTGTTCCAGGGTCTTGGTTCTTTCATGACTATTGTTGTTTAGATACTGATTTCTTCTTCTTGATTTATTGTATTAGTTTATTTATTCAATCATGTGCCTAGTTATTGATTGCTTGATACCTAATTAAATACAACTACGAATCTAGAGTTGAACTTGGGAGAGAAAATTCTAAATTGCATAGATGATTAAATAGAGCTTGCTTCTGAATCCATGGCTGGGAAATGACTTCTCTTTAGGATAGAGATATACCTGACAATCTTGCTTAGTTGAGGGTCGTGCTTAATTCATTCTTGATTAATTCAATACCTTAGGAATATAGGCTTGATGTACCTTGAACAGACAAGTGGTACTGCGGGAGCATGCTATTCATATGAACTGATCAGGTCAACTGGTAAACTAGATAAATTAAGTTGAATTGATTGAAGAACACAATAGGATTGTTAGATAGCCAATGAACCTAAATCATTTTCATCTCATTGATAACATAAAAATCCGTTCTTTGTTCAGTAATTTCATTATTTGTTTTCTTTTTATTTCAATTAGTCTAGAAACACAATTTTTGAGTTTAATCCTTGTATAGATAATTCGGATAATTTAATATAGTAAATAGTTAGTCACAATTCCCTATGGATTCGACACTTTGATCTTATCACTTAATTACGTGTACCATCATGCACATGTGTTTGTGCGCATGAGAGCAACAAACATCACACGTCTTCCCAAAAATATCGAACAAAAGATAAGGAAAGAATTGATAATTTGCACCAAATCACACCCCTCTTTAGGCATGCATTCCAGCCCCTTTTCACGCTGCATGTTTGGCTCTATTTTGGGCTCCATGTGGCTTAATGTTCCTCCTCTTGGACTTTGAAATATGTGTATCACATAGTCCACTCTTAGCCATAATTCTTGGACTCTTCTTCTATGATAAGCATATACTTGGGCTCATTCCTGAACTGTTCTTTCAAAACCAACTAGACATAGCACTGAGGAGGAAGCTTCAGTATGTAGCTCAATCCATGGAGCACAGATGTGAGAGAGGAAGAACAGAGAGAAACTGAATCACTGCTTGATAGATTAGCAATGTGTCTATACGAGGCTACTTATAGAGAAGGAAAAGAAGAAAAACTCAAACCAAGTACCTGCTGTCAATGAGTTGTTCACCAGCTAACTAATAATAACAAGCATCTAACTAAAACAAGCAGCTAACTAACTCACACTAGCTAATACTAACTGTCTAGTAAATTAACTAGAACTAGAGCTGCTTCAGGTAATAATTAATCTTAACAACCCCCCTCGGAGGTGTGGAAAACACTGACAACTTGTGCAAAGCAGCAGTGTTTGACCCCAGTGAGTGCCTTGGTTAGAACATCTGCTAGTTGAGAATATGAGATGTGATGAAGAGAAATAAGTCCTGGCTGCAGTGAACTCCTCAAAAAATGGCAATCAATCTCTATATGTTGTCCTCTCATGAAAACTAGGTTTCTGGCAATGTGAAGGGCTGACTGACTGTCACAATATACCTCAATTGGTGTTGGTAAGGGAACTAATAATTCACTGAGCAACCTGCTGAGCCAAACCAATTCTCCTGCAACTTTCCTTATTGCTCTATATTCTGCTTCTGCTGAGGACAGGGAGATGGTTTCTTGTTTCTTGGACTTCCAACTAATGGGACTATTCCCCAGCAATACAATGTATCCACTTACTGACTTCCTACGGTCAGGGCAAGCAACCCAGTCAGAGTCACAGTGGCTTTGACGTTGTAGTTGTGATCTTCTGACATGAAAATCCCTAAAGTAGGATCATTTTTGAGGTACCTCAGAAGATGGAAAGCTGCTTTCAGGAGAGGTTCTCTGGGATCCTGCATGAACTGACTCAGATGCTGAACACTGAAGGATATGTCCAGTCTTGTGTTAGTGAGAAAGTTCAATTTACCAATGAATTTTCTGTAATAAGTGGGATCTGAAATAGGTGGCCCAATTTTAGCATGAAGCTTGTCATTTGGATCAAGTGGCGAAGTGCAGCTGCTGAGATATGAGAAGTTGTAATCTTGTGGCATGTCCAGTAAAACCTTTCTCTGAGATATGATAAGTCCATCATCCTTGTAAAGCACTTCCATCCCAAGAAAATAGTGTAATCTGCCCAAATCCTTGATTTTAAACTTTTTATGTAGAAACCTCCTAAACTCCTGAATTTCAGATGTCTGAGTCCCAGTCACAATAATGTCATCCACATACACAGCAACAAAGATAGTTGAGTCTGTAGTCTTCTTGTGGAAAAGTGAGTAATCATTCATAAAATGGGTGTATCCTTTGGAATGTAAAGCCTCAGTGAGCTTATCATACCACTGTCTACTAGCCTGTTTCAGTCCATAAAGGGATTTGTTTAGCTTACAAGCCATCCCTGTACCATTTACTACCAGACCTGGTGGCACCTCCATGTACCCTTCTTCATGCAAGTCACCATGAAAAAATGCATTGTTGACATCAAGTTGAAAAATAGTCTAACCTTTCTTCACAGTTGTAGCTAATAGGGCCCTTACAGTTGTCATTTTGACAACACGTGAAAAAGTTTCTGTATAGTCAATGCCAGCCTGCTGAGTATATCCCTTAAGCACCAATCTTGCCTTGAACCTCTCAATACTTCCATCAGTTTTATGCTTCACCTTGTACACGCATTTACATCCTATAGCTCTTTTGTCAAGAGGTAAAGGTAGTAAGTCCCAGGTATGATTTGCATGGAGCGCCTCAAATTCTTGTGTCATGGCCAATTGCCATGCAAGATTTGTAGCTGCTTCTTCAAAAGAAGAAGGTTCACTATCACTGGTGATGTTTCTCACAAGTAACTGACTCTCAGGTGCTAAGACATTAGGTGAAATATGGTGATGTTTGGGGAATTGTTGTAAGTGAATGCAACAAAAAGACCCTAGTCATTGAGGTTGTTGGTATATTCTTGGGAATAACATAATCATGTAAATATGCAGGGAGTTTATATGTTTTGGATGGTCATTGTGATGATGGTACTGGCTCAGTTGTGTGTGAATTAATTTGAGGTAGTGGATCATGTGAATTACAAGGTATGGGAATGCAAGGTGTAATCCGTAAATCAGCATGCTGATCAGTTGATGATGTATCCGCTAGTATAGTACTCTCACCTGTCATATTGTTATTAACACTTGGTATTGTTTGATCCCTAGTTTTTGTGTCATTAATATCCACACTAGACAAGTGGTGAAACACAGATGGAAAAGAAGAAACATCAAGAACATGAGCAAAAGGGAAAACACTTTCCTTGAAAATGACATCTCTAGAAATGTGAATTTTCTTAGTGGCCGGATCAAGGACTTTGTACCCTTCGGAACCAAAAGGATACCCTATGAAGACATGAAATGAAGTTCTAGGTCGAAATTTGTCCCTTTGGGATTTTGGAAAGGTGGGATAACAAAGACACCCAAAGGTTCTCATGTGAGAGAAAAGTGGTTTGGTTCCTTACAACAGCTCATATGGACATTTTCCTTTGATATGAGATGTGCGAAGTCTGTTAATGATGTAGGTAGCACACAAAATGCATTCTCCCCAGTACTTTTGTGGCAATTTGGATTGAAAGAGGAGAACTCTAGCTGTTTCTAACAAGTACTTGTGCTTTCTCTCAACCACACCATTTTGTGGTGGTGTCTATGGACAAGTTCTTTCATGGATGATTCCTTTGGATTTTAGGTAGGTTGATGTTTCTGCATTTATAAACTCAAGTCCATTGTCAGTTCTGATGCATTTGACAGTGGTGTTAAATTGATCTGTAACCATGGTTACCAAAGTTTTGATGACCCCTAAAGCATTGCTCTTCCAGGCTCGAAATTGCGTCCATGTACACCTATTATAGTCATCTACAAGAGTGACAAAATATCTATAGTTGTCATAATTATTTCTATGGTAGGGCCCCAGAGGTCAATATGTAGTAGTTGAAAGATTCTGGTAGTTGTGGTGTTTGTTTTGTGAGGGGATGGTAGTCTCTCTTGTTTTGCCATGGGACATATGTTACGTAAGAAAGGTTGTTTGGTAGAAAAGGTCTCGGGTATAGAATAGATATCCCTCATTTTCGCAAAGGGTACATGCCCAAGTATATTATGCCATAATACAATCACATCACATCCAGTAGACCTAGATGACATAGAAGGAGACACATAAGTAGAAAATTGCTCTTCATTCTTCAAAGTAGAATCTTGTACATCAAGTTTATATGAGAACGTATTCATGTCATGATTACTATTTACAGCAGAATGAGAGTGACATTGTGCTCTATGACTGCAGAAACTAGTAGAAACAAGCTTAAGAGTCAAAATTTGTAATAGAAGGAAAAGTATCTTTCAAAGAACCAACAACACACTATGTAGTGGAACAACTATTGTTATTCAGGCATTTTTTTTTTGTGAACAAGGTAACATTTGTATTGATGCAGTACTTAGGTAGTACTGAAAACCCATATTTACAAGGAAATAATTACAAAATCTACCAAAAGTGAGTCAGACCTAAATGGTGCTTAAGATATCTAGGATTGCTTCAGTGTCACTAGAATACAATTTGGTGCACCAAAAACAGAATAGCAAAATACAGTTAAGCTTAATATTTTGGACAAAATTTCTTCTATCTTCAAAGCATCTATCATTTTTTTCCTTCCAGATGGTCCACCATATACATGATGGAATAATCCTCCATCTCTCTCTATTCCCTGCACCACTTCCTGCCTCCTCCCAGCTAAAAAGAGTGTCCATGCCTTTGAGATTGATGAAAATCTTCCATAGTTGGTCTGTTATGTTGTAGTGCAGAAACAGATGGTTAACTGTCTCCAGTTCCTTTTCGCAGCGGAAACATCTAGAGCACAAAGCAATATTTCTTTTGACCAGATTTTCATGTGTTAAAACTGCAGGTGAAACAAGATACTTTGTACGGTATCTTGATTTTCCAGATGTGTTTCCAAGGTCAATAATTGAGTTGTGGCTCAATCTGATTCAAGATCTTGTAGCCATAACTAACCTTGTATATTCCACTCGTGTTTTCGTTCCACCATAGGCGGTCGTGTCCCCTGAAATTTTTACAGCTGATTAAATAGTTCTAGAAGTCTAGGTATCTCCCAGTCATTTCATTTAAACATCTTCTGAACCTCAAGTTCTAACCATGTTGTGTCCACATCTCACCTACTGTTCTTTGTCGGTCTAGAGCCAAGACAAACAAATCTGGGAACAGGTCTATGAGGCACCTTGTTCCAATCCATTTGTCTTTCCAAAATTTGGTCCTGTTTCCATTAAACACTCTAATGTGAGAATGATCTTTGAGAAAGGGCCAAAAACATCTTATGGACCTCCAGAGACTGATTCCATATAGAGTGGTGACCTCCTTAGAAACCAAAATGTCTTCCTCCCCATATTTGCTCTAAATGACTCTGCCCATAAAGTCTAAGGTTCATGTGAATATCTCCAAAGCCATTGAAGCTTCAAAGCTTTGCCTTGATGCTTCAAATTTCTGATGCCAAGTCCTCCTTTTCTCTTACTTTTGGTGATATCTTTCCATTTGACTAGGTGAGAAGCTCTTTTTTCTTTGTTCTCTTGCCAGAGGAAAGTTCTCCTGATTTTGTCCAACCTTTGAGTGAATCCAGCTGGGATTGGGAAAAGGGAAAGCATGTAGGTAGGCAAAGCATCCAAGACCGCATTAATTAAAGTGAGCCTACCCCAGGGACAAGTATTGTGATTTCCACCTTGACAATTTCTTATCACACTTCTCCAAAATAGAATCTCAAATTCCTTTGGACTTTGATTTGGCTCCCAGAGGCATGCCCAAGTAGGTAAATTGCCCACTTCACCTCCTAGAATTGTAGCTAAAAGCTCTATATCAAGTACCTGATTTATGGGATAGATGTGGCTCGTCCTCCAATTGATGTGAAGACCTAAAATAGCCTCAAACAAAATTAGGATCACGCTCAAAAACTTTAATTGCTCCTCTTCTGCTCCACAAAATATTAGAGTATCATCAGCATACTAGAGGTGAGTGATTTCCATTCTTTGATTATTGTTCCTAGCCACTTCAAAACTTTGGACCCATCCATTAGTACTCACCACCTGTATCATGCTATTAAGCCCTTCCATGGCTAAAATGAATAGGAATGGGGACATGGGATCCCCCGTCTGGTCCCTTTCTGAGAGTTGAAGAAACCTTCATGGCTACCATTGACTAAAATTGAGAACTTTACTGTGGTTATACAAAACTTTATCCAGTTAACCCATTTGTTACCAAAGCCCATCTGTCTAAGGATTTCCAGGATAAAATCCCAATTGACATGATCATATGGTTTCTCAATGTTGAGTTTGCATAGAATGCCAGGTTTTTCTTGGAGATTCTAGAGTTTACTGCCTTATTAGCTATCAACACAGCATCCATTTGCCTTTTATAAAGGCCATTTGCTGAGAGTCTGTTAGGTCTCCACCATTTTTTTCAACATTTCTGTCAAGACTTCAGAGATTAGTTTGTAGAAACTCCCTACCAAACTAATTGGTCTAAAATCTTTCAGCTTTTTTGCCCCCTTCTTCTTTGGAATCAAAGCTATGTAAGTAGCATTAAAGCTTTTTTCAAACACTTCCTGTGAGTGGAAGTTGTGCAAAGCTTCCATGATGTCATGCTTCAGAATCTCCTAACACTTAATGTAGAGACCCATCGTGTAACCATCTGGTCCTGGAGCTTTATCTCCTGCACACATCTTGAGGCAGTTATACACTTCCTGCTCTTCAAAGTCACCCTGCAAAAACTCTTTTTCAGCTTCTGTAATGGTTGGACAGTTTTTGATATTCACGGTTGGTCTCCATTCTTCCTGCTCTGTGTATATATTACTGTAAAATTTAGCTATCTCTTCTTTTATTTTTGCTGGCTCTATTATATTTTCCCCTTGCACCACTAGTTTATCAATGTGATTGTACCTCTTGTGGGCATTTGCTACTTGATGAAAAAACTTAAGTGTTTTTATCCCCTTCCTTGAGCCATAAGCTCTAGATTTTTGTCTCCATGCACTCTCTTCATTCTTGAGGACTCCTTCAAGATCCAAAAATAAGCCAGCTTTTTCAGCCACTTCTTCCACTGTCAGGATCCTAGTTTCCAAGATAGAGTCCAGTGCTTCCATTTGACTGAGCAACCTTGACTTTTGTAGGTTCAGATTCCTTGTATCACTCCTACTCCATTCCTTGAGCTTCCCTTTGAGGGCTTTGAGCTTGGAGGCTAAGATGTAATCAAGTCTTCCAGAGAATTCAAAAGAGTTCCACCAATTTCTAACTTTATCCACAAAACCCTCTTTCGACAACCACCCGTTCTAGAACTTGAAATACGATTTTGGAGCCTCCCAAGTGCCACAATGAAGAGCAATAGGCACATGATCAGAAACCAATCTCTGCAGAGACACTTGTTTTATGTTGCTGAAGCTTCTATCCCATTCAGAAGAACAAAAAAATTGTCTATCTATGAAGCAGCCTCTTGACAATCTCCCTTGAACCATGTGAAAGAGCTATCTTCCAATTGTGTATCAACAAGTTCCATGTCCTCACTTTAGTCTGAAAATTCAACCACTGCAGATGTCCTCATGTTACAATTCCTTTTTCAGAATGGAACTTGCAGACATTAATGTCTCCACAGATTGCCCAAGGTCCTTCTACCGGACCTCTCACGGCTCCCAACTCATCCCAAACTAATCTTCTTTCTTCCTTACCGTTTGGTGCATAGATACTCCACTGCAGATGTCCTCATGTTACAATTCCTTTTTTCAGAATGGAACTTGCAGACATTGATGTCTCCACAGATTGCCCAAGGTCCTTCTACCAGACCTCTCACGGCTCCCAACTCATCCCAAACTAATCTTCTTTCTTCCTTATCGTTTAGTGCATAGATACTAGAAATATGACATGAGAAATTGTGCAAAATTGAGCCAAATCTACAAGTTAAGGAGTAAGCACCTATTTGTAACACTTCTCCCTTCCAAACTCTAGAATCCCACAACATGATAATTCCACCTCTAATACCACTAGCTTCTAGACAAGCAAACCTTGTCCATTTTCCTCCCCCAATATGTTTTATGTGATCCTGACAGTCTCCCTCTAATTTAGTCTCCTGTAAACATACAATATCTGCCTTCCAGCCTAAAAGTGGGTTTTTGATCACTCTTTTCTTCCCTTGATTGTTTAATCCCCTTACATTTCATGTAATTAGTTTTAGCTTCATTGATCATTCTGAGTATTTCCCTTCCCCTTGACTCTGCCTCCACCACTTTTAAATTTCACATCAAATGTAATCAAATTTGTCAGCTCAAGAGAACCATGCTCCTGGTTTTCTTGATTTCTGTAGCATGTTCCATTCTCATCGCTTGCCTATTTCCATTAATTTGCATAAGTAATTCAAGGGTCCCCTTCTCGTGGCCTTTGTAATCAATTCCAAACATCTTGCTGAGTTTTAGCAAGTTTTGTTTAACCCACACAGTAGTTTCCATCTCCTTCTCCATTAGTGCATAATTTTGTTCTGTTTGCAGCGGTGTCACATCTTCCACTTCCCAGAATTCTCCGTTAATTGTTGAGTTGTTAAAGATTTGTTGTTGTTCCCGATTTGGAACCTCTCCCTGAGAATTTCCTTCCCCCTCGTCATAATTCTCGCCTTTCTTTTTCCCTTGGTATGATTTGCCTGCCGCCATCTGGTGTCGACAGTTGCAGTACTTCAGAAGAATTGATAGACTGTCGTGATGTCGACGTGTTTGTCATTGACTGCTCTAAGAGTAGCAGATCCCTTTTGTCACAATTGGGCTTTTCCACTATATTGTTATAAATTATTTGGGCTGGATCAAGCCCAATTTTCTAATTGCTGTCAAAATGGCCCAAAGGATGAGACATATCTACCATAGCAAAACCCTTTTCTTTACATGACCCCACATGAGTTTTAAAATTTGAAATTGTTGGCCCCACGAATCCCTGCATTCTCCAGTCTACAGCTGTCAAACATCCCACAGAGTCTATAACATCATAGAGCTCTATGGACAGCTGGACAAAACTATTGTTTGTACCTCTAGGTTCTCCGTCACTGGTCGCCGGAAGGTCATTGGAAATTCTTTCAAAAGTCGATTTTCTCTCCACCAATATCGGAATAAGGAATTTCAGACCCTCTTTCACGAGCATAACTTCAGTTGGGATATTCCGACCATCCCCCAATACTTCGATCTACGCCACTTCAGATGATTCATTAATTCAGTTTCTTCCCCAGTTGCTTTCCAGCCACCACAAAGATCTCTGATTTGTTGGAAAATTTCTCGCGACCACAAGTGAAGAGGAAGCCCAATCGCTCTAATCCAAGTCGTTTTGCACTTCTGTACTACCGGAGTACACCCAACGGTAGGGTTCCACCATTCCAACCTAACCCTTGATTTCTTCCAGGTCCACACACCTTGGAGAGTTTGTTCAGCCATATTCTTGTTGGGGAATTCAAAAAGGAATGAGCTTCCCGCCATCTCATAGATATTTATCCCAAATACTTTCTTCCAAGTTGCAGAGGCCCATTTTCTGACCTCAGAAAGAGTAGGCAACTCATGGTTAAACTCGCTGAAACTTACAATGACGCATCTTCCGAGTAAACCTTTGCAATAATCAAATGAAGCAGAGGTGGAGCCTACTTGTCTTTTGCTCTCAGGGATATTTGGTTGTCATTTACTATCTCCAACTACCTTAGCATAGGGATATTTAGTATCAACCATTCTGTGGGGAATTTTGTAGGCTTTTGGTTGGTTGTAATTAATGAAGTTACTTATCTTGAAAGCAATGTCTCTCCAACCAGTATTAAAGGCTTTTTGCAGAATAATTACTGCTCTTTCTGCATCTTTAAGGGACAAAATGCTCATAATCTTCCGTGAGCATTAAACTTTCTCGTACCAAAATATTCTGCCAATTGATCCTTCATTCTCCATCTCCTCACAACATTCTTATTGTTGTTTAAAGATTCTTTCAAGACGAAACAAATCCACTCCATCACCTTTTTGCTGAGAGTTATTCTTCTCATCATGTTTCAGCTTTGTTCCACCCAGTCAAACCACACCTGCTCATCCGCTGACCATTTGGTAATGTCAAAAGACTTGAAACCAGCATTGAAAAAAATCCTGTGTATAGAAATGGAAAGAGGGTTCTATCTGTTGTCCTCCTATAATGAAATAAAGGGTCTGATTCTGGTGGAAGAAGCCGGCAAATAGTGTTGTTGAAGTGGGATAAGCTGAAAAATCTAACTGATGGGTGTCATGCGCCGGCGCGTGAGGCGCGTGACGTCGGTGACTGAGGAATTTATATGGCGCGTACTGGCGCATGAGGGAGTTTTCGTAGGTGGGTTTTCTGGGATTAGGTCGGAAGTGGGTGGTAGTGGCCGTGGTGGGGAAGGATTGAGAGAAGAAGGACGTAAATGAGGGATTCCAGTGATCGGAAGGACCACCGGTAAGGTTTTGGGTTGAAAAGGGGTTTTTTAAAAAAAAAAAAAAAAGTTACACTGGGGATTAGTTCAGAAAGTACAGTCCATCCCTAGCTTCACCAATCTCCAGAGGTCTTTTCATTGGAGGGGCCTGTAGAACACATGAATGTTCAGTGAATGAGACAATGTCGTTAGGCATGGAAGTGGTAAGTGTATTAATGGACACAAGATTATATTTGAAAGAAGACACAAATAACACTTTGTGCAACACAATAGCTGGTGCAAGTACTACACTATCAATTTGATTTACTTTCACTTTATAACCATTTGGTAACGCAATTAAGAGGGGAAAAGGTAGGTAAGGATATTGGTCATAGAGCTTTTATTAAAGGTCATGTGATTTGATGCTCCTGAGTCTAATATCCAAGAATCAGACTTGTTTTTGAAACACCTGCAAGACAGTTTACCAAAGTCAATGGAAGAAGTACAAACTTTGGTACCTGCAAAGTTTACATTTCCTCCCACAGGATCTGTAGTCTTGTTGTTGCCATTCTCTCCATGAGCTCCTAACTGAAAGTGTTGTAGTAAGTTGACAATATGCTCATACTGCTCTCTAGATAGGTTGATGTTGTGTCCATCCTATGACTTGTTTTGCTCATCCCCTGGTATACACAATGTCTGATGCAGATGTACCTTTTCCTTTATTGGGTGTTCCCTGGTTTTTTACGGTAATGACATATCATACAAGGTTTATTCCCACCATAACCAGTGCTTTGACTGTAGTTTGTCCTGAAACTTCCATTTCCACCTGATGTACTAGCGCCAGAAGAATAACTTGGCCTAGGGGCTCTTCCTTCCCTATAGACACTCGTACCAGTGAGTAAAGCAGTGGGCTCCAAAGTCATCATTTTAGTAAATAAGCAGTTATCTCCAAACTACCTTGAGACAATTCATTTATTTCTCTTTGCACCTGATAAAGCTTCGCGCCATTTGTTTGGCTGTATCAATCATCTAGCTTTTTCCACAACTCGAAAGAATCACTCACATATTCAACATTGTCTGCAAGTTCCTTAGCTAGTGAATTTAGGATCCATGATGTGACCATATCGTCACATCTTTCCCACTGCCTATATCGTAATGTCCCTGGGTCTAGTTTCTTACACTCACCAATGGTGAACCCTAGCTTGTTCTTAACAGCCAAGGCTCTAAGAACTCCCCTTCTCCATGATCTATAACCTGTTCCATCAAAGGGAATAGGTACTAACATTACACCTGGATTGCCAGATGGATGCATGTATAGACGGGAGCTGATATCATCCCAGCAGTACCATTACCAGTGGTACCATTGACTTGCATAGTCGGAGATTCTTCACCCGAAATCGCCAATTCAAAAGAGTTTTGATTTTGATAAAACAACAAAGAGGACAATTGGCACTCGAAATCAGAGACAAAAAGTTCAACTCGGCAATTAATCGAACAAGAAAACAGAGCGATGAATCAAAAAGGAAAAAATATGAACCAAGCAATTGTTGGTATCAAATTACACTGAATTTCATCACCGATATAGCAAATTGAATGAAAAAATTACCAATATTGCAACCTTGGCTCTGATACCATGTCCAAATCAGCTAGATATAGCTAAGGAGGAAGCTTCAGCATGAAGCTCAATCCATGGGAGCACAGATGTGAGAGAGGAAGAACAGAGAGAAACTGAATAACTGCTTGATTGATTATCAGTGTGTCTATACAAGGCTATTTCTAGAGAAGGAAAAGAAGAAAAACTCTTAACTAACTACCAGTTGTCAATGAGTTATTCACCAGCTAACTAATCATAACAAGCAGCTAACTAACTCACAATAGCTAATACTAATTGTGTGTTAAATTAACTAGAACTAGAGCTGCTTCAGGTAATAATTAATCTTAATAGTTCTTCCATGATAAACATCTTCAAGATTCTCAAACTTCATCCAGGTCCTTTAATGGAAGTCGGTCATCATGGTTGCTATCATATTTTTTCATGATATAACATTTGTGGTACAAGGGACAAGAAATCAAAACGAATTTTGCATGAAAATGTAGGAACATGATTTCACTTGGACTATTATCTGTGGTATATCCAAAACTCTCTGTAAAACAATGTGAACAGTCCAACCTCTCCTCCTTCTCTAAGGTATTTGAATTAATGCATTATTTTCCTCCCAAATTAATTAGGCTATAAAGACAAATTGGTGATATCCGACAATTTACTTCCACAAGAAAATGATCTATTCAGGATCCCTCAAAATGAAATTGATCCATCTAGGATATGATTCTAGCATTTCAGCATCACAACCCATATCTAGCATAATTTTCATCCCCTTCATAAAGAAATCTTGTCTCTGTCCCTGAGTAGATTAAAAGGAGTCCAGAAATGTAACTCCAGCATATTTCGTTGTTCGAAGATGATGTCTTAAGCTCCTATTGTCTACCAGCTATGATAAGCATCATTAATGGCCTGCTGTACAATTTGATTTCCTGTGTTCTAATTGAAGAAAAAAGAAGAGTTTGAGATCTTTTTTCTGGTTTACTTTTAGCCAGACACAGCCCCTCTATGAACAAGTGTACTTTTAGGTTCATTCAATGCACACAAGCAGGGGGATTGAGGTGAGTGTTCCACAAGTTTTTAGTTTCTTCGCACGAGAATATAGAAAAGGAAGGCTAAGTTGGATGAAAGAAACTAGCGAACTGATTGCCAAATAGATACAACTATGTGCTATTTTTGAATATCACTATAGAAAACTTGATTCTCTCCTATAACTATCCCTCATCATTTCCTAATCATTACCTCTTAGGTGATGTGCATGGTGGTTTTGGTTTTGGGGACAGAAATGAAGAGGGGACTACTCTATTGGAGTTTGCGAGGTCCTTTGGACTGGTGGTGGTGAACTCGGGCTTCCCGAAGAAGGACGATCACCTGATCACCTTTCGAAGTGCGATAGCCAGGACCCAGATTGACTTTCTGTTGCTCCGGAAAGAGGATAGAGTGTTGTGTAAGGACTGTAAGGTTATCCCGAGCGAGAATCTTTCGACCCAGCATAGGCTCTTGGTCATGGACTTGGGTATTAAGAAGAATAGAACGAGGAGAAGTAAGGAGGGTAGACCTAGAATTAAGTGGGGCGGCTTGACGCCAGTGAAGGCGTGGGAGATAGGGGAGAAGTTGGCGGGAATGGGGGTGTGGGAGTGTAGGGGGGACGTGGATAGTATGTGGGATAGGGCGGCGAGGTGCATTAGGGAGAATGCCAGTGAGGTGTTGGGTGTTTCTAGGGGCCGAGCCGGGCACCATCGGGGGGATTGGTGGTGGAATGAGGAGGTGGAGAAGAAAGTGGGGACCAAGAAAGGGGCGTATGCTAAGTTGGTTGAGAGTAAGGACGAAGAAGAGAAGCGAGTAAACAGGAAGGAGTACAAGCTAGCTAGGAAGGAAGCTAAGGCAGCTGTCTCGGCAGCTAAGACGGCCGCTTTTGAGAGCTTGTATGCAGGGTTACAGGGGAAAGGAGGGGAGAAAAAGTTGTTTAGACTCGCTAAGGCTAGGGAGAGGAAGGGGCGTGACCTCGACCAGGTGAGGTGCATTAAGGGGGAGGACGGTAGAGTGTTGGTGGAAGACGGCCACATTAAGGATAGATGGCAGTCGTACTTTCATAGGCTCTTGAATGACGAAGGGGATAGAGCTATTGAGTTAGGGGAACTGGAGCACTCAGAGGAGTGTCGGGATTTTAGTTATTGTAGACGTTTTAGGGTGGAAGAGGTCAGAGAGGCGGTTCGCAGGATGCGAAGGGGTAGGGTGACGGGGCCGGATGAGATACCGGTGGAGTTTTGGAAGTTCGTTGGAGAGGCTGGTATAAGGTGGTTGACTGGATTGTTCAACGAAATCTTCAAGACGGCAAAGATGTCCGAGGCTTGGAGGTGGAGTACCATGATCCCTCTCTATAAGAATAAGGGGGACATCCAGAGCTGCAATAACTATAGGGGGATCAAGTTATTGAGTCACTCTATGAAGATTTGGGAGAGGGTGGTCGAGGTGAGGCTGAGACGGATATTGTCTATTTCGAAAAACCAGTTTGGGTTTATGCCTGGCCGCTCGACGACGGAGGCAATTCATCTGGTACGGAGGCTGGTGGAACAGTATAGGGAAAGGAAGAAGGACCTGCACATGGTGTTTATTGACCTGGAGAAGGCATACGACAAAGTCCCCAGGGAGGTGCTTTGGAGGTGCTTGGAGGTGAGTGGAGTCCCGCAGGCATATATCAGAGCAATTAAGGACATGTATGAGGGAGCGAAAACTCAGGTGAGGACGGCGGGAGGAGACTCAAATCATTTCACCGTCTTGACAGGATTGCATCAGGGATCTACTCTTAGTCCCTTTTTGTTTGCCTTGGTGATGGATGTGTTGACGCGACGTATTCAAGGGGAGGTGCCGTGGTGTATGCTTTTCGCGGACGATATAGTTTTGATTGATGAGACTCGAGGGGGTGTGAATGATAAATTAGAGGTGTGGAGACAAACTCTTGAGTCTAAAGGGTTCAGGTTGAGCAGAAGCAAGACAGAGTATTTGGAATGCAAGTTTACTGACGTGAGGCTGGAGGATGAGGTGGTAGTGAAGCTGGATTCACAGGTGGTTTGTAAGAGGGATAGTTACAAGTATCTCGGGTCCGTGATCCAGGGTAACGGTGACATTGACGAGGATGTCTCGCACCGTATTGGGGCGGGATGGATGAAGTGGAAGCTCGCGTCGGGGGTGTTGTGTGATAAGAAGGTGCCGCCTAAGCTTAAAGGCAAATTCTACAGGGTGGTAGTCCGTCCGGCCATGTTGTATGGAGCGGAGTGTTGGCCAGTTAAGAATTCCCACATCCAAAAAATGAAGGTGGCAGAGATGCGGATGTTGCGCTGGATGTGTGGACTAACTAGAGGGGATAGAGTTCGAAACGAGACTATCAGGGAGAAGGTTGGTGTGACCCCAGTGGAGTGCAAGATGTGGGAAGTCCGATTGAGCTGGTTCGGACACGTGAAGAGGAGGGACATGGATGCCCCGGTTCGTAGGTGTGAGAGACTAGCGTTGGATGGTTTTAGGAGGGGTAGGGGTAGGCCGAAGAAGTACTGGGGTGAGGTGATTAGGCGGGACATGGAGCAGTTACAGCTCACCGAGGACATGACCCTAGATAGGAAGGTCTGGAGGACGCGAATTAGGGTTGAGGACTAGGGCCTGTTTGGGCCGCTAGTGTAGGGAATTACTGGCTGGGGGTAGTATCCTGGTTATGATTCCGTGTTCCTTGCTTTAGTACGAATCTGGGTGCTTTCATCTGTTTTCTTTTACTTATGGCTGCCGTATTTATGTTATGTATTCTTGTTATGTGTTTTACATGGTATTTGTGTATTTATGTTATGTATTCTTGTTATGGCTGCCGTATTTATGTTATGTGTTTTACATGGTATTTGTGTGGTATCTGGTGCCTTGAGCTGGGGGTCTATCGAAAACAGCCTTTCTACTTCTTTAGAGGTAGAGGTATGGACTGCGTACATCTTACCCCCAGACCCCACCAGGTGGGAATACACTGGGTTTGTTGTTGTTGTTGTTGTTACCTCTTATGTTCTGCCAACATGAAAATTACCAGCATAAGAAAACCCCAAATACTTGAAGACTGGAGGTCAGTCTATTGGCTCCTCTGACTATTTCTTCGAATTGAAAGGTTGTAACAATTTCTGCTATAAGAAGTGCCTATGCCAGAGCACGGACTTCATACTGCTAACCAGAACCTACCAATTCCAAGAAGTAGTAGAAGGAAAAGGAAGATGGTCGACAAGGGATGTCATCTGGTTGCATGATAATCTAGGAGAACTAAAAGAAGTAACATCAAAAGGAATTACCTGACCACTAGGTAGTTGCCCTTTATAGACACGACCAAACCCTCCTTCACCTATAAAAGATTCTGGCCTGAAGTTATTAGTAGCAGCTGCAAGTTCACGGAAAGTGAATGTATGTGCAGCAATCTGAACGTCAGGCGCATCCTTTAGCCCCAAAAATTCTCTTTTTGAACCATTGGTACTTCTTGTTTTGAGTCTGTCTGCTCCTGTAAATAAAAATAGTGGAGATCCATAACTATGACATACATGTGAAGAGAAAAGGGAACAAAGAAAGTGAGCTGAGATGAAAAGTACGAATGGACACTAACCTGAAGACAACCTGGATATATTTGAGGGGGCCGTAAGATGGACTTCCTTGCGATCATCTCTATCTTTCTGTGGATTCAGCTTCACCTCCTCTTTTGAATCAAAACAGGAGAAGCAACCCATTTATTTAATTAACCTTCCAAGATCCAATCTTTTCCGAATCCTCCTCCCCAGATAAACCTCTAAATCAGTCAACAGATTTTTCGACCTCAACCTATGGGTTCAGTTTCAACAAACTTACTTTATGATCTTATTATATCTGAATCTACCAACTTGATCAGTAAGAACTACAGTGTTAATCAATGAGGCTACCTTCATTTTTAATATTATATGACACCATTCACTAATTTTTTTTTTAAATATTTATAATGCATGTTTCAAATATGTGGATAAAATTGTTCATAAATTTTTTTATTAAATTCTAAAAAAATAAAAAAAATAAAAAAGCAACTAATTATATGAAGATTGTATACAGTTCAACATAAATAAGTTATAACTTTATACAAATATGATTATCAAAAGTTTAATATCATACTATTCTCCTTTTCCTCTTCTTTATCTCCCAATATTATACTTGATTGAATAAATTTCTTTAAAAAGTTAAAGTTTCTGTCCTTTTTATTTATTTATTTTTAAAAAAAATATTAATTTATTATAAATCAATGCACTAACCTTTTATTAAAAAAGATGCAATATTTAATGCAAATTATAAGAAAGAGAAAAAAGAATTTGGCTTGCCTTGTAAAGGAATTAAAGGTTAAACCATGATCAAAGTTGACATATAATATTTTTCAACATATTTTATCTATGACAAAAAATTTAACGAAGTGATTTTAAGTATTTTGTACCAATTATTTTTTCTTCTTGAACCAGAGTATAGAGAGGAATATATTATATAAGACATGTTTAAATCATTAAATGTAAAAAAGATCTAATAAATACTTCAATTGAGAAAGGAATTTTACCTTTAAAAATTCCCTAAATTTTACTCCCTTCTTCCTTTTTAATTGTTATAGTTTTTCTTTTAAGAGTCAATCGATGTAATTTGAATTAATATTTTAAAATAATATAGTTTTTCATCATATTGATATGAGAAAATTATAATTTATATTACTTTTCATATATTTTTTAAATATTTAAATTTTATTTTTAAAATATCAAATTAATCTTATCTAATTAATTTTGGAAATTACTCAAATTGACTTTCAAAAAATGAATCCTGAGAACTAAAAAGGAATGGTTGGAGTACCTAATGCACATGGAGAACAAGGTAACTTAAGCATTTTAAGCTTTCACACTTAGTTCAAACGAATACGTACCTTTATTTAAATCAATAAGGTGTTAATTTATTTTTCAAATTTACCTTATTAGATAAGTATTTTTAAATATATTTTAGAAAACATATCAAATTAATATTACTATTTAATTAGGAAAAGTTGGTAAATATATTTCTTACTTTTGAGAAGTAGGTAACCTTTTTTATATAACCAACAAATTATATTAAATTAATACTACTATTCTTTTCGTCTTAAAATAGTTGATATGTTTATAAAAAGATTGTTTTAAAATAATTGATATGTTTAAAGGATCTATAGATAATTTTTTTCAATTGTACCCTTAGTAATTTATTTCCACTTTAATTGAACAAGATTCATGTAATCAATATTAAAAAGATAACAACGTTATATTAGTCAATTTGCATCCCTTATTAATTTTTTTTTAATAGTTATGCAAAATATATACATCTCAACTATTTTGAAATAAAAGGAGTACATGCCAATTATTTTGAGACGAAGAGAATGTTAATTAAGAATAATTTAGTTAAGATATATTTTAATTTCAAAAGGTGACTGACTTTGTACAAATTAAAAATATCATATTATGAATGACAATAAAGTGAAAAGAAAATTCCTTAAAAATTTGCACTATTTTCGAAGTATTAAAAATATAATATTAATTATTACTAATCATTTTTATTTTAATTACAAGAATAATCAAAAATTAACTGCAGGGGAGGGGATTGCGAAAGGGCCACCTATAGTGCATAAATCAAACAAAAGTAGTATTATGTGTAAAGCATAAGTTGGCTTTCAAATAATGATAATGCATGGTAAATAATCAATTACAACAACTAACATATAAGCATAAGAGTGGCATAAGAGGTTGTGAGGACTACCAAAGTTATGGATTGCACCTTATAATATATAGTAATATATAATTTTAAAACATTAATTCAAAGTTAAAATTGTAATTTATAGCACTTTTATGTAGATTTTTAAAAGTAAATTTGATCTAAAATATTAAGTTGGTCTAATTTAATTTTAGCCTCCAAAGTTAGGCAATTTGAATTGTGAAAAATAAAAAAAAAATACTCATAAATCAAAACAAGGGGCAAGAGTAATTACTCTTTCTATTTATTCTTACTTGACACATTTTGACTTAGCACACCAATTAAAAAATAATACTTGACATGGTTATTTTACCTCGTACCCCTATTAATTGGTATTAAGTCGTAAAAATCATTTGAGGAATAAGTAATTAATGTTAAGGGTTATTTGAGTATTGTGCTTTTTTATCTTGATATGTTAAAAAGTGACAATTAAAAATGAAATTCACTTTAAGAATAAGTTACAAAGTAAAAATGAAACAAGAAAAACAGTAAGATCCAATAAATGTGCTAGTTGAAAAAAAAAAAAGTGTCTCCAAAGTTACTTAATTTTTGCCAAATGGGTTGAGCTATAGATTGTTCATTTACGTATTTGTCTTGAGTCTGGCTACTGAAAAATTTATCTAGTGTCTGTTTAATTATGGTTTCTATTGTCTGATTTTTTCTCTTAGCTATTAGAGTCTTTCTAAGCTTATTTTTAGTTTTTGATGAAGAACATCCAATGATGAACAGGGTAAAGTAAAAAAAAAAAAAAATCTGGGAAAAATATATAGTATAATAGCTTTCAAAATGAAGAAACTATGAGAGAGAGGGAGTACTGAGTAGGATTTACAAATCTGATAAGCACACACAAGTTATCGAAAACTTTAACTATCGAAATAGTGAAACTATCGAACCATTTTCCACTTTGTATATATATATATATATATATATATATATATATATATATAGTTTTGACACACCATTAAGAAATCATATTTCTAGAAAGTAAGAATGTTTCACTAAGTTACCCCAATTAAATAGTACCAATTTAACACGATATTGTTATTATATATGACTTCACTATCTAAATAATGGTATATTTGGCATAAAAAAACTACTCCATTTGTTTCATATATTGACCTAACACACTTATTAAGAAAGTTATAATTAGAAGTGTATTTTACTAAACTATCTGTAATGACCCTATAGGTTATTTTCCATATTTCCACACATTTTCACCATTTAGAGCTTTTCTATAGCTGCCCCAAGTCATTTATGACTTGCTGGAGCTGATAATTCAGTGACCAAAAAATACGTTTAGTTTTTAGAGCTAATTTTTTATTTTGAAGCCCTCATTGGTAAGGATTGACTACCGAGTGTAAACTTTAGTTTAACGACCTCATATACCTATTCTGACAGTTCCATCAGCTCCGAAATATTGATTTTAGGCTATGGGGACCTTGACCTTTGGTTTAAGTTTCAAGGCTTTCAACTCATTTCAAGCTATTTGCCGAAAGTTGATAAAAATGATCCTTAGGTATGGGACCCATTTTTTATTGAAGCAATTTTGGATAAAAATTTTAATGGTGCGTTGAGTCCAAAATATCAAATTTGATAAGGTGAAATATTTCATTTGTGTTCACGAGATTTCAAATGAATCCCAAGGAATCGATGGGGAATTGGAATTTTTTGAAGTCCAAGTTGGTGCATCCGCTAAAGTGCTACTTTGGTCGCTTTAGAGGGGGCTTCTTAGAGGGTAGTCGATCACTTAAGAAACCATGGCTTGCCCAGTCGGGTCACTAAAGGGAGCTTAACCGCCAAACCGGAGGTCGCTTCAGCAGTAGTTTGCCCGCTTTAGCAGAAAGGCCAGTCCAGTGGATACCGCTTTGGTGATAAATAGCCTCTTAAGAGGCACCTGGAGGCCATTTAATTTCTCCTTACTCGATTTTCTCTCCTTTATCCACAAGTCTCAAAGAGCCAAAAACCCTAGAGACTGTGGAAAGTGGGAGAGTAATTATTAGGATATTTTGGGTTGTTTGTGAGCTCAAATTGCTTGTTTTCTCATTGAAATCTTGGTAAGTTTCCATTTAATCCATGGTTTATTTCCCCAATTTAGACCCAAATCCCTAGATTCTTGTTGGGTTGATTTTAGCATTATTTGAGTTCAAAATCTACCCATTCTTGAGAGTAAATAATCCTTGAGCATAGGAGATGTGTTGATGGTTCGAAGGTGTGATTCTGCAAGCGGACCCCATATAGAATTTTGACTTAATTTTGGACTCAAAGCATAAAAATGCAACATAGGAACCGTTGTTCTTATATTAATAAGTAGATTGCTATTTGATAGTGTAGCATCGTGCAAAAACTTCTCGAAAGGGAAAATCATCAATTTAGCAGACTTCACCGGGCTTCCTTCGGCATCCTATTAGTCTAGGCTTACCTTTCTCTGAGATTGGGTTTCAATATAGTATGAATATGATATTATGCTAGTTTTAGGATGGAAACTAGGTCTTGGATGTATATATTTAGTACTAGTTGGACCGTTTAGTCAATCAAGGAACCATAATTAGGCATAATTAGCTTAACCATTTGTTCTTTAGGTAGAATTGCTATCCTAGGAATAAAATGTGACTTATTTAATATCTATTAGTGAAATTAAATACCTTAGCTTAGTTTAGGGTAAAATTTACCTTAGAACGCAATTCGGGGTTAGAAGTGGGCCCTTTGGCTCAGCTTAGGCAAAGATTTTTATTAGTTCCTTATAGACTAAAATAGGCCTTGTGCTTTAATTATATTTTTTAGCCGACGAGGTTTAGATGCATGATACTTTATTCTAGATTGGTATTTGAGAGATGATATTGGTTCCTATTTGAATTCGATGATTTATGATATTGAGATTCAGTTCAAGTCCGGCAAATGATGATATAAGTTCTGTTTTAAATCCAACACATAATGATATAACTTTGTTTCAAGTCCAACAAATAATGGTATAAGTTTCAGTTCAAGTCTGGCATTTAGAGGTTGTTTATGATGTTTATGGAACTGGTTCGAGTCTGGTGATTACGATATGAAAAGATACACGGTTATGATTTTAAGTTATGGATATTCAGACTAATTATTGTCACTACTTCACCTTGATTGCATCCACCGGATTTATGGAGGCTCGTGTTGGGTTATTTACTTTATTCGCACCGTTTGGCTTATGGGTCCCAGTTAGGTAGTGATGGTTATGTTTTTCTTTACTGTTGTTATTGTTGTTACTGTCTACTTTCAACATTTGGAGCATTATTTCAGGTTTTCCCTTCTTCCCTTGGCTTAGCGAATTAACCCGCATGTTGATAACTTCCAAACTATCCCTTCTTACAAGGATAAAGCAGTTGTTGTCAAACATAGTAACCCAACTAATTTGGGGTTGATCCCACAGGGAATAGGCCGGAGATCTATCTCAAACTTGTTGAAATCACTAGGCGGTGCAGAAAAGTAAAAAAGGGAGATTTGTAGTAACTAGATAAAAGTAACATGCTTTGGTTGCCTTTGTTTGTAAACAATCTAAGACGAACACTAGGCTTGTGTTCCCTCTGGCTTCTCAACTCAATAGACTTATCGTGCACTGTCGAGCTATTCTAATATCTTACATGCATAATATGATAAGTTATGTACCACCAATGGCCTTTTGAACTCGTTGACGGGTCTCACCCTTTACCTTTTGAGTATCAGGATGTCTCCTTACTAACCCTAATCATGGATCTCAGTTAACCATTACCTTTTGAGTCTCTATTATTGGATGGTAGTTAACCATCTTACTTAGATAATAGCTATTAGCGGGGATTAGATAATACCTATTAGCGTGGATCGACAGTTTAACTTCAAATTACTATAGTGATTTTTTTTTTAGTCACTACTCCTCTTTTGGAGTAAGTAGCAATAATCTTGGTAGGATCTTAACGTTGGCCACCGCTAAAAAATCAATAAGAATGAATAAAATCCAATATATGCAATAATCTTTATCTAGATTGACTTGGCACTTCATTTACTTTATTAATCCGACGATTCTCACAACCCTAGTTAAGGGAATTAGCCTCTCAAAGTTATGAGATCAATCATGGAATCCATAGACAAAATTACAAAATCAATCTTACAATAATGAAAGAATAAATCCCAAAGTCTTAAATTGAATAACAAATCGAGAACAACAAGATGTTTGTGAACTTGGCCCCAAAGGGCCTCCTTTTGAATCAATCAATATGTGAATGTCTAAATGAATTAACTAAGCAAAGCCTAAAGGGTATTTATAGATTACAAGAAACCCCAAAAATAAAATCCTAAATAAAATAGAAAAACTTAATTACCCATACATAATATGACTAAAATATATGATACGAGTGTAATTGAGATACATGAAAACCCTACGAAATAATTTTGGAACGATCTAAAAAAAAGTTGAGGTCGATGGCCACATGTGATGTCCACATGCGTCCTGGACTTGGGCACATGTGCCACATGTGGCCTGAGGCTGGATGCATATAGCAACTATATGTGCATAGACAAAAATTCCTACAACTTTTGCTCTCGGAATTTGGGACTTCTGTCACTTACTTACCCACATGTGGTCCACATGTTAAAAACACCCTGAGTTTTGGCCCTTGAAAATTTCCTCAATTTTGAACTTTCTGATCATCATACAACTCACACCATGACTCGTATCGTGTGGGTACATGTCTAGGACCATAGTTGTATGTTAGTCACTGTGATATTGGCCAAGTTCTATCCAAGGTACGAAAAGACTCCATATAAGTCATATAATGATGTGACGAGAAGTAAAGAGTACAATCTTATATTGTCCAGTGTCTAACCTTTGATGTTCTACCTAGGGTATGACTTTTGGCAACCAGTAGTATGGTGATGATACAAATTTAGGTAAGTGAGTCGTAAGTTGGACAAAATATGGTGTCCACCTTTCTGATCAAGTGACGAGTTAAAGGTACCACTCATATGATGTGGATACGAGTTGAGGGGATTAAACTGTACCCACTTGTGTTCTTTCGACAGCTTTTAAGCTGGGGGTATTTTAGAAATTTCCCACCCCAATCCCTTAAGACCCCACGTCTTATAGCCCTATTTGGTCATTTAATCTTTACTTAGAATATTAAAAGCACACTCTAAAACCTCTCAAGAATATTGGCTAGGGTTTCTTCAAGGTGGTCATCTAGAGGCTTAAGGATCAAAATCCCTCCGTAAATCTTCGTAACTTAGGCATGTTACTCCTCCCTCATTGTTAGTTCAACTAAAAGCATGATTTAATGGATGTTTTTCATGGTATTATTGTGGTAATATTTGGGTTTTAAAATATATGTTAGGGGTTTTGGTTGTTCTTGGATGGATAATGTTTTCCTATGTTTTTCTTATGCTTTTTCATGTTATAATTATGGTTTGAACATGTGGTTACATGGGAATGGTCAATTGATACTTGGTTTTAGTTTGGAAACTATATTCCCTCAACATGTTTGTTAAAATGCCACTGAGAATTATTCTGCCACATAGCTTGACTATTATTGAAAACTTTGTTGCATAATATGGTAATAGAACCTAAATTGGTTTGTTTGATTTTTAGTAGTTCAGAAAGGCCTTGGTGGCTATGGCTTTGGATAAAGATGGTTTTGAAAACCTTATGGGGTATAATGGAATCCCTTAAGTTAGTAATCTATGAAAACCTTGTGGGGTACACGAAAATCCCCCAAGTGATTTTAATAATGGAGTTTTAGGTACATGAAAATCCTCTAAGTGTTGGCTAATGACATTGCTTGCAAGCTATAGTCGGTACGATGATACCACATTGTAATGCCTTAATAATTGACTCCTAGAAGTGGTGGTTTGGTTATGTGTTAAATTTTTAATTGGCCAATAATGAGGGTTGTGATAGCTAGTTGTGAAGGTGTGAGTCTGAAAAGTTAACACTGGAAACTCATGTGTGCCGACATGAGGATTGGTCTTGATGACCACGTACTTGTGGGGTCCAAAGGAATCCCCCAAGTATATACTTGTACATACGTATTATAGACAGTGAAGGGTACAAGGGGATCCCCGACCACCTATGGTATCTCCAGTTCGTGCAGCTACACGTACTGGGGCTCGTTCAGGGGGTAATACTGGACCCATATAGCCTGTGGGTGGATTATGACGATAAAGCTACACAAATCGGGTTAAAGTTTTAAACACATGCTAAACCCAGTCTCCTTTTTCGGCATGGTACATATGTATACATATGGTTGCATATGGTTATTTAGTTTAGTTTTAAATAATGGCATTATTTTATCCTTATTCCTGAGTACATGCTAGTGTTCATCTGCTAACCATCTTCGAGCGTTGTATCCCCACGCGATGCAGGAACTGGCCATACTATTATTCCTCTTACTCAGTGACTTGGTGATTCGGGGACAACTTGAGTCAGACTGAAGTGGTGAGCTTTATTCTTCAAAAGTCCTATTTCATTTTATGGTTTATCTTATGGGTTTACTATTCCTTTGACTTTGGTTTTTATCTATGGTCGTGTAACGCCCCGAATCTGGTACCCAAAATGCTACACGATGCTCATGACCCCGAAAGACCAGAAGCTAACCCATGATTGATATCTGTACCTGAACACTGCATAATGTACTGTAGAAATGCAGAAATAAAGGCTGAAGGGCCATAAGGTTCAAAACTGAGACATGATAACGGATAAAACATAATATTTGAATGGGGTATGAAATACCCAAAACAACTGAAATAAACTATCTGAATATAATATAGTCTGAAAAGCCTCTAACTGACTGAACTATCTGAATAAGAAGTTGATGGGACATATCCCCAACTAATAAATTAATTAATGAGATAATAAAGTAATGGTCATGTCCTCGAAGGATGAGGACTCACTGCTAACTCTGACTACTGAGACTGGATTGCTACTGATGCTCTGGAGCTCGTGCTTCTAAACCTATGGTATAAAACACCATAGTGCAAATGCGTCAGTACGTTAGAATGTACTGGTATACATGTGAGGTTGGCTGAATGCAAAAGGGGTTCACATGCATGAACTATACTAACTGACTGCATAACATGAACGTGAGAGTACATGCATGACTGCATAATAACTATAACTGAGTTTGTGATAACATAATTACTGAGTCTGAGTAATGATAATATGATATACTGACATCTGTATAACTGAAACAACTGATACTAAGCGACTGTATCTGACAGCCTAGGTTCTGATGGAACTAGCTGAGTTTCGTACTATTCTGAGTTGACTATATCTGATAGT
This sequence comes from Capsicum baccatum var. pendulum, assembly GCA_030864225.1. Lineage (NCBI taxonomy): Eukaryota > Viridiplantae > Streptophyta > Magnoliopsida > Solanales > Solanaceae > Capsicum > Capsicum baccatum. The sequence continues at coordinate 99,306,939 of CM061560.1, read as the reverse complement.
CCTAAATACTGTAGAACTATCTGAGTTCTATTACTGAGACTGAATAACTGTATCTAATAGTCCTAATTCTATACTGAAACTGTGGGAAGTAGTTATCTAACCGACATGCCCCTAATACGCCATTATGGCTGAGTTGGGGTCCAATCTTTAACCCCAATTAGAAGGGTGTCAATACCACGCCACTGATAAGGATAATCTGTGAGTAACCCTCGTATAACAGGTAACTCTAGTGAGAACGGTTGGAACCCTCATATAACAGGTTAAGTTACCTCATGTGCCCTCATATAACAAGCTATGATGTCTCAACCTACACTGGCTAAGTAGTTTCGGAACACAAGGATTGCTTCTAAGAATCACACCCTCATATAACAGGTGGGTTCCCATCCTTGGGTTCGCTTGGTGCTAATTTCTACTTCCATCTGAATAAACATTGAACATGATTAACTGAACTGAGTTAACTGAGTTCCGTTGACTGACGGAAACTACTGAGATTACTGAGTTTTCCTGAGTCATGAGACTGACTAAATTCTATGGATCATGGATTGACTGGGAGTATCTTGAAACCATGACACTGACTCTAGGCACACATCTAATTATTGGGTTTAAGTACCCCTAGGAATCGATAGCATGAAACTAACAGAGCATGACTTTCTTGAATACATGACCAACATCAACAATCCATAATATAATAAGATAGGGATTTCATGAAGTACAAGTGTAAAGCACCACAATGGCTACACATATATTCTTAATTCATTGACTAAGACATTTCATCAAACACTTAACATGCATGAACTTGTACATGAATGGGGATTTCATATTATCATACTAGAATGACACTTTTCCTTTACATAGGCATTTAATCAAACACATGGGAAGCATGCTTTGGTTATACAATCATCAACACATCTAATAATCATGGATATATCAATCAATTTGTAAATTGAAGGGGTTTATCATGATTATTATGTAAATCACCACATTCTAGGGTCAATTATTGGAATATGTAATTTAAAACGTGAATCAAAACCCCACAACATCATGAACATGAATTTCAATTCTATTTAAATCATGAAAATTCATAAATACACAAATCTTGGATTTTGAAAAGAGATTCTTAAGCTTCATGTGTGAAAGGGACCCATGAATCAACATATGACATACCTGGGTGGATGATTTCCTGAAGATTGATGGGGGAAAACTTGAATTCTTGACTTGGAATTAAACACCTAGGGTTTTCTTGTTCTTGGGGATTGATCTTTGAGAGAAACCCTAATTTGATGTTATAGATGAATAATAAACTTACGAGCCTTGGTCTGATTTAATTAGGGGTTGAAATGGGCGGAAAATAACTTAAAATTCATTGAATGGGACCTGGGATGTCTCGTGCGATGGTCCGTCGCTGGCTCGACGGTCCGTTGTTTCGACCGTTGTACGTGGACCAAAAAAAAGACTCACTGCCTTATAGTGACGGCTTGGGCGACGGTCCGTCGCAAGTTCGACGGTCCATCAACCTGTCGTCGTAACTTATCCAGAAGGTTGACTCACTACCTTGGATGCAACGGCCCGTCGCTAGATCAACGGTCCGTCAACCTGGCCATCGCACCTGAGCGATTCTAACAGCTTTGAGTAAATCGTCCATAACTTTTTACTTCGATATCAGATTTAGACAAAATTGGTATCGTTGGAAAGCTAATTCAATTTCCCACATTATAAAAGTAAAAATATTTAAAATTCCATGTGTACAAAAATGGATTCATCTTTCAAAGTAATTTTCTCATATACTTGGAACGATTTCAAGCTAGGTAGAAGTACGGGGTATTACAGGTCGGGGGTATGTACCAACTAGATATTCTTTGGAATTATTTAGAGGCTTTGCATGGACAACTGTGGACTTGGGAAATTATGGTTTTTTTGGTTTGGTTCGGACGGTATGACTTGGTTGGGTTGGTCTTATATTTAGACTTACCCCAAAATCATTAAATTCTAAATACTCTATCTTGTTATATGTTTGGAATTCATCCAAGACGTGTTTTATATTATTTGTTTAGATTGGGTATAGGGGTGGTCTCTAGTCCTTATGGGACTTGAGATGCCCGACACGACTAGGCCCTAGTTTGGATTATGTCGGATTGGTATCAAGCAAGGTTTTGGTGTGATAAGGTATCTACAAAGTTGTGTCAAATTGAGTCTCTTTTATGGGTGTGTAGTGTGCTACACTTATAAGGTAGAGGCTATGAGATAATTAGTAATGTTTTACTTTCTTGTGGTTCTATTTTCGGGCTATAGAGTCTAAGGTCCTGAACACTCTCTTAAATCTTCTTTTGTTCACCTTTCAGATCATGCCCTTCCGACGATTTGAAGCTTATGGAAACTCACCGGTCCCACTCAAGGAAAACATGGACAGATCTTATCCAACTCATGAGGTACATACGCGATCAAGGATCACAGTTTTTGATTTCCCCCATGAAGTTTCACCGGTATCTATTGACCCTACCCGAAAGGGTGACACCATACGTAGTCACCTTTAGGAGATGTTACCAATGCTAAGTTTTGACGTTTTATTCATATATTGACCTAGACAGAGACATCTCTGTCATGCCAGTTCGATTCTATTGGTGTGAGAAAGAATATGAAGACGTTGATAAATAGACAGAGCAAAAAGTCCCAATATTCAAACTAAGGGATATGCTTCAGGCATGCGTGATTGACTATGGTGGTAGTTCGGTTGAGTATTTTCCTCTTAAAGAGTTTGCCTATAATAATAGCTACCAACACCAATATTAGAATGGCTTCGTTTGAGGTATTGTATGGTAGGAGGTGTAGATCTCCTATTGGATGGTTTGTGGTTGGTGAGGCAAAGATTTTTGGCCTGGATTTGGTTCACCAAGACATAAACAAGGTGGAGGTGATTCGGGATAGACTTAAGGCTGCCCAAAGTCACCAAAATTCCTATGGGAATATGAGGCAAAGAAAATTAGAGTTTGAGGTTGGGGATAGGGTGTTCTTGAAGGTATCTCCCATGAAGTTAATGATGTGATTTGGGAAGAAAGGAAAGCTTAGTCCCTGGTATTGTAACTCCCCGAAATCCCATCCCAAGACATCACGTGGTTCTTAAGGCTACAAGTAGCCCTAAGTTAACCCCTTGAGTCTGTTATTACTTCTAATACTTGCTTCAGGATAAATAAGCTAAATAATGATACTTTATTGTATCAAATATAATCCAAAATAATTGGAAATAATGTCTGAATAGCAAAATTACTAATAATTTGGAACACAATTTCAACTGACAGTCTAGTCTGACACAGCCTCTACTACTCAAACTAGAGAGCCATTAGGACAGACCCCAACTGACTTGCAATGATCTAAAAGTAAGACTCAAAACATTATGAAAGAAGAAAGAGCTGCAATTATGGGTCCTCAAACCATGAGGACTCACCAACTGTGGAATGTAGACAAAGGCACTCGAAAATCATGATCACTGTTGTGACTGAGCACCTGAACCAACATTATGAGATAATGTAGCACATAGATGTATATGTGGATTAGTACTTTGAGGATGTACTAAGTATATGAGGGGTGTATGCATTTAAGTGAACAATGTTATCAGTCTTAATAGAAATCATGCATGTAGCTATAAATGACTAACATAGCTTGGATAAAACTAAAGACTGAATATCATAAATTATATATAATAAGGCATAAATCATAAATCTCGTGAGTCATTATATTAGTTCTAAAACCCATATTCTCCATCTTATTCTCAAAATAGGTAAGAGAAATCTTAAAACATTAGTCCTTGAGACTTGAACTTTGATCTCATGGAGAATAAATGACTTCTTTAAAACTTAGAGCTTATAAAACTTTGGGACTTAGGAAATTTTATCTTAATTAGAGTAGGGGACTACTTTGGAAGTTTCTTTTAACCGACATAAACCATGTGAGCCACATGGAGTCCAACGTCCTGCCTACGTTGGGGAGAGCTGCTCTATCCTTGCTATCAGAGTAGAACCTTAAATTTAGTGATCACTTATCTTAACTCACTTGGGGTAAATAATAAACCTACGGAGGCACGTATTTCTGGAGGTATGAAACCTTGGAATCATAGCCAACTCGATGCTAAATACTACTCCCATACTTAAGCTCAGAACTTTTAGAAAATCCACCTTAAAATAATTCAAGGGTCCATAATAAATACCAAATATACTTCTCTTGTCTTTAAAGGATTTCTAGTGTGCACTCCTATCTTTGCTTAGACCCAAAAGGTCAAATCTGTAACTGAAATCAAAAAATAACTTAGCTATAGGGTACTTATGACCCAAAGAATCTTTGAACAATAATCTTTAAATGAGGCCTATTGACCCAAACAGTTATCTCAAATCAGATATCTCAAAATTCATGCTTGGTAATGCAATTACTCATAAGGTATCTCAAAATCTATAAATTTCATCAATAGGCATGAAAAGACATTAAAAATCATGTAATTCAACTCTCAATTCATGGGAAATATCAAAATTCTTGCAATGAATGATAGTGGGTGTAAACCCTAACTGAATTTCATAGAAAACCTCATAAATTATAGAAATTTGTAATTTAAAATAAAGCTTTTGGGCACAAGGGTGGAAGAATTACCTTTGTTCAAACCCCACATACCTTAGATTATAACTTATAGATGAACAAGCTTGTTTGAGACTATTTTTCGTACTCTTGAGTGAGGGTTCTTGAAGCTTTTGACTAGGGAACTTTAAATCTCAATTTAATTTACAGAATTAATGGTGGAATCTTGAAGTTCTTGGAGAAGGAATTGAGTTTGCTCTTGAGGGAGAAAACCCTAGGCCTTGATGTTTTTGATAGATATGAAGTTATTTGCTTCGTTCTGAATATATCTAAATGTTAAAAGGGTGGCAAAAGACCAAAAGTCCTTTAAAAATGGCTTAAAAATACTTAACGGGATCTAGGATGGTCGGAGTGATGGTCTGTCGCTAGTCTGATGATTCGTCGGATCGTCCACGTATGTAGGTTAGAAAAAGGCCACACTGCCTCATTGCGACGGTCTTAGCGACGGTCTGTCGCTAGCTTGACGGTCCATTGTCCTAGCTATCGTACTTAGCCATAAGAGGGTGTCACTTTCTTGGTTGCGATGGTTTGGTCGACGGTTTGTCAACCTGCCCATCGCACCTGGGCGATTCTGACAGCTTTTAGTAAAATACCATAACTTCTCACCCTGATACTAGATTTGGATGAAATTAGTATCGTTGGAAAGCTAATTCAATTTCCCACATGATAAAAAGTCAAATTTAGTAAAATTTCATATGGTTCAAACACCAATCACTTTGGAAGTCATTCCTAAATCTTCTAGAGACGAAAAAAAAGGCTTCACTTGACATATTCTAAAGGCTCAGACTATGAGGGAACTTTACGAGATCTTACAGGTATGTTGTTCCATACTTGGTTTGAGAAGGGTTAGTAATGCTGTGTATGAGTTAGAGTTTTCTTCTAGTTTGAGCTCCATTCACCCGATATTCCATGTTTCTATATTGAGGAAGTGTGTGGGTGATCCGTCGCAAATTACGCCTATCATGGATATTAGTATTTTGGATTCCCTATCTTATGAGGAGATTTCGATTGAGATCTTAGATCGGTAGGTTCGTCGGTTACAGACCAAGGATGTGGCCTCGGTAAAGGTTCTATAGATGCACTACAATGTTTAAGATGATACTTGGGAAGTTGAAGAGGACATGAAGTCCAGGTATCCATTCCTATTTTCCACTCCGGAAATTCATGTATAAGGTATGTGTTGTTCTTAATATCTTTGTTTTCTAACTTAGTTAAAGTAAAGATTAATTTTTGGCATTTTTGTTTTCTAACTTAGTTAAAGGTAAGAGTAGAGGCATATAGAGTCCAAATCGTGCTTGTACTGCCTTGTCCTGTCATTCTAGGTTGAATAATCCAAGTGGAGGAGAATTGAAACACCCTAGATTTTAGCCCTTGGAAATTTCTTGAGCTTTGAGCTCACTGTCCTTCTAATAACTCATCATATGAGTCGTATGGTGTAGGTACGGGTCAGGTGATCCAACTCGTAAGGTGTCCAATGAGTAGTGGATGAGTTTCTGTTGTGGTTACGACTTGGTGGTACGGGTTATTAGGTGTCATAATGGGTTATTCCTTCATCAAATCAGAAACTTAGTAACTTGACTTTGCTCTGAGTACGAGTGGATTACTAAGAGCCACAAAGATATGTTACGAGTTGTTGTGTGAAGTTGGATGTTGTGTAGTGTCAATCCATTTGGATTCTATCTTGGATACGACTGGACCATACGAGTAGTATGTTCTGGTCACGAGTGGGAGAAATTGAGTCATATGGTAGACAATGTGCGGGTGCCCAACTTACTTTCTTGGTGATGACTTGATGGTACTAGTCGTATGTTGTGGTGACGAGTTAAGGAGTCAACTCATAACAACCTGCAGTATTTTTACAATTTTAAATTGTTATTCCCGTATTCTGGACATTTCTATCTTTTAACTCCTTTGGATCCCGATGTGTCATGGAAACATGGCACTAGCGATGCTTAAAACCATGAAATTATGCTTGCACTTAGGTTATTATAGTAGATATGATGTGCTTTTGTGGTTATTGTAGGTAAAATAGGTCAATATAAGTGTTGGACTAAAACTAGAAGAAAGAGACCTAAAAAAAACAATTTGCAGAAGGTACGAGTCTGCTCATGAGTCGTAAACACCTCATATGACTCGGAGGCTGACTCGTAAGCACAACAAAAACAAGGCCAAGAAGAAAAACCAAGGTAGAAAAGATACGTCTTAGAGAACGAGCCATAAGATGAGGATATGAGCCATATCATGAAGTTGTACATAGAGCAGAACCCAAGGAAGCCAATCAGAGTTGAAGTCTCAGGGGAATAAGAGTCGAAAGTCTGAGTATGACTCATATGGACAAGCCGTAATTAGACTACTGTCCAAAGAATGAAAGGAAGAAGCCCAGGTGGATATGAGTGAAGGCCACAAGTCATATGAAAGATACGACTCGTGAGCAGGAGTCGTAAGTAGAACGAGGGTTGAATCCTAGAAGATCAGACACTGGAGTGGATACGGGAGGCATAGTACGACTCGTAAGAAGACGGTACGAGTAGATGAGCGAGTCCTACCTTGTACCGACATAACTTTTCCTTTTCCATTTTATTAGGATTTCTAGGTTATTTTGAGATACTATAAATACCCTAGGGTTTATCTTTTATTAGGTTACGTATTCTGATAATACTTTTACTACTTTACAATTATTCTTGAGATTTTGGGTTTTTATTTAATTAAAGACTTAGGATTTTATTCATCTTATTCTTTTGCAATTAATTACATGTTTTCTTCATTGATAATCATGGATTCTTGCATGAATGAACATGAGCGACTAATTTCCCCTGCTAGGATTTTGGGAACCCCGGTAGATTAACTACGTAAAGGAAGTGAGAGATTCAACTATTCTAGGGTTTATGCATCTATTTTAATATTCTTCACAGTAATTGACCTCAGAGCTACTGTAGAAGCTTGGAGATTGCTTGTATTTGCGAACGTCCTCACAAGGGAGTTTGTGATTAGGAAAAGAGGATTAAGACAGTAATTTGAGATTCACTTCCATCTTATTATTATTCCATCATCTTATCCAATCACTTGAAACTCAAAAGGTGAAATTGAACTGAAGTCATAGACAAGGAGCAATACGGCGATGCCTCGAGACTCACAAGGTAATGGGTGATATTTATCAACACGTTTACAAGACGGTTGATAATACATATCTTATTGACTTTACATGCAGAGCAATAGAATAGGTGGAGTGAACACAAGAAATTTATAGAGTTGAGAAGCCAGGGGGAACACAAGCCTATCATCCGTCTCCATTGTTTACAACTCAAAGCATTCAAGATTCGGTTATTAGTGATTGATAATTCCAAATTCCTCCCATTTACTTTCCACACTGCTCATGAATTATATCAATTTAAGCAACTGTTCAATGTTTTCTCTGTGGGATCGACCCCAACCTAGTTGGGTTAATATATTTGTCATTGACCGCAATATACTTTTTTTGGAGGTTAGTTTTGGGCTACATCAAATTTTGACGTCGTTGCCAGGGATGGTGGTTTGAGTAGTTAATTGAATTGGTGAATTTCGCGGGTTCTATTTTTCTATTTTTGAAGTGGCAAACACCGGTGTATGTCAAACACTAGGAGAAGAGACAATCCTTTTCTCCTTTTTGATTTAGAGCCAGAAAGAATTCTCCAAACACCCAGTAGAATGTCAGGACAAGTTTGTGATGGGTTTCAAGACCCTTCACCTATTGATCCTATCACGGAACTCCTGCGTGCTCCAGTTGATCCACAGAATGTTGCAGATTTATAAACACAACGACTAATAACTGTTGCTGAAAATGAGAGAAGAGCTGTCGAAGAGGCTCGATTAGCTGAAGAGGATGGGTTAGCTCAGTAAGGAGGACTAGCCAGGCCTAGATAGGTATCCGAGCATAGAGACAGAGTTCAGAGGCAAAGCTCCATTGATTCTTACATATCAGCACTTACACCCATATGATAATGAAGAGAATATTGGTAATGTTGAACCTGGTAAGACAATAGCCATTGTTCCTTCTACTTTACCCCTAGTGTGAAGTTTGATATTACAAGCGCCATGATCCAATTATTGAACTTGAAGGGTGTTTTTTGAGATCAACTACTGATGATACAAACATACATCTTGCTAATTTTACTAGGATCTGCACATCATATACTATTCTACCGGTGGATCAGGAAGCTTTAAGATTGAGGTTGTTCCTATTTTCAATGATAGGTGAAGCATCACTATGGTTAGGGTAACTTCCAAGAGGCTCAATCACTACTTGGCATAAGTTATGTAAATAGTTTTAGAACAGATTTTTCCCTTTTGTAAGGATGCTGCAATCGAAAGATATAATTTTTAACTTCAGAAAGTTACCTGCAGAATCCTTATTTGAGGCATGGTTTAGATTCAAGAAGAAGCTGAGCAAGGTACCTAATCATAGAATTAAAGGATCAAATTGTTGGAAATCTTTTATAGATCATTGAATCTCAATTTTAGAGTAATAGAAAATATGATTTCGGGAGGTGCATTCATACGTCTTTGATGGGATGCTGGGCAGGATATGCTGGATGATATTTCAATGACTAGTAGGGGTTGGCATACTAGAGATACAAAGCATGGTGTAGGTACATATGTTATTGGAGTGGCTAATGATTATGAAGTTGGTCATGATTTGGTATCACAAGAGGTTGCACAACTTCATACTGATATTGGGTTACTTACCAAACAATTCATAATAATGAGTTCCAAGAAAGTGAATACAGTTGCGGAACATGGATCTACTTCTAGTACTTTTGAGATTAAATCTGAAGAGGAAGTGAAGTATCTTGATAATAGGTTGGCGGACTTATGAGCCAACGGCAAGGGAATCAAGGTCAAAACTATTATAATGACAGATACAGAGACAAAAATAAAGAGAGATGGTGATTCACAATGAAAAGATGACTATAAGGAGAAGAGTGGCAAGTATGTTCCACTAGGTCATCGTGATTCAAAATCCAAACTGGAGGCACTATTGTGAAAATTATTAAAAGGGAAAGAAAGTCAAGAGAGCTATCTTAACGATATTAAGGTAGACCTATCAGGGCTAAACCAAAAAGTTGAGTCACATTATACAACAAGTAATTGGAACAATAATTTGGTTAGATATCAGCCACAATAAATCAAAAACAACCTGACACTCTTTCAAGTAACACGGTGGCTTATCCAAAGAATGATGGTCACTGCCATGTTATAACCACTAAAAGTTGTGAATCCACCATATTCCCACTTGTACCAGTTGTACATGAGCAAAAGAATAATGATGACCCTGTTGATATAGAAAGAAGTAGCAAGCAAGATAAAGGAAAAGAGAAGGGTGAGGATCCTGTGCTAAAGACCATTCCAAAACCTCTTCCTCCTTTTCTGTAGAGGTTGAAAAAGAAATAAGAAAATAATAAGTATTAGAAGTTTCTATCAATGCTAAAAGAGCTGTCATTCAAAATCCTGCTTCCAGAGGCATTGGAGCAAATGCTAGGATATGTAAAATTTATGAAATATCTAATCACCAAGAAAAGGTTAGTCATTTATGAGCCGATTGACAATATTTATCATTGCAGTGCGATAGCTACTAGATCATTAGTGGAGAATAAAGAGGATCCTGGTGATTTTACTATACCATGCACTAGTGGATCTTTCAACATAGCCCATGCATTATGTGATTTGGGTGCTAACATCAACCTTATGCCATTTGTAGTGTTTAAACAGTTAGGGTTGGGAGCTCCTAAACCAACCACTATGAGATTAGTGATGGCAAACAAGGCCGTGAAAAAGCCAGTTGGTATTTTATGTGATGTATTGGTAAAGGTGGCTTCTTTCATTTTTCCTCTGGATTTTGTGATATTGGATTGCTAACAGTGCACACACAAGTGTACGTGGTCTACCAAGTAGTAAAGTGGCATTCCAGAAAGCTGAATATCGATCTCACAAAGACTTGTGTCAAACAACTATCCAATTCTAGTTTAACCAATTGAGACGAGTAAAAAATAAAGTTATAGAGTTGTAAACTAAAACAAAACTAAACTAATGCGGATAAGTAAATAACTTTGGATAATCAAAGGATAGAGACCCAGGGTTAATAACCTTCTAACAATCATACTATGCCATTGAACTTCATTCGTTAAATTGCTTATCTTGGTTGTTGATTCATAGGATTAATCACATGATCATGGTCTCTCAGCCTCGACTATTTATCTAACTTTGACATTATAACTACATCATTGAATGGGTATTAATAATCCAATTAAGTGATTTGAAGCTACCATCCTACGTGTGAATCCAGTGAGGCTTCTAGGTACATCCCTGTCCTAGACGCTAATTCGATATCCTTATTTTATAAAATATTACAAACCTTACTATGCTTATCTCCATATTTTATCTTTCTATTCCCTCTACCGAGATCATAAGGTTGAAAATGAATATATTCTAAGGGTAGCTAATCCTTGAAATAGTTAAAACAAAGATAAACAAGCAACCATAATGATAAGCAACACAAACAAAATTAATTAAAAATGAAAGTATTCATGATCTTGGCCTTAACCATGGAAAGAGAGTTTAGCCTTTAATGGAAATATTCATCATCCAATTTCTTGGATTGATGATACAAACCATAAATAAACTAAATTAAAGAATGATAAAACCTAAAAAGAAGTTGTGGTAGTCTCCAATGTTGTCCAAGCCGATCTAGGGTGTTCCAAGATGTCCTAAGATATTTAAAGCGTGTTTTGGGATGTTATATTTATAGTAGTCAAGTTATAAACCGACTTGGATTAGGTTTCCACGTTATTCTTATTCAGAAAGGCGATATTTTGCCAATTTTGGTGGGCACCACATCGCGGTATAGTGCCAAATGCCATAACTGGGCACAATTTTCCCGATTTTGGTGCTCACCGCAAAGTAGTGTAATCGCGTTGAGCTACTGTTTTTGGACAAATGCTAATTGACTCAACACCGCGATGTGGTAAGTTACAAATACCTAGCTCAAGCTAGTAACACTAGTTTTCTCGATTGAACTCTAAATGCTCAAATTGGACCCAAACTCGTGTAAAAGCACCATTAAACATTGTAAACACATACTTGGATACATACATGCTCATTTATATCATTATAAACACATTAAGCACAATAATCATCCTCAAAATAAGGCTAAAAAGCTAGAATAGCAACGCTAAAATGCATAAATACACCCAACATCACCACCCAACACTTAAAGCCTTGTTCATTCACGAACAACTTCTCACGATAAAAAACATGAAACTTCTACTACAGGAAAGACAATCAAGCTAGTACTATGATGACTACACGGACTGCAAGTTTTTACACTAAGCATGTTATATACACAATTGATAGCTTAAGAACACTACTTCAAAACATCCTAGCCTCAATAATTGACTCTACTAGTGGCAAACTCATGCATATTTATCAATCAAAGACATTACATGAATCACCCATATTCATCAAAATGTGTGACCTCACAATCAAGAGAGTTACCCAAAATTACTCACAATAATGCAATGCATAACACAATGGGTACAAGAATAAAGTTTCACTCACTCTCACAAGGAATTCATAAGTAACACGTAATGAAACATTGGCTTGCCCTTAGCGTAGTGCTCCACTAATATCGAAATGATGAGCTTAGGATCAAATAGGTCTTTTTTGGGTTGTAATGTAAGCTAAGGGTCGGGTAGGAACTATTTTAGAATAGTGACTAACCAATCTAAGAGCTTTAATACACTATATTATAGATAGAGAACCAATCTCCAACAACTAATTTACACCATTTTTATCTACCCACATCATTTGTTTTGCCCCATCTGTTTTAAGCATTTTAACAAACACATGGTGAAAGTATTGTTTATTACCATATGGATTAATTTTTTTCATCTTTCTCAATCATGTGAATATTCCTAACACCATTTACATCACTCTCATCAACCACACCTCAAATATAAACACCAATAACTTTTACCTTGGGGCATTAATTTCACCTTTCTCTTCTTATTTTTCAAACTCCTTACTAAATTAATTTTACACTAAAGAACTTAGGAGCTTTTTTGGATCAAATTAAGGTCCATCAATGAAAGGGATAAGGCTACACATGAAGCTACCAAATAAAAATCTGAAGGCTCAATGGGGATCGCTAGGATTATGCACAAAGGTAGGCCAAATAAAAGATCTAAAACAAGGCTATCATAGGAATGCCTAAATCATCTCCTAAACTCACACTTTTTATTTTGCTTTGCACACATACAGGGCAAGTTTTAGACATTTCATGCAACAAGGAATATACAAATACCTTACATCACACATGGTACATACTCAACTCACATAGGATCATCATAGTCTGTCAACCAAACAATTGCATGAATTTGAATTTAAGCCACAAGTACAAGAGTCACAAACATGAGCCTAAGAGTCTCAAAAGTAGTCATTGTCACAATTCAACATGCTTTCACAATTACACACTTGCACCATGTAATAAAAAATAACACCAACAAGAATATCTTACACACACAAAAAAATTAAATTGATCCTAAAATTGGGAATTTCCCCACCCTACAATTAAAAATCTACTTTTTCCCCAAAGTGAACTTAAAATTAAGAGATTGAAATAATCCCTGAGGCCTCTAGGCCCAGTTAGTAGCACCTTTTAAATATCAAAAGAGTCCGAGGACCCCATACTTGGTCTTTGCCATGCTTCTTAGCTTAAGTTTTTTGGTACTCAAACTTCCCATCAACCTGCGACTCAATCAAAAACAAAAAACTACGTGAAATAAAAAAACTAAAAACCAAAAAGAATACATACCTTAGCTTGGGCTGCCTCCCAAGAAGCGCCTAATTTAGTGTTGCGGCACGACCCAATCATTTTTTTCCTCCATCTTAAGGATATTATTATCACCCCCAACTTTGCATCCCTCTTTTTTCCCCGCTCATATGGGGGTGGTACAAATATTAAGGAACTGAGAAATAGATTTTGCAATGTAAACCACTCGACCCTAAAGTGAGGTGTGTTTTTAACTTGCTTTTCTTGTGCAAAATTAAGAATATAGTATTCTTGTTTCTCATCTTCATAGTCTCCTACTATTTCTGCTGATTCCACAAACAAGACATCATCTAAACATAATGTAGAAAAGTGCTTTGAATGAGGCCCGATAAATCCTACTTCAAAATTTACACAATTAATAACACACTCACTCATATTCACCTTCTCAATTTCAGTCTCAAAAGAAAGATGATTGTTGAATGGCTGCGATTCTTGTGTTTGCTCCACAAATTGGCTTGTATACTTCTCATATTTTTATTTTCTTAGCATCTATAGATATGATGGTGGTGATATCTACTTAACCTGTTCAACAACTATATTTTTTAAGTACTCAGACTTCCTCAAATTTTTAGTGACTTCATGTACCATAGGTGGAGAAGTCAACTCTGCATCTACCTCATTAGTTGTCTTTGGAGGTTCTTTATTGAGCTCTGTACCATTCCTCAAAGTGAATGCAATTACTTGTTCGTTGTCACTTGGCAAATCACCTTTAGGTCTGGTATTATGTACCTACTACACTTGCCCTATCTACATCTCTAAGTACTTTATGACAATCTGGTAACTCTCTAGAATGGTCCTATTACTCTTTATATCTGCTAATAATTGTCCTTGAATAGTTAGAAGTTATTTCAACATCTCTTCCAAATTGCTCATTTGAATTAGAGCTTGGTTATTCTGAACCTACTGCTGTTAATTGTAGGTGTTCACAAAGTATTGCCTTTGATCCTAGCCTACAAACATTACTGAATCAGGGTTGACAATACACATATCTGTAGAATGGCCACTATTGCCAAAAACCATACACCAATAATAATCGTTATCACTCGCAAACCATCTATCCCAGGCTGACATCTCAAGAAGTGTGAGAAATAAAAAAGAATAAAGAAACTAAAAAGAAAAATTACTAAAATATTTATAACTCAACATATCTAAACTAAAAATAAGATAGTTGCCAATGTACAAGTCTTTGGCAACGGCGCCAAAAACTTGATAACGCCCAAGCGCACATGCAAGTGTACGTGGTCTACCAAATAGTAAAGTGGCCTTTAAGAAAGCCAAATATCGATATTATAAAGGCTTGTGTTAAACAACTATCCAATTCTAGTTTAACAAATTGAGAAGAGTAACAAATAAAGTTTTAGAGATGTAAACTAAATATAAACTAAGCTAATGCGGATAAGTAAATGACTTTGGACAACCAAAGGATAGAGACCCAGGGTTAAAACACTTTGAACTATCATACTACACCATTGGACTTCATTCATTAAATTGCTTATCTTAGTTGTTGATTCGTAGGGTTAATCGCATAATCATGGTCTCTCCGCCTCTAACTAGTTTCCTAACTTGGACATTACAACTATATCATTGAGTGGAGATGTAATAATCCAATTAAGTGATTTAAATCTATCATCCTACGTGTGAATCAAGTAAGGCTTGTAGGTACATTCCTGTCCTAGATGCTAATTCAAAATCCTTATTTTATAAAAGACTATGAATCTTACTTTGCTTATCCCCATATTCTATCTTTCTATTCCCTCTCCTAAGATTATAAGATTGACAATGGATATATTCTAAGGGCAGATAGTTCTTAAAATAGTTAAAACAAGGATAAATAAGCAACCATAATGATAAGAAACTCAAACAAAATTAATTCAAAATGAAAGTATTCATGATCTTGGCCTTAACCCCTAAATGAGAGTTGAGCCTTTATTAGAAATATTCATCGTCCAATTTTTTGGATTGATGATACAAACCATAAAGAAACTAAATTAAATAATTATAAAACCTAATAAGAAGTTGTGGTAGTTTTCAATGCTTTTCAAGTCGATCTAGGGTCTTCCCAGATGTCTCAAGATGTTTAAAACGTGTTTTAGGATGTTACATTTATAGTAGACAAGTTATAAACCACTTGGATTAGGTTTCCATATTTTTTTTGTTCATTAAGGAAATATTTTCCTGATTTTAGTGGGAACCTCATCGCAGTATATTGCCAAATGCCATAACTGGGACCAATTTTCCCAATTTTGGTGCTCATCGCGAAGTAGTGTAATCACATTTAGCTATTGTTTTTGGACAAATGCTAACTGACTCGACACCGCGATGTAGTATGCTACCATTTTAGGCCACTTTTGAATACAATGGTGTGTATCATGCGCCCATTGGACAATTACACATCCCACATGCACCCAAAATATTTTAGGGGTTGAAATTGCATCAATTTGTGTATTGTGCTTTTGTTAAGCCATTTCGAGCCTTTTAGAGTTGTTTCCTCTTGATTTGAAGCTTTTGTATCCTTAATATATCATCATAATCCATTACCCAAGTATCCTATATCATTAAAAATAACAATTTAGAGTTCAAAACAACACAACATCCAAAACGGTGAATCAAATGCATGAGCTAAGCATAGGCTAATTCCACTTTGATCTTTAGCTCATTATTTTGACCCTTGTCTTGATCCAATTGAACCTTGAAAATTATAACAAAGTTTTTTCACACATAAATACACAATAACAACTTTAGGAACTCATTACACACATTAGAATCCAATACAATAAATTAGACAAACACCTAGCTCAAGCTAGTACCACTAGTTTTCTCGGTTGAACTCTAAATGCTTAAATTGGACCCAAACTCACGTGAAAGCACCATTTAAAATTGTAAACATATACTTGGACACATAAATTCTCATTTATTTCATAATCAACACATTAAGCGCAAGAATCATCCTCAAAACAAGGCTAAAAAAGCTAGAATAACAGTGCTAGAATGCATAAATACACCCAACATCAACTACAAAGTGGAATTCCAAGTTTAATTATTTTAGGAAGACCGTTGTTGGATAAAGGAAGGACGTTGATTTATTTGGAGCTAGGACATCTGATGTTGAGAATCAATAATGAACAAGTTGTATTTAATGTATGTAAATATATAAGGCAGCCTGATGAGTTAAGAGTGATATCCATGATTGATGTGTATGATGATGAACATAATTCATTCTATGATGTTGATTTAGTTACTCATTGGGAAGATGGTTCTGATGTTGTTGTTCCTATTGAAAAAAAAGTTGGGTATTGAAGCTCTGGAAGTTGTGATCATAAAGTTAGATAATGATGGCATTGATGATTATGATGAGATGGTATGTGTACTTTATGGGAGTGGTTTGTATACTTATGCACCAAAGAATCTTGATTTGGATTTGAAGAATAGAACTACTCTACTTGCTCGTGCATCCATTGAAGAACCACCGGTCTTAGAGTTGAAAGCCTTCCTATCTTACTTGCAATATGCATTTTTGGGGGCCAACAATACTTTATCGGTGATTATTGTAGCCGATCTGAGTGACACAAAAGTGGAAGCATTGTTATCAGTATTATAGAGATTCAAGTGGGCCATTGGTTGGTCCATTGCAGATATTGTGGGAATACCGCCTGGTTTGAGGTACCCATAAAATTCAACTTAAACCAGAATATATTCCAAGTAGAGAACATCAGTGCTTACTCAATCCTCCTAAGTAAGAGGTGGTAAAGAAGGAAATAATCAAGTAGTTGGATACTGGTGTAGTATATCCCATTATTAATAGCAAGTGGGTCAACCCAGTACAATGTGTTCCGAATAAAGGCGGGATTATTGTTGTGCCTAATAAGAAGAATCAACTAGGGCCGATGAGGCCAGTCACTGATAGAGAGTATGTATGTATAGAAAATTGAATGCATGGACCCAAAAAGACCATTTTCCCATGCCTTTTAAGGACCAGATATTAGACAGACTTGCAGGCAGAGGATGGTACTATTTTCTTGATGGGTAATCAGGCTACAATTAAATCACTATTGCGCCCGAAGACCAAGAGAAGACTACCTTTACATGTCCTTATGGGACTTTTGCATTCAGATGGATGCCATATGGGTTATGCAATGCTCCAGCCATATTTCAGAGATGTATGATCTTAATCTTCTCTGACATGGTAGAAGACACCATCAAAGTATTTATGGATGATTTTTCGATTGTTGGTGATTTTTTTGATGAACTTGCTAGTACACTTGGAAAATGCTCTTAGAAGGTGTGAAAAATGCAACTTGGTACTTAATTTGGAAAAATGCCATTTTATGGTCAAAGAAGGTATTGTGCTTGGGCATAAGATTTCAAAAAGGGGCATAAAGGTTGATAGAACTAAAATAGAGGTGATTGAGAAATTACCTCCACCAATTTTTATGAAGGGAATGGAATTTTTTTTAGGGCATACAGGCTGTTATAATTATTTTATCAAGGATTTCTCAAAGATTTCTAATCCTCTTTGCAAACTTCTTGAGAAGAAGGTAAAATTTGTTTTTGATGATGCATGTATGGAGGATTTTGAGAGCCTGAAAGTGAAGTTGGTTTTGGCTCCAATCATTGTATCTCCTGATTGGTCCTTGATTTTTAAGGTTATGTGTGACACAAGTGGAGTGACCTTAGGTGCTGTCCTAGGCCAAAGAAAAGAAAAGATTCTTCATCCCATCTACTATGACAGGAAGGCATTGAACCCTACCTAAAAAAATTACACAGTGGCTGAATAAGAGTTATTGGCAGTGGTGTTTGACTTTGAGAAGTTTTGGTCTTACTTGATTGGGATGAAGGTAATTGTACAAACATCTCATCCAACATTGAGATACTTGATGACAAAACAAGATGCAAAACCTAGACAGATTAGGTGGGCACTATTACTGCAAGAGTTTTGTTTTGAAGTCAAAGACAGAAAAAACATAGAAAACCAAGTTTCTGATCACTTGTACATACTTGAGGGGGAAGCTATGCAGAAAGTGAAAGATGGGATTGAAATTGATGATAGTTTTCCAGATGAGCAGTTATTGGCAACTTTCTAAGATCTAATTCCATGGTTTGCGGACTATACAAATTATCTAGCTTGTGATCTAGTCCCAGATCTTTCCTTTTAGCAAAGAAATAATTTGTTGCATGAAGTAAGGAAATTTTTCTGAGATGAGCCGTATCTATTCAGAATATGTGCAAATGGGATTATCCATAGATGTATACCTGAGGTAGAGATTATGAGCATTCTTAAGGCTTTTTATTCTTCGCCAGTTGGGACTCATCATAGAGGAACCCACACAACCCATAAAATCTTGCAATGTGGGTATTATTAGCCAACAATCTACAAAGATGAACATGATTTTGCTTTTTTTTGTGATCAATTTCAATGCCAAGGTAATATCTCTAGACTCCATGAACTTCCTATGACTCTTATATTAGAATTGGAATTATTTGATGTATGGGGTATAGATTTCATGGTTCCTTTTATGAGTTTGTTTGGCATAAAGTATATACTTGTGACTGTGGGTTATGTATCCAAATTGGTGGAAGCAGTTGCGCTCTCCAATAATAAAGCACGTAGTGTCACTGCATTCCTAAAATGGCACATCTTTTCTTAGGTTGGCACCCCACATGCTATCACTAGTGATGTAGGGTCAGATTTTTGTAATTATCTATTCAAAAGTCTGCTTGAGAAATATGGAGTGAAAACCAAGGTGGAAACACCTTATCATCCGCTGACTAGTGGACAAGTTGAAGTGTCCAGCTAAGAAATCAAGTCCATCTTGGCAGAGACAATGAATGCTAATAGGACTGATTGGTCACGAAAATTAGATGATATATTATGGGCTTACCGAAGAACATTCAAGACTCCATTTGGTGCTTCACCTTATCATCTAGTGTATGACAAGTCTTGTCACTATCCTATTGAGCTTGAACATAAAGCACTATGGTCCTTAAAGAAGCTAAATTTTGAGTGGCAAGATGCAACAAAGTCAAGATTGAATAAGATGAATGAGTTGGATGAATTTTGACTCTGGACTTATGAAAGTTCTGCACTTTACAAGGAAAAGATGAAGTTTCATCATGACCACAAAATTGAGAAAAGAATCTTTAAAAAAGGTGACAAGGTATTACTCTACAACTCAAGGCTTCACTTGTTTTCAGGTAAGTTGAAGTCTAGATGGTATGGTCCCTTTACTGTGTTAAGAGTGTTCCATATAGTACTTTGGAATAGAAGCGGGATAGAGAATCCCCGTTCAAGGTGAATGGCAAAGCGTAAAGCACTACATCGGTATCACTAAGGATATTAGTGTACTTGTTGAGATGGACCTTGGTGAATTGTAAGTGACCAAGGAAATTACGTCATGCCGCAACATTAAATCAAGCACTGCATAAGAGGCAACCCATGAGGCTAGTTAGTGAAATCTGAGTATCCAACTTAGCCACGTCGTGTCATGACATTAAATTAAGCACTGTGTAGGAGAAAACGCATGGTTTGTACTTATTTATTTA
The DNA here is from genome assembly GCA_030864225.1 of Capsicum baccatum var. pendulum. Classification (NCBI taxonomy): domain Eukaryota; kingdom Viridiplantae; phylum Streptophyta; class Magnoliopsida; order Solanales; family Solanaceae; genus Capsicum; species Capsicum baccatum. The sequence goes on along the minus strand of CM061560.1, from coordinate 99,286,919 downwards.
TAGGGTTGTATGTTTGTTTAGTGTGCAGGACTAAAGATTACGGAAAAGATCCAGAAAAGTTTAAGAAGTTAGGTCATACAAACTCTTTATGATTCGTATCTTAATGGTATGACTCATGAGTAAGAGTTGTAAGGACTTAGAAGACTAACCAGATTCAGGTAAAATATTTTGGAGTCTTTACCATTCTCAGAACGAGTCATACCCACAAGGTATGACTTGTCAAATATAGTCGTGTCCACTCCAGAACCCAAGCAAGGTTCCAGGTTTTTATGAGTGGAGAAAAAAACCAGTAAGCCTGGGTACAAGTTGTACACATCACAGTACCAAAGATTATCAAGTCGGGGTCGCAGGTCAACCCGTCTCAGCTTAATTGATTTAAAAACAAATAGAGTTCCTGATATGGGCACTTGAGATCCTAATCACTCCTACATCATAACACCTCCATTGTTGCATGAATTAAAAGCTCCTAAAGCTCGATTTTACCTCAATAGCACTTACCAACTTTCTCGAATCATTCACATTGCTCGAGTTAGACATGAATTTAGGGAAGAAAAATATAATTCAAGAAAATATAGTATCTCTCAAAATCAAGTAAGCTTTCAAACTTAAATTCATTATATCTCAAGTTAAAATTGTAAATGTGAGATATTCTAGACTTGCTTGAAGTTGAATTTATTTGTGGATTCAAATTTTGTACCCTAGTTCATTGGTTTTGAGCTGAAAATTGAAATTCGGGGGTAAACTTGATTTTGGGTGTTGATATTGTATGTTGTTTGACTAAAATTGGGTGATATTGCTGTATAAAGTAGAGGGTAGTTTAGGAAATTTGAATTAGAGTCAACTCTAAAGTTGAACTTCTATGTTGTAGTGGTACGAGACCTCTTACGACTCATACCCACAAGCAATCCGTCTTAGCAAGACTTGTAATCATTAATAATATAGAAGTCTAACTGAGTATAGATTCTGATATGGGTACGACTTGCTTATACGAGTTGTATCTAACCCATACGACTCGTACATACAAGTCGTAAGGACCTGGGAAGAGGTCATATTTTAGAGTTTTGTTTTTGGACTGCTTATGAGTGTTGGTAATGAGTCATACCTTGTTTTACCACTGGTGAGGAGGACTCGTAAGAAGGCTAGTGAACATCTATGTACAAACTGTGTATCATACAACTTGGTCATATGATTCATACTCAATCGATAGCCTCTTACCACCCACTCGTACCATGAACTGACATTGCACACTGAAATTTATTTTCTTATTTTTATTTTATTTTCTTTATTAAATTTCTAATAAGTGTTTGTACCAGGTACTATGCCCGCCAAAGGTGACTCATCTTCCAAGTAAGTGGCTAAAAAGGGAAACAAAAATGCACCATCTTCAGGCTCTGAATCCACTAAGTTATCCAGCGGTAGCAGTGATATGGTTGAGTTCCCAGTAAAGGGATAGGATGAACCAAGTGGCAAAATACCTGCTCAAAGAAAGAAAGTAGCAACCCTAGAGGACACATCTCCATGGGGACCAAGAAGAAAGAACTTGAGTACTGCCCCTCTACACTTACCTCTAGCTTCAGAGATAGAGGATGTTGAATCCAGCTTTAAAGAAGTAAGTTCAGATTATGCTAATGTTGTGAAAGATGTTGATGTGCCTCCGAATGATATGTATCACTCTTCACTATCCCTTACATCTGCTCTAGTTCCCACCGTTGAACGGTGAGGGTACACCGGTATGCAGACTACCTATAATGATGGCATGAGCAGACTCCAGAACAGATAGATCAAAAGGAACCTTTACGTAGAGAGATGATTGATTACTACTGGGATGGCTAAGTTGCCTAGGTTTGAGGAATAGTTCAAGTAGTATGGCTTTGAACGAATGATCAAAACACCAGGCCGGTATAGTCCCATACTAGTAAGGAGTTTTATGCAGCGTACAAGGGAGAGATACAAAGATAGTATTCACAGGGCCAGTTGTGGAGAGATGGTGACCCTATTACCTTATTGGTTATTTGAGGAATGCGGGTTAACATCTCCCTATAAACTATTTCCAGATTCTTGTACGGAACAAATTATCAGCCTTTGGTAAAACTAGTAAAATGGATTACCGTCTGGAGAAGATGCGAAATATTACTCAAAAATAGATAGGGTCGAATGAGAAGATAGGTTAATTCAAGTGGATTATTGGGAATATAGTGTCAAATGATGAGAATGTAGTGTGGGTAGTTGGTGGCCCGGGTGTGACATCATAAAGGATAGAAAAGAACAAACTCAACTTTGAGGCCAAGGCATGTTGGACACTGGCCCGACACAGGTTATGTCCCATACTGGGGATAACGTGTTGAGTCTAGTCTGAGCAACTTTGCTAGCTGGATTATAGCCGTCTATGAGTTTGATGTACAAGAGTTTTTAGCTTTGGATATGAGTGACCAAGCTATAGGTGGTGAGAAGTCACTACTGGTGTACCCATGCATGTTTATGCAGATATGTTTGGTTATGGGGGTGCAGGAACTCTCGGGTATTAATGAGATGATAGAGGCCACAAACATTATAGATTTAGGGATAATCAGAGAAGCGCTAACCCATTGGCCAGGCAGGCAAGGCATGAATCAGATATGCTTGTGGAGATGTATAGATAGAGTGGTCGGACTGACACTATTGATGCTACTGAGGTAGGTAGACAAACTGAGACCGTACAAACTTAGATGCAGCAGTTATATCTAGTACCCCACCTCTTATGCAGTCTGTACCACCTCGCTCGAGAGGTATGCCATTTGGGTTTATTATTATTTGACAGGCTATGTGGACCAAGGTGATGATGAGATTGGGAACATTAGAGGCCAAGGTCTGAAATATGGAAGGGGGGGTAAAGCCTTTGGCTAATACTGAGTTGGCAAACCAGGATAGACGGGTGTAACTATGAATGGATGCATTTGAGATAAGGATATCCCGATAGTTGAGTAGTGGCCAAATCCCAGCTACTACAGAGGTAAAAACTGAAGTGGCTGAGATAAAGAGAATGGTAGATGAGTTATATATCAGACTAATTATCCTGGAGCTTAAGGTCACAGTGCCCAAGTCCAGGTGATAATATTTGAGGTTGATGAGACTTGAGAAGAAAGAAGAGAAAGTAATAAAAAAGTGTGCTTAGAAAGAGGCTATGAGGGAAGATACAAGAGATAGCCTACACAACAAGCAGGACCGGCAAGTGAGGATCCAAGAGATAGCTACAAGGGCCGGTAATTCAAGACCAAAAGTGATTGACGTTGAAGGAGGTGGTGCTGAACCATCGAGTGATATACCATTGAGCACATCGACCACCACTAGTGCCTCTATTGTTGACTCAGTCTCGATAGTTTATAGGACTTATGATGATATTAATAGGACCCAAGCTGAGGGCCCACGTGCTGATGATGTATGAGATGGCACCTTGAGCGTCTAGGTATCTTTCTGAGCTCTTATACTTTATTTTAAAATGCACTAAGGATAGTGCATATGCTTTAAGTTTGGGGTAGGGGTGTACCAAGTTGCCATGGGCTATACTTACCATGTTTTGAAGCCCGTGTCCATAATTTGAAAATTTTAAATTTGAAGAACTGACATGTTTTGTGTTTTTATTTTGTATTATTTTTGTGTTTATGTATTGGAAATAACTGAAATAGGAGGATACTTTTTGATTGTGGCAGTAGACCATTGTCTTGAATAATTATGCTTGAAATGGTCTAATTTGAAAATTTGATACTGAAAAGTTGATACCCCTCCTAAAATTTTATGTAATTATGTGATGTTTGTATTTGTATGAGACAACTGTTAATCTGATAATGGCATTAGGATTAGGAATAGAAGAAGTAACAATTACATAACTGGATAAGTAGTACCTAGCAATATAACCCTGTGCGAGTGTGTGCGAGGTATTATTGAGTTCCCAATGTATCAGAATCTAGAACTTGCCCGATTTCTTTTTCCTAGGTCTAGGATAGTCGAGTAGGAGATGATCATAGGTTGTTTTTGTTGTAAGTGAACATGAGCCTAAATGCCCAACCAAATAAATTATGAATCCTTTTGGTCCAAATATTTGAGCCTTAATTGATAGAGTTTTTTGTTTACACCCATTTCACCTGCCCTTTTATACAATGAACCTGTATTAGCCCTGATCTTTCTTGAACACTGTGTAACTCAACTTAAGTAAATTGCCTAAGTTGAGGTTGGATATTATAGGGTTGCATAGGAAAAATGAGTGTGAAGAAAGAAGTGTGCATGAAAAATATGAGAAAAAGAGATAGGTACGGTGATAATAAAAGAAAAAGAAAAAAAACGAAAGTTAGAAAAGAACACCGCACCTGGACCATGTAAAGTGCTTAAAATAAAAAGGGAGACATTAAGGCAGAAATAAAAGATAAAGTGGAAAAGAAGTGGACCCCGAATAAAACGTTGTATTAAGGAGGTGTTGTAACTAAGTAAATTCCCAAAAAGATACCATACCATCCTCTAACCTATGTTACAAGACGAATAAAGTCCTTTAGTGATTCTACCCCGACTTTCCAATAATTTAGGAAGAGAGCATATGGGAAGCCTATGGTATTCTGTATACACCGGTGTTACTTCTGTGTGAGAGACAACATATTTTGCTATATCCCTAAAAATTAGTTGTTCCATATTGAGTGAAATTGGGATTTATTTAATTTTGAACACTATATATATATATATATATATATATATATATATAAAGGAATACATTGTTAGGTTGCTAGACTATTAGGTAAATATGATTTGTATTTACCTAGATGTCTGCTACTAATGTAATGCCATCATCAGATTCCTTTTTGTCTTTCCATGTTCCAAATCATATACACATTTGTTTCTTCAAAAGTTGAAATTATGAGGGGGAATAAAGTGGTTAAAATTAAATTGAAAGTTCACTGTTATAGGTATCTTAGGATCTTTCTATTTAAGCATGTTGTTTTTGTGATAGTTTTTTGTTTTTATTTTGCCTGAGGACATACAAACTTCTAAGTTGAGAGTGTTGATGTGTCATGGAAACACAACACTTTATATTCTTAAAACCATGAAATTATGCTTGAACTTAGGTCATTTTAGTAGATATGATGTCCTTTTGTGGTTATTATAGCTAAAATCGGTCCATATAAGTGTTGGACTGAAACTTAAAGAAAAAGACTTGAAAAGACCAAGTTGCAGAAGGTACGAGTCTCCTCACGAGTCATAAACATCTCATACAACTCAGAGGCTGACTCATAAGCATAACAGAAACCAAGGTTAGGAAGAAAAATTAAGTGTAGAAAAGATACGTCTGAGAGTAAAAGCCATAATATGAGGGTACGAGCCGTATCATGAAGTCGTACATAGAGTAGAAACCAAGGAAGAAAATTAGAGTTAAAGCATTAGGAAAATACGAGTTGGAAGTCTGAGTATCACTCATATGGACAAGACATAAGCAGACCAGTGTCCAAAGAGTGAAAGAAAGATGCCCAAAGTGGATACGAGTGAAGGCCACGAGTCGCATGATTAAGATATTACTCATGAGCAGGAGTCATAAGCAGAACAGAAAGTTGAAGCCTGGAAGATAAGACACTGAAGTAGATACGAGAGGCATCATACGACTCGTAAGAAAACAATGTGAGTGGACGAGCGAGTCATACCCTGTGTCGACATAACTTTTTCTTTTCTATTTTTATTAGGATTTCTCGGTTATTTTGAGATACTATAAATACCCTAGGGTTTATCTTTTGTTAGGTTATGTTCTTTGATAATACTTTTACTATTTTACAATTATTCTTAAGATTTAGGGTTTTTATTCAATTGAAGACTTGGGATTTTGATTATCTTATTCCTGTGCAATTAATTACATGTTTCCTTCATTGGTTATCATGTATTCTTGCATGAACATGAGAAACTAATTTTCCTAACTAGGGTTGTGGGAACCATGGTGAATTAACTACGTAAAGGAAGTGGGATATTCATCTTTTCTAGGGTTTATGCATATATCTTAATCTTCTCCACAATAATTAACCTCATAGCTACTGCAAAATCTTGAGGATAACTTGTATTTGCGAACGTCATCACAAGGGAACTTGTGATTAGGAAAAGAGGATTAAGATAGTAATTCGAGACTCACTTCCATCTTATTATTATTCTATCATCTTATCCAATCACTTGTGACTCAAAAGGTAAAAGTGAACTGAAGTCGTAAACTAGGAGCAATAAAGCGACGCCTGAGACTGACAAGGAAAAGGGTGAGTTTTATCAACACGTTTACAAGATATTTGATAATACATATCTTGTTCAATTTACATGCAGAGTAGAAAAATAGGAAGAGTGAACACGAGGAATTTACAGATTTGTGAAGCCAGGGGGAACACAAGCCTAGAGTTCGTCTCTTATTGTTTACAACTCAAAGTATTCAATATTCGGTTATTAGTTACTGATATTTCCAATTCCCCTATTTACTTTCTGCAATACTCATAAATTATATCAAGTTAAGCAACTATTTAATGTTTTCTCTGTGGGAATGACCCCAACCTAGTTGGGTTACTATATTTGCCAGCGACTGCATCAGACTTTTTTGGGAGTTTAGTTTCAGGCAATATCAAACACCATGACATAAATCACCTGTTGGGACTTCATTAATGTATTATTATCAATCAAACACTCTTAAAATCTCTCTCAAACTCACTCTCAAGAAAAGGTCTAGGGTGGTTTCATTAAGATAATTAATTAGGGGCTTTCAAGTGTGATTCTCTCTATCTTTCTTGGTGTCTAAGATATGTTACTCTTTTCTCATTGTTATTTTATAAAGAGCATGTGTTTTAATGTTTGGTTTTCATGGTATTGTTGTGATTTTGACTTAATGGTTGGGGGGTTTGGGTGTTCATGATGGAACAATGTTTTTAATAGTTTAATAATGTTTCTTTCACGCTTTTAATATGATTTTAACATTGTGGAATAGATGGTAATGGTAAATGGATCTAGGGGTACTTTGGATTCCCCAAATTACTTGGTTATGGTTTTGAAACATATGTTCCCTCAACTCGCTTGTAAAAATGTCAATAAGAATGATTTTGTCACATAGTTTGGCTATTATTTAAATCCTTGCATTGCATACAAAGGTAATGGAACCTAAATTGGATTGGTTGGTTTTAAATGATTTGGAAAGGCCTTGCTAGCCATAGTATTGGTTTAATTGGAAACTTTGGAGTCAAATTGGTTTAGTGGCTTTGGTATGGCATAAAAGGATAGACTTGTAAGATCTAATTTCTGTATGACGATACCAATGGTTAATGCCCAATAAAAGACTTCTTGGTAAATGGATGGAATGTGTAAATGGTTTTAATATGGGCTTAACGGGGTATGTGTAACAAATCCGTGAAAGGTGGAGGTCCCGGGGGAACCAATATTGGAAACTCATGTTTGTTGATGTGAGGTTTGATCATGGTGATCGTGTGCTTGATGTAACACTTTATATTTTGGGATATATACTAGTCATCTCATTTTTTTGTCTAGCTGTGCGGTTAATATGCACTGGGGCCCTTCCAGCAGGTGGAGCTAAACCCATATAACCCATCAGTAGTTTTAGGACAACAAAGGTACATAGACCAGGAAAAGGTTTTAAATGCATGATAAACTCAGTTCCCTATCTCGGTATGATATGTATATATATATGTGATTGGATGTGGTTATTTATTTTGGTTTTAAATAATGGTATTATTTTATCTTTATCCTTGAGTACATGCTGGTGTTCGCTCTGCTAACCTCTTTGGGAGCTGTGTCCCTACGCGAGCTAGGAATTGGCCATACTATCATTCCTCATACTCCGTGACTTGAATTCAGGGATAACTTTGAGTCAGATTGAAATGGTGAGCTTCCATACTTCGGAAGACTCTATTTCATGCTATGGACTTGAAACACCCTTGTTTTTACCCTTAGAAAATTCTTGATTTTGAGCTCACTGAACATCATACGACTTTTGGGCACTTGTCATATGATATGGGTATGGTTTAGGGTCCTTAACTTGTATGATGATCAGTGAGGTTTGGGTTAATTTCTGTCCAAGGTACGATTGGACAACTTACTAGTCGTAAGCTAGGGTACGAGGGGTATGGTACTAAATCATACAATTTCCTATGTCTTGCCTAGGGAATTCTTCCTAAGGCACAATTTAGGGTGTACCAATCATATGATTAAATACAATTTGTTCTAGGGACTCATATATTGGACAGTGTTAGATTCTAAATTGATACCTAGGGTACGAGTGGTGCGTTCCACTCATATGTTAGGGTACTATTTAGATGGAGTGGTTGTACCCACTTGCATTTATTTTTTAGCTTCTAAGATGAGGGTATTCCGGATATTTTCCACCCCAAAACCCTTAAGAACCCACATCTTATAACACTTTATGGCCTCTCATAACTTATTTTTAAAGATCAAAACACTCCTAAAACTCTCTCTAATCTCTCTCAAGAATATTGAGCTAGGGTTTTCTTCAAGTGATCATCTAGAGGATTAAGGATCAAGATCTTTTTGTGAATCATCATAAATAAGGCATGTTACTCCTCCCTTCTTTTTAGTTCAACTAAAAACATATTTTACTTAAATGTTTTTCAAGGTATAATTATGGGTTTGTGTTGTCTTTGAAATATATGTTGGGGGTTTTAGTTACTAACGGTCGAATAATGTTTTTCCATATTCTATTTATGGGTTTTCATGTTATATATTGGTGTAAACATATGGTTGCATGGGAATGGTTAATTGGTTCTTGATTTTGGTTTTGGTATCATATGCCTTCAACATATTTGTTAAAATGCCTATGAGAATGGTTTTGTCAGATAGTTTGACTTTTATTGAAATCCTTTCTTTGCATAGTATGGTAATGGAACTTAAATTGGTTTGGTTGGTTTTAAATGGTTTGGAAAGGCCTTGGTGGCCATGGAACCTAAATTGATTATTTTGGAATGGAAATTGGTAATAAACTTAACCCACTTGTATAATTGATTTTGGTTTATGCATTACTACTTGTTTTGGTTTGTTTCTTGGGACTAATGCATGACATAAATGGTTAATTGGTTAAGGGTGATTTTGAAAACATTGTGGGGTACACAAGAATCCCCAAGTGAACTTATAATGAAAACCTTATAGGGTACACGGGAATCCCCCAAGTGATTTTTATAAAAGAGTCTGTGGGGTATGTAAGAGTCCCCTAAATGTTGGCTAATGACATTTCTTGTAAGCTATAGTCGGTATGATGATACCACTAATTAATTCTTTTATAATTAACTCTTGGAATTGGTGGTTTGGTTGTGTTTTAATTATTTTAATTGGGCATAATGGTGGGTTATGATATCTAGATGTGAAGGTGTGAGTCCTAAAGGTTAACACTGGAAACTCATGTTTGCTGACATGAGGATTGGTCTTAATGACCACGTACTTGTTGGGTACAAGGGAATTCCCCAAATATATACACATACATTGTATTATATGGGGCGAAGGGTACAAGGAAATCCTTGACCACCTATGGTATCTCCAGTTCGTGCGGCTATATATATTGGGGCCCATCTAGAGGGTAATAGTGGACCCATATAGCACGTGGGTGGGTTATGATGGTAAAGCTACACAACCTAGGTTAAAGATTTGTAATGGATGCTAAACCCAATTTTCTTTCCCTGCATGGTATATATGTATTTATGTATGTGATTACATATGGTTATTTAGTTTTGTTTTGAATAACTGAAATTACTTTATCCTTATTCCTAAGTACATTATAGCATTCACCCTCTAACCCATCTTCGGGCGTTGTATCTACACATGATGCAGAAATCGGCTATACTATCACAATTTTTGTTCAGTGACTTAGTGATTTTGGGATAGCTTGAGTCAGACTGCAGTGGTAAGATTTTATTCTTTGGAAGGGCCATTTTATGTTATGGTTTATCTTATGCTTTTACTATTCCCTTATCATTTATTTTTAGCTATGGTTGGCGGAATGTCCCAGGTAGATTTTCTTAGACATTGTTTAGAGACTTTGTAACAACCACTGTGGACTTAGGTATAAAATGGATATGGTTTTGGTTATTGTTGGGTTTGGGTTTCTATTTGTTGAATTGACTTATCTTGGTCAGTCTAGGTTATAGACCTTTTTGAAAGTCATTACATGTTGAATTACTCTATTTTATTATATGTTCGAAATTTATTCGACTCAGGGTATATGTTGGTTGGTTGGATTGGGTATTAGGAGTGGACTCCGATCCTTTTTGGAATTGAGATGCCCATTATGATAAGGCTCTAGTTCAGGTCGTGTCAGGACTTCTTCTCATTATCTTTGTTTCTTAGATTTTAGTTTTAGCTATGGTTGGGGGCATGTCTCGACTGGATGTTATTTTATTCTGGTTAGAGGCTTTGTCAGACTACTATGGGCATAGGCAATGTTGCTATTGGTGTCAGCCTTGGTATTGATATTGGCATTGGGGTTGACACCTGTTGGATAATTAGTTGAGGTTGTTGGATTTTGATTATAGACTTTATTTTATGTCTTTAAACTATTCTTGTTTTATCTTGTTATATGATCAAAATTTATCTGACATAGGGTGCAGGGCGGTTATGGTCGGGTATTGGGCTGGTCTCCGATCCTAGCTGGACTTGATATTCCTGACATGACTAGCACTTGGTTTGGGTTGTGTCAATGTTATTACATTTATATTATGATTTAGCTAAAGTGGCCAATGATGCCTACTGAGTACCCTGGCCTTGGTACTCATACTAAACTTCTGTACCCTTTTGGTGCAAATCTGAGTACTAGTAGTTATCGTTGATGCTGAAATCTATATTGGTTAGAGTTCAAAGATAGGGTGAGCTCTCAAAACTAGAGTTGACCTTATCTCCTTCTTTTGTTTTTGCTAGTCTTTTTTTCGATACTATTGTCTATTGACTCGATAGTACCTATATTCTTTTGGATTAGAGGCTCTTATACTGACATTACTAGGTCATGGAATGTTATGTTTATTATTTCTCTTTTGCTATATTATTATTCTATGATTTATGGCTTGTAATTTATTTACTTGCAAAGTTTCGGCAATTATGCCACTTTTCTCCAATTGACCCATTACTTATAGTTTCAGGCTATGGATTGACTTACCTACTGGTAGGGTAAAATTAGGTGCTATCATGATCCAAAAATAAGGTCGTGACAAATTGGTATAAGAGACTAGGTTCCCAGTATTGTTGGTACAAAAGCAAGTGTCTAGTGGATCATATGTTGTGACTTTTTGAGAGTTTGATACTTAGGATGATCTTATTGTGTTAGATATGGTGTATTTTGATGTAATTCTGGGCATGAACTGTTAATCCCTCTATCATGCTATCTTGGATTGTTTTGCCAAGACCATTACCTCAGCCATGCTCGATATACCCCTAGTTATGTGGTGGGGATCTTTTAGCCACAGGCCGACGAGGATTATTTCTTATGTTTGGGCTAGGAGACTTGTATCAACGGATTGTGAATCTTCCCTTGCTTATATTCATGATGTCAGCGTGGAGAGCGCATCACTTTATTCTGTTCCTATAGTCCATGATTTTCCAAATATTTTTCGATCGATCTACTTAGTCTTCCTCTTGAGCATAATATTGTGTTTATTATTAATCTTGAGTTGGGCACCCAACCTATTTCTATATCACCTTATTGGATGGCTCCTACTAAGCTTAACAAGCTGAATTTCCAACTTTAAGATCTTGTTTGTAAGGGTTTCTTAGGTCTAGTGTGTCTCTTTGGGGTGCTCTAGTCTTGTTCATGAAGAAAAATGATGCTTCCTTATGTATGTATATTGATTACTGGAAGCTTAGTAAGGTGACGGTGAAGAATAGGTATCCTGTGCCTCGTGTTGATAATTTATTTGACCAACTTTAAGGAGAAACGATGTTTTCTAAGATTGACTTGTGGTCCGATTATCATCAGTTGAGGATTTAGGCTGAGGACATCCTAAAAACAACCTATAGGAATTGTTATAGCTATTATGTGTTCCTAGTGATGTCTTTTGGGTTGACCAATGCCCCAACCATATTTAGGGATTTTATAAACTACATGTTCAGGCTATATTTGGATTCCGTTATGGTCATATTTATCAAAGACATTCTTGTGTATTCGAGGAGCAGGGGAAAACATGTGCAACATTTGAGGATTATGTTCCAGACTTTGAAAGATCATAGGCTTTCTGCCAAATTCTCAAAGTGTGAGTTCTGACTTGAGTCGATGACGTTCCTAGGACATGTGGTGACTAAGGATAGAATTATGGTGGACTCAGTGAATATTTAGGCAATTCATGATTGAATTACACCTATATCACCGTCTGAGGTTCGTAGCTTTATTGGTTTTGCTGGTAACTACAGGCTGCTCTTTGATTATTTTTCTATTATTGCTGCGCCGATGATCAGATTGACCTAGAAGAAGGTTCCTTTTAAGTAGTCTAAGAAGTGTGAGTTGAGTTTTAAGAGGCTCAAGGATTTTCTAACTTCAACTCCTTTATTGGCTTTTCCTATTGAGGGTAAAAGATTCATCATGTATTGTAATGCTTTTGGTATTGCTTTTGGTTTTGGTTAGGGCAATAGGGTCAAGTTATTTTTTATGTATCGAGGCTGCTGAAGGTGCAAGAGCTCAACTTCCCCACTCATGATTTGGAGTTAGAGGTAGTAGTTTTTGCGCTTAAGATTTAGAGGCATTAACTTTATGGTGTACACTGTGATATCTACACCGATCATTGTAATCTTTAATTTCTTATGACTCAGAAAAAGCTTAGTAATAGGTAAAGGAGAAGCATGGAGTTGCTAAAGGATTATGACATCTTTATTCTGTACCATCCGAGCAAGGCAAACATGGTAGCGGATGCCTTGAGCTGGAAGGCAGTGACTATGGATAGTTTGGCTTCTATTTTTGATTTTCAGAGGCCATTGGCACGGTATATATATTATTTAGCCAAATTAATGGTGTGATTTGATATTTCCAGGAGGATTCTTGCTAGTGTTGAGGTGAAGTCTACCTTATATGAGCAGATTCAGAGCCACCAGTTTGAGGATAAGTGACTTTGTGTCATTCATGATCAATTACTGAATGGTGAGTCCAGGAAGGCTACCATAGATTATGAGGGTATTTTAAGGTATAATGGCTGTATCTATGTTCCCAGGGTTTATGAATTGATTCAGTCAATATTGTGTGAGGCTCACAGCTCCAGATACTCTATCCACCCTAGGACAATTTTAATGTATAGAGATTTGAGGCAACATTATTAGTGGAGTAGAATGAAGAGAGATATGGTGGATTTTGTTGCTCATTGCCTATGTTATCAGTAGGTTAAGGTCGAGCATCAGAGACCTGGTAGCCTGATTTAAAGATTAACCATTCTTGAGTGGAAGTAGGAGTGGATCACCATAGACTTTGTTAGTGGTTTGCCTCACCCTTCCGTATGGTTTGCCTCACACCTTCCATGGTTTAAGCGGTATATGGGTTATTGTAGATTAGTTGACCAAATCGGCATATTTTCTTCCTATCCAAATGTCCTTCAATGCTGAGAGGTTTACCATATTTATATTTGTCAGATAGTTCGCCTTTATGGAGTGCCTATCTATATCATTTCAGATTAGGGTTCTGTATTCACTTTAAGTTTCTAGAGCTTTTCACTCTCAGATTGTCGGGCAGTCAGAGCAGACTATTCAGGTTCTTAAGGATATGATTCGAGCTTGTGTTATGGATTTTCGAGGTCAGTGGAAGCAACACTTAGCATTGGCAGAGTTTATATATAATAATAGCTACAATTTGAGTATTGAGATGACACCATTCGGGGCATTATATGGTTGGCATTGTTGATCTTTGATAGATTGGTTTGAGACCTTTGAGGTTAGACCTCGTGGTACTGACTTACTCAAGGAGTCCTTGGATAGAGCTAGGGTAATTCAGGATAGGCTTAGGGAAACTCAGAGTAGTCAGAAGGATTATGTCGATCATAGGCTTCATGACTTGAGGTTTGGAGTTGAAGACTGAGAATTCCTGTGTCCAACGCCCATGAAGGGTGTGATGGGGTTTGGGAGGAAAGGCAAGCTCAGTCCTAGATATATTGGACCTTTTGAGACCCTTCACACTATTGCAGATGTGGCTTATGAGTTAAACTTGCCCCCAAATATTGTTATTGTTTACCCAGATTTCCATGTTTCTATGTTGAGATGTTACATTCCTAATGAGTCACATATGCTTTGGTGGGACTCTATTCAGTTAGGTGAGAGGTTGAACTTCGTGGAGGAGCCAGTGTTCATATTAGCGAGGGATGCTAGGAAGTTGTGCTATAGGGAGATTTCAGTATTTAAGGTTCAGTAGAGACACCAAATAGTAGAGGAGGCTACTTGAGAGATCGAGAGCGAGATGCAGACCCAGTATCCTCACCTATTCGAGCCTTCAGATACATCTTAATCCTTTACTTTCGCGAATGAAAGTTCTTTTAGTAGTGGATATTGTAATGACCCTCTAGGTTATTTTATGCATTTCCATGCATTTTCCTCTTTTAGAGCTTTCCTATTGCTTCCCCAAATCATTTATGACTTGTTGGAGCTGACAATTCAGTTACCAGATAGTTCGTTTGATGTTTAAAGCTAATTCCCTATTTTAAAGCCTTCACTAGTAAGGATTCATAAGCCAATTCTGATAGTCCCATCAACTTTATAATGTTGATTTTAGGCTAGGGGGACTTTTGATTTAGGTCCCAAGGATTTCAGACTTATTTCGAGCTATTGGTCGGAAGTTGATAAAAATGGCCCTTCGATATGGGGCCCACTTTTTGTCAAAAAATCCGCAGATGAAACTTTTGATGGTTCCATTAAGTTAGGAATGTCGAATTTGATAAGGTGACACAGTCATTTGCGTTCCTGGGATTTGGAATGAATCTTGAGGGATCGGTGGAGCATTCGCTAATGCCCTATTTTTCGGTAATTATGCCAGTTTCCACCATTTAGCCCATTACTTATAGTTTCAAGATACGGTTTGACTTATCTGTTAGTAGGGTGAAAGTGGGTGTCATCATGATCCAAAAGTCAGGTCGTAACACTAACCTTATTAATTGTGATTTGAAACTCTAAAGTTGACTATTACTATTTTATATAGTTATTTAATACTAATGATTGTATGGAAAATAAAAACATAAAGTCATCTTGATTTGCTAAACTAGACAAGGAAAAATATTTATTCTTGATATAGAGGCTAAATAGAATTAAATGGATGGTAATTAATACAACTTGATTACAGAAGAAATATTTTTTCAGATTACATATAAGAGAAAAAAATAACATGTGAAAATTTGTGGAGGTAAAAAGGCAAGAAAAGATTCACAAAAGTTTACTACTCGCTCAGTCTCTATTTAAATATTTTACTTTTTTTGGGGGGGTCTGTCCCAAATAAAGGTGTCTCTTTATATATTTAGTAAGTTTTTCAATTACTACATTCTACATGGCAGGTTTAAGATCACAAGATTTAAAAGACTACACAAATCTATAGTTTAAGGCCACAAAATTATAAGATCTTTCTTTATTTTTTAAATTCTGTGTTCAGTTTAGTTGAGGAAAAAATACAATGTCAAGATATACCAATTACATAGAATTATGAAGAAATAGACCTAAATATAAAGAATAAGGACAAAAATGTCACGAAGAGAATCGGAGCACCCCGGGGAGAAACGCTAGGGTGGATAAAACCCTTATTTAGAAGATCCTTCAACTGCTTCTTAAGTTCTTTCAACTCAGATGAAGCCATTCTATAGGGAGGGAGGGATATAGGATGAGTTTCCGGAAGAAGATCAATAATAAAATCAATTTCCCTATTGGGCGAAACACCAAAAAGAACCGGGAAACACCTCAGGAAACTCACAGACCACAGGGACCGATTGCAAAGAAGGACCTTTGGATCAAGAATCCTTAACATGTGCTAAATGGTAGAGACATCCTTTGAAAACCAATTTTTGGGCTCTAAGATAAGAAATAAACCTTGCTTTGGGAATTACGGAACTACCTTCCTACTCAACCACTGGCTCATTCAGGATTGGAAACTAACCCTTCGGGTCCAATAATCAAGAGATGCATAGCACGAGTGCAACCAATCCATCCTTAAAATCACATCAAAGTTTAACATGTCGAATTCAATCAGGTCCACTAATGTCTCCTTACCATGAATGGATAACACACAACCCCTAGAGACTCTTCTAGCCATAATAAAGTCACCCATTGGGGTCGACACCGAAAAGGGATCAGGAATACACTCAGGATCAAAACCAAAATGAATAGCCATATAAGGGGTCACATAAGAGAGAGTAGATTCGGGATCAATCAGATAATATACATCTTGGGAGGAGAGTTTTAGCATACTAGTAGCAACATCAGAAGATACCTTAGAATCCTAATGGGTGGCAAGAGCAGATAGACGGTTTCGACCAGTTTCGGAGCTAGAAGTAGTACCCTTTGGTGCAGGAGCTAAAGAAACAACAAATAGGAACTTATTAACTCCCATAGAAACATCTCTTAAAGGACAGTTCCTTTGAAAATGCACAGGCTGTCCATATCTGAAACACTTATTTCTACCCTCATCACAAAAGCCACAGTGCAACTATCCATAAAATCTATAAGAAGGATGTAGTGGAGATGACTAGGCTCCATTATCCTAAGATTAGGCACCTTGGGCCTTAAATACACTACTACTCTGAAAGTGATCACTAGATGGCTTAGGATAAGGAGCACTAGACGTAGAATAAAAACCAAAAATCCTCCACTTCTTCTTAGACTGCTGCCTACTATCCTTGCCACCACTCTGCTGTCCACCACAATTCTCAGAATACTGAGATCTTTAATTTGCATCAACCCTATTTTGGCCTCCTTCTTCTTTTCATTCTCTACCTGCTGCATATACACCCCAATCCTAGATATATCCTTGTCACTCTTTAATAAGGTAGCCTTACACTCCAACACCAAGTCTCAATACAAACTCGAAGCAAATTTCCTCATCTTAGCCCTTATATTAGATACTATCTTATGAGCATAACGGGACAACTGATGAAACTCCAAGGCATACTCCTTCACAGTCATATTGCCTAGTTGTAAATTCATAAACTCCTCAGACTTTTCCTCCCTTAACTCTTGAGGAAAGAAGTAGTCAAAAAAAGTATTTGAGAAATCTCCCATAAACCCAACTCCATATCATCCCCCCTAGATTGGTCTCATAGTACTGATACACCATATCTTTCAGCTGGTATTCAGCAAACTCCACACCCTCAGAATCAGAAGAATGCATCACACAAAGAATCTTCTCCATCTCAGCTTTAAACTCTTGAGGATCTTCCTCAACCTTAGAGCCAGTAAAGGTCACAGAATTTAGCCTCATAAACTAGCCAACTCTAGTGGCCTCAGAAGAACTCACAGTAGCACCAATAGAACTTGACTGATATAACAAAGATGTCACCAAATGGGTTAATAGATAAATTGAACAACAAAACTCAGCATTGGTAATATCTATTAGAGGTGGACGAGCAGGAGTGTTACTAGCAGAAGAAGGATCAATAGGGACCGATGGAACTCCACCAGGGAAATTAGAAGCAGCAACCCTAGACCGGGTTTGAACTCTTTGAGTAGGATGATACCTATCCATATTGTCCTCAAGTGGGATAGAGGAAATTCTAATAACATCAGATCTTCTAGGAGACATGATCTAAAAAACAATAAATAGGAATAAGAGGATATTTCAACACCCTAGAATCTAAAACCCAAAAGTAGATCACAAGAAATGAAATATTCCTAAATGCCTTGTAGCCTCTCCCTTATAAGTGTATCATTATACAAACCCATAAAAAGACTCTACTTGACACGGCTTTGTGGACATCCAATAACACCAAATCTAGGCTCTATTACCAATTTTTTCATGACCCACACCAGGTTCGTTCCATAATGGGAATCTCAAGTCCACCGAGGACCAGAGACCACCCCTAACCAAACCATACATAACACAAATAGTAGCGGTTAAAATTAAACAGATAATAAGATAGAGTGAATAAGAACTAAAATTTTATGAAATGTTAGCCAACAATACCCAACCGCAAAAATATTGTTGTGCCTAAGCACACACACAACTGTACATGGTCTTACTAAGTAATATAGTGGCCTTAAATAAAGTCAAACATCAATCCCTCAGAAACTTATGTTACAAAACTCTCGAATTCAAGTTTGACTATTGACATGATATTGGTGAAAACGTAGCCAAAAGAGTTTTGAAAGTTTATAAGCTAAAAGTAAACTAAAATAATATGGAAAAGTAGACTTTGGACAACCAATGGATGAAAACCTAGGGTTAAAGCCCTACAAAGAATCAAACTATACTATTGAACTTTATTTGTTAGATTACATATCTTAGTTATTGATTCACGGGGTTGATATTACGATCATGGTCTCTTGAGCCTCTAATCACCTATCTAACTTAGACCCACAATTACATAGTTGAGTGGGGATGAGAGAACTTAGCTAAGTGTATTTATATTTCACACTATAGTGAAAGAAATAAGGCTTTTAGGTTTATATCTATCCTAAATCCTAATTCAAATCCCTTATTTTATAAAAAAGTAAAAACCTTACTCTATTTATCCCCATGTTCTATCTTCCTATTCCCCCTCTAGAGCTTATAAAGTCAACAATTTATATATTCTAAGGGTTGCAAATCCTTAAAATAGTTATAACAAGGAAAAATAAAAAATCAAATTTGGTAAGCAATCCAAATAAAATCAATTCAAAACAAAAGTAAATATGTTCTTGACCTTAACCCCGAAAAAGAGGCGTTTAGATGCTAATGGACATAATCGTAATCATGATGAATGAATACACAATATAATCCATAAACAAACTATAGTAAAGAGAATTAAACCCTAATTAAAGTGTTTTCTAGACCCTCTCCAAGGTCCAGAGGCATCCTAAAAGTGTTTAACAATGAGTAAAAATGTTCTATTTAAAGTATACAAGTTTGGCTATGTGGGAAAAGGGTCACAACATGCTACTTACTCTAGGGGAGTAAGGGGTGCGACACATTGCTTGATACACTAGAATAAAGGGTGTGGCTATGGCCTGCTCTACTGGACTACGGGGTGCGTCACCCTCTATCGTGAGGCTGAAATACCCTGGTTTCTGGTTCTTAAAGAATTTCCTTTATTTCTGGTTTCTGTGCATGATATGAATTAGGTAATGAATTATACACTTAGTTAGAAGTGGTATGGGTTAGTCGTATGCTGACCAGTATTGGTTGGTGGGTTGGATTTAGTTTCTGGAAGGGGTATGATTTGGGTGGTACAAGTCGTATCAGTAGATACGGGTTGTTTGGTTACTTCACATAACCTTGAACTTGGTAACTTAGGTTGGATCTAAATACGAGTTGCTCACCATAATCCATAAGCTAGGGTAAGAGTCATAGATATGAATCGTATCAGGGGATGATTTTCAAACCTCCTAAGATTCTATTGTACCATGGGTATGGTTTATGGGTTCTATTCATATACTTGGATGTAACTTAGATCTGGGTGTGTCATACCTTGGATAGTGTTAGGTATAAGGGGGAAAGCCTACGGTACAAAAGGCGGGTACCTCTCATACATGATAGGTATGACTCAGAAGGGTCACTTGTACCCTCTGACGGGAATTAAGTGCAGTTTAAGTGAGGGCAATCTGGATATTTTTCCATTTATCCTAATAATGTCCCATGACTTATATTGTAATTGGGAGGTTATTTTACCTACTATTCTATTCTTAACCACTTATAAAACACTCTTAAATCCTCTTTAGAGTTCTTGGGCAAAGAAAGCTAGGGTTTTATCTTAAGGAGTAAATTGGGGCTTGTCTTTGTGATTTCTCTCCATCATCATCTTGGTTTAAGGCATGTTCTATTCCCTCATTGTTATTTCCAACTAAAGGCCTGGTTTTATACAATGTTTTCATGGTTTGATTATTGCATGATTTTGGGTTTTCAAAGATGACTTGGGGGATTTGGTTATAAATGCTTGGTTATAGTTTTTCCATGTTTTAATTATGCTTTTATATGCATTAATGGTGGTTTTGGATAATTGGTTGCATGGGAATAGTTGCTTGGTAGTGTGTTTGGTTTTGGAAATACTATGCCCCCAATATGTTTGATAAAATGCTTATGATAATGATTTCACTATGTCATTGGATTTATAATGGAACTTATGCATGGTTTAAACAAGGTAATGGAACCCTAAATAATATAAATGGTTTAAATTATCTTAGAATGTTTTGGATTAATAAACATACTTGTGGGGGTACAAGGGAATCCCCCAAGTTAATATGGTAATAAATACTCATGGGGTACATGGAATCCCCCAATTTTATTGGATGACATGGTCTATGGATACATAGGAATCCCTTGACCATTAAAATATTTGGCTAAGGATAATACTTGCAAGTTATAGTCGGTATGATAATACCACTACTAACAGCATTGGTTAATAATAATGGAATAATGGTTTGATTGGAAAATAGTTTTAATTGGGCAATAATGGTGGGGTATGAAAGCTAACCGTGAAGGTGGGAGTCTATTCGACGAACATTGGAAACTCATGTTTGCTGACATGAGGGGTATGTCATGGCGGCCTTATATGATACTTATGAGGTACACTGGAATCTTCTAGGTACACTGTACATATGTATCATGGAGAGTGAAGGGTACATGGGATGTAAGACCCCACAAAAGTTTTTGTTCAATTCCGTCCTATATAGCTTGTAATAAGGGGTCCCAAACTTAGAAACATTCAGCTAAGTGTTACGACTTAGAATCATTTTTAGCCTTTACAATTGGATGATCTTATTTTCTATCCTTACGACCATAGATTGTCGATTTTTAAACTAATTCATGATCAGGGACGTCAATAGGTCATCTTGGGTGAGTTTTGGAATTTTTAAGCATCTTTTGGGTCATGTTTGGATGACCAAAATAGTAAGCCAATGGGATCTTGACACGTCATGTTGGCTATTGCATCAGCACTATCAACGCTATGTTTTAGCTATCGATTTGATACCATTGGTGCAGTGCATTGAATATGGAGTTGATACCATCGATGCAGCACGTCGGTCATTGCATTACTAGGCATATTTTTCTCACTTAATTCTGACTTTCCAAGGGTATTTAGGTTCTTTTCCCCTCATCCAATTCAGCCAAAACACGAAATTCAGCCCCTTGGTAAAATACATTCACTCATTCACAAAATCCACTCAAGAAATAAACCCCAGTTTATCAAGCTCAAGATCAAGTTCCAATAAATCCCCAATAATCTTCATGAATTCCGTCACTTAGGTATGTTAGGTGTTCATCCTTTATTTCCTTCCAACCTTGGAGTTCAAGAACCCATTTAAAAACTTGAATTATGATTCCCATGTTATGAATTGAATTATTCTCATGTTTGTGTTGTTATTTGAGTTTCAAAGTTAAGATAATATGAGTTTCATATAAAATAGATCAATGGGTATGTTGGTTGCTGTAGATCTCATGTCAAACCCTTGAATTGTGAATTAATTGTTGTAGTCATGATGCATTAACATGTTGTTCATTCCCATGTACAAGGTTATGCCTCCTAAGTGTTTTACAAAATGTCTAAGTGAATGAATTGTGCACTGTGGTCATTTGGTGATCGTAGTATTGAAATCATGCTATTACTACATGTTTAAACTATTCCTATGCTTAAGCTATGCCTTGTAAATATTTGATAAAATGTCCATATAAGTAAATCATGCATAGTAACCTATTGCTGTGTTGTTAAAGCCGTACTATAAGTTTATCTATTATGCTATTGAGTGCTGGAGGTATTTATTACCCTAAACCTAGTTGTTTACTTAGTTACAGTAGTTATAGAATAGTCCCAGTAAAGGTCAAGAATAGTAGTACTCAGTTAGTTAACAGAACTCAGTGAACTTAGTCCAGTTCAGTCAGTTAACACAATTAGGGTCAGTTCAGTTAAGCTTAGTACAATCTAATGATCAATGTTAGTTCAGTTGGGAGAACGATTTAGCATCAGTGAACCTAGGGATGGGTGCTCACCTGTCAGCTAGGACTGGGTCCTTAGAAATAATTCCTAAGTTTCAAAACTACGTAGCCAGCGTAGGTTATGAGATGTCACCTGTCAGCTTAGGACTAACACTCTGAGGGATCACCTACTAGTTTAGGACTGCTCTCAGGGGTCACCCACCAGATTATGATTGACTCCATAGCCCCTGTTAGTACCCATGGCATGGTACTAATACCTTTCTAACTGGGGTCAAAGGTTGGACCCCGATCAGCTAAGACTGGGGCATGTCGGTTAGAAGATACCTCTTACTATTATAATTTCAGTCTCAGTATTCAATAAAGAACTCAGTCATTTATACAGAACCATGGCTATCAGTTATTAGTTATTTGGTCATCAGAATTTAGTACTCAGTTTCAGTATAATCTAAGATTCATGATGTATACAGAGTATTACATATTCAGTAGCTTCAGTTTTGCATGTACTCTCATTTAGTTACTTCATGATGTTCATTTAGTCAGTTATCATCTCATGCATAGTTACTTCATGATGTTCATTCAGTCAGTTATCATCTCATGCATATGAACCCATATATATCAACCTTACCTTACTTAGCATATCAGTACATTCCACATACTGATCGTATACTCTCTTTTGTGCTATGATGTCTCATATAATAGGTTAAGATGCTCAAGTTCCTAACCGTACCTAGCAGCTCAGGCTATCAGCAATAGATATAGTGGTGAGTCCTCATATTTTAAGGATAGAGTTTATCTATTTCAGTATTCCAGCAGTTTAGTAGTTATTTCAGTCGGAATTAGTTGAAGGTTTGTCCCATTAACTCCATATTCAGACAGTTAGAGGCTTTCCGACTAGCATAGTCAGTTATTCAGTTTTCAGATATTATTATATGTTTCACTCAATTATTATTTTAGCATTTCAAGAACTTTTTGATATTTTTAGATTTCTTCTGTATATATATTTTAATATTATATTTAGTGCTCACAGCAGGTACCAATCATGGGTAGGCTTATGGTCCTTTGGGGTCGTAAGAAACGTGTGACGCCTAGGGTGTACTATCGAGGCATTACATGGGAATCCGTAGCTCTTATAGTATCTTTAATTTGTGAAACTATATATATCGGGGCTCGTTTAGGGGGTTACACTGGACCCAGATAGCCCATGGGTGGTTTTAGGTCGGTGAAGCTTCACATACCCAAGTTAAAGGTTTTAAATTCATTCTAAACATGGTTCCCTTTCCTAGCATGGTTATATATGTGTGTGTGGGTTGTGTGCATATGGATGGTTTTACTTGGTTTTCTTAAATGTCATTATTTTAGTCTTATCCTGATTTTATGCTAGTGTTCACCCGCTAACCCATCTTCAGACGGCTGTATCCAAATGCGATTTAGGAACTAAACATTCTACTTCTCCTATTTAGCATTTGGATATTTAGAGGTCAAGTTTGAATTAAAGTAGTAAGCTTCTATTTTTTCTGAAAGGCTTCATTTCATAGATGTTATTTCATACTTTATATTATTTATGGATATTGGATTTGGCTATGGTTGGAGGCATGTCCCAACCAGAATTTTGTATTCTTTTGGTTAGAGGCTTTTGTGGAACTATAACGGGTTAGAATTAGCAGGATCGGTATTAGTGTCAGCCTTAGCATTGGTATTGGTATTGGGGCTGATATCGATTAACTATATTGTTGGTTGTTCTATCCTCTTTTATTTTAGGATTATATATTAAATTATTAATGAAACTTATTTGGTTATGGTCGAATTTATGGTTTTCATTTGTCTTGGTATGGTTAGACAACTAGTATAGGATGGTTGGACTCGGTTGGGTCGATTACGGTCATTATCCTATCCTAGAGTCTTCATGTGAGATGTTATGCTATCTTGTTATATGTTTGAAATTCAGCCAACTCAGGGAAGATGGATAGAGGTTGGTTTAGGTAATGGGGATGTTCTTCGGTCCCAGTCGGACTTGGGATGCCCATTATGACAAGGCCTCAGGTTGGGTCATGTCAACTTGGTATCAAAGCCTTAGGTTCATGGTCAATTGAGATTCTACAAAGCCGTGTCTGGTACAGTCTCTTTTGGGGGGTGTAGTATGCCGCACTGATAAGAGAGAGGCTATAAGGCATTTAGGAATGTTTCTCTTTCTTGGTATTCTATTTTCAAGCTTAGAGTCTGAGTCCTAAAATTTTTCTCTAATCATTGGTTGTTCACTTTTCAGATCATTCCTCGACGATCTAAAACACAAGGAAATTCTTCTGTCCTATTTGGGGATGATGTTGATGGGGTACTTCCTACACTTGGAGTTTGCGCTCGTTCTTAGGGTCCTTTCCTTGATTGTTCTAAAGTTCCCCCGGTTGATACTAGTCCTTCTCAAGGTGAGGTAACTAATGCAGAATTTTGCTTATCTATCTATGTTATTGCTAAATTGGTTGATACTCAGGCTGAGTGGGATGCATTTGGACAAGGGTTGGCTAGTTTATGAAGCTAAATCCTCCTACTTTTACTAGTGTGAAGGTGGAGGAGAATCCTTAAGCTTTCTTAGATAAAATAGAGAAGATATTCTGGGTGATACAGACCACAAATATGGAAGGTGTAAAATTTTTAGCTTATCAGCTCAAGGAAATAACAGACCAGTTGTACGAAGAGTGGGATAGGGATAGAGGTGGTATGGAGGAGTTTTTCTTATGGGATGCTTTTTCTAATACTTTTATGGATTGTTTCTTTCCTCAATAGTTAAGGAAAGCTAAGATAGCGGAGTTTGTGAATCTCAAGCAAGGTAAAGTGTCTGTCAAGGAATATTCCTTGAAGTTTCATCAGCTGTCAAGGTATAGTCCTAATTTGGTATCTAACATGAGGGCGAGAAGGAAAAAGTTTACTTCTAAACTATCTCGGGATTTGGTCCTTGAAAGCAAGACTGCTTTACTGATCAAGGATATGGATATTTCAAGGTTTATTATTCATATGCAGCAGGTGGAGGATGAAAACAAAAAACAAGTAGAGTTTAGGAAAAAATAGGGTAAGAAGAGTAATTTCTTTGAGCAAAGTGAAGCTCAGCAGTAGGGTAGTCAGGATAGAGGTAAATAACTAAAGAGGAAGTGAGGAAGTTCGAGTTTCTTCTCTACTGCTAGTGCTCCTTACCCAAGGCAGTCGGGTGAAAGACGTCTATAAAGTGGTGATAATTTCTTAGCATAGGGTGCCCAATATCAAGTGAGTGGGGGTAAGTCAGCTTCTTCATGCCCTCTTTGCTAGTTATGTGGTCTTATTCATTGGGGCTATTGTGACGAAGGCAGGGACAAGTGTTTTAAATATGTCCATCCAGGACATATGTTCAAAAATTATCCAATTGGAAAGGGTGCATCAAGATTTGTCAAATCTCCAGTTGCTTTGTCTTTTTCTCCTTCACCTAGTAGTGCGGCTTTAATATCTGCTCCTACTTCTGGTATTGGCATAGGCCGGAATAAGTTCTATGCTCTTGCATCTCAGCAAGAATCTGAGGCATTACCTGTTGTCATTACTGGTACATTACAACTCTTTTCTCGTGATGTGTATTATCTTTTTGATCCAGGGTCCACTTTTTCTTTTGTGACCCCATTTATTGATGTATGTATTAGTTTTGATCCTGAGGTTGTTTCGAATCTTTTTTCTATTTCTACCCCGATAAGTGAATTAGTTATGGCTAAAAGAGTCTATAAAGTATGAGTGGTATCTGTAGGTGGTAAATGAATTTCCTGGGGTCTTTTAGGATGATCTTCCTGGTGTTCTTCTGGAAAGGGAAATAGAGTTTAGTAGTGATTTGGTTTCGGATACTCGTCCAATATCTATTCCTCCTTATAAAATGGATCTGACTTAGTTGAGGGAACTCAAGAAGCAACTTAAAGATCTTTTGGATAAGGGGTTTATTTGTCCTAGTGTATCCCTGTGGGGTGCACCGATGTTGTTCATGTGCAAGAAGGATAGTTGTTTTTGGATGTGCATTGACTATTAGTAGTTGAATAAGGTGATGGTTAAGAGTAAGTAACCTCTCCCAAGGATATAAGACTTGTTTGATAAATTGCAAGGTGCCAAGCTCTTCTCTAAGATAGATATTCGGTCAGGGTATCATCATCTTAAGATTAGAGAGGAGAATGTCCCTAAGATAATTTTTCATACTTGGCATGGGCACTTTGAATCATTGGTGATGTAATTTGGTTTGACTAATGGTCCAAAGGCATTTATAGACTTGATGAATAGGGCTTTCAGACAGTTCTTGGATCTTTTTTTCATTGTGTTTATTGATGACATTCAGGTTTATTCCAAGAGTGAGGTGGATTATGCTAATCACCTTCATGTGGTATTGTAGACCTTAAAGGAACAACAGTTGTATGGCAAGTTCTCTAAATAAGAATTTGGGTTGAACATTGTGACCTTTCTTGGTCATATTATTTCTAGCGAGGGGATAATGGTTGACCCCCAAAAGGTGGTTGTGGTAAAAAGGTGGCCTAAACGCTTGACTCTAACTGACATTTAGAGCTTCTTGGGTTTGGATGGGTATTATCGACCATTTGTGGAGATTTTTTCAATGATAGCTGCTTCTTTGACTAAGTTGATTTAGAAAAAGGCAATGTTTTCTTGGTCAATTGCTCAGGAGGGAAGTTTTGAGAAGTTGAAAAATAAGCTAACTTTGACTCCAATTTTGACATTGTTTGAGGGCAGTGAGGGGTTTGTAGTTTATTATGATGCATCTAGGGTGGGGCTTGGTTGTGTCTTGATGCAACATGGGAAGGTGATTTCCTATTTTTCTAGGCAGTTGAAGGTGCATGAGAGGAATTATCCTACTCATGATTTGGAGCTATTGGCGGTGGTTTTTGCTTTGAAAATATGGTGGCATTATCTATATGGAGTGCACATAGACATCTTTTCTGATCATAAGAGTCTACATTATGTGTTCACTCAGAAGGAGCTAAATCTCAGTCAGAGGATATTATTGGAGCTTCTTAAGTACTATAATATGAGTCTTTACTATCACCCAGGTAAAGCTAATGTGGTTGGTGATGCTCTTAGTAGGTTGTCCATGGGGAGTTTGTCTTATGTGGAGAAAGAAAAACGAGAATTGGTGAAAGATATTCACTGCTTAGTTAATCTTTGAGTTCACCTCTTGGGTACAGAAAGTGGTTTGGCCGTCTTTTGATACATAAATTAAGGAGAAACAAGTGCTATATCCTATCTTGATGAAAATCAGAAGAAATATAGGTATTAAAAAAATAATGGTTTTTGAGATCTGTGGTGATGGTACTTTATGGTACTAAGGGAGGTTGTGCATTCCTAGTGTCGACGGTTTACGACAAAGGATCTTGGCTGAGGCGCATAAATTGCGCTATGTTGTACATCCCGGCTCAATAAAGTTGTATTATGATCTCAAGGAGATGTATTGTGAAATGGTATAAAAAGGGATATGGTTGATTTTGTGGCCAAATGGATGGTGTGTCAATGAGTTAAAGTTGAGCACATGAGACTCGGTGGGTTATATCAAGAAATTGATTTGTCCAAATGGAAATGAAAGTTAATCAATATGGATTTTGTTACCGGTCTTCCTCGGTCTTGGAACCAATTTGATTCGATTTGGGTCATCATGGATAGGATGACAAAGTCTGCTCATTTCTTGCCGGTGAGGACTAACTTTTTGGAGGAGGATTATGCAAAGTTGTATCTTCAGGAGATTATGAAGCTGCATGGGGTACCTATCTCGATTATCTCTAATTGTGGTTCGAAATTTTCATCTCATTTCTAAAGGTATTTTCAAAAGGGATTGGGTACGAAGGTTAGTCTGAGCACTACTTTCCATCCTCAGATGGATGGGCAAACGAAAAGGACTATTCAGACATTGAAGGATATGGTTTGGGCATATGTGATTGACTATGGTGGTAGTTGGGTTGAGCATTACCCTTGGTAGAGTTAGCTTACAACAATAGCTATCATTCTGGTATTGATATGGCCTCTTTTGAGGCATTGTATGGCAGGAGGTGTAGATATCCTATTGGTTGATTCGAGCTTGGTGAGGTAGATATGTTTAGTCCGAATTTGGTCTATCAAGCTATGGAAAGGGTGAAGGTAATTCGTGATAGGCTTAAGGCTTCCCAAAGTCACCAAAAGTCCTATGCGGTTGTAAGGCGTAGAGACTTGGAGTTTGAGGTTGGGAATAGAGTGTTCCTAAAGGTATCTTCTATGAAAGAAGTAATGCAGTTTGGTACAAAGGGGAAGCTTAGTCCCCGGTATGTTGGTCCTTATATGGTTATGGGTTGGTAATGTGTCTTATTAATTATAGTTTCCTTCTAGTTTAAGCTTCGTTCATTCGGTGTTTCATGTTTCCATGTTAAGGAAGTGCATTGGTGTTCCTTCTTCGATTGTTCCTTTGGAGGGGTTAGGCATCTCAGACTCTCTGAGTTATGAAGAGGTCCTAGTTGAGATCTTGGATAGGTAGGTTTTTGGTTGCGAGCCAAGGATATGGCTTAGTTTAAGGTTCTTTAGTGAAACCATAAGGTGAAAGAAGCTACATGGGTAGCGGAAGAGTTGTACACTTAGGTATGAGTGGTTTGGGTTAGTCGTATGCTGACCAATGTTGGTTGGTGGGTCGGATTTGGTTTCTAGAAGGGGCATGATTTGGGTGGTACGATTTGTATCAGCGGATATGGGTTGTTTGGTTACTTCACTTAACTTTGAACTTGGTAACTTAGGTTGGATCTAAGTACGAATGGGTCACCATGAGCCATAAGCTAGGGCATGAGTCGTACCCAGGACTCGTACCGGGGGATGGTGTTAAAACCTCCTAAGATTCTATTCTTCTAGGGGTACAGTTTATGGGCATTAGTTGTACACTTGGATATGAATTCAAGTAGGATCCTCATAGACTTTCAACAAAACAATCACATGAATTCAACATTAAGACAACAAGTACCTAAGTCATAATCACGAGCCTAAGAGTCTCAAAAGTAGTAATTTATACAATCAACATGATTTTACAATCAAAACACTTGCATCATGCAATCAAATATATCATCAACAAGAACATCTTACTTATTCCTAACACAAAAAATTTTAAAATTACTCTTAAAAATGGGAATTTCCCTACCCTACACTTAAAAATATACTTAGTCCCCAAAGTATACTTTAAACACAAAGATTGAAATACTCCCTGAGGCCTATAGGCCTAGCTTGTAGCATATTTATACATTAAGAGGGTTATGGGGTCCCACACTTAGTATTCGCTATGCTCCTTAGCTAAGGTTTTCCAGTACCCAGACATTTCATCAACCCGTGACTCAAAAAAACAAAAATTAGTGAAGTAAAAACTAAAAATATGGAAAATAAAACATACCTTAACTTGGGTTACCTCCCAAGCAGCACTTGAGTTAGTGTCGTGGCACGACCCAATCTTTGACTCATCCATTTTTCTTTATCCTCTTCATCCTACTTGGAGACCATCTTCTTATTCGTTTCTTACCTTTTGAGTGTGAACTCTCAAGGTCCATGGCTTTCCCATCAATAACCTTTTCAATCTTATCAGTCTATATCAGTTCAGAATAGGGTATTTGTGGCTTGGTCTGCTTAATGAGAAAGTTTGAAGAGGTCTTTGGTGGATTAAATTCCACCACTCCATACTTATTTCTTTTAATCACTACAATCATGCACAAATATTTGTAGTAGGATAGTGTTTTGAGCAATTTTTACTCTTTAAAAATTGCCTCTTTCCGTCACTAAGAATGGATGCCTCTATCAATGCTCCTTCCGTCACTAAGAATGGATGTCCTAAGATGACTGACACTCTTTTATCTACCTAAAAATCTAAAACAATAAAATCATCAGGAATAATAAACTTACTAACCTTGATGAAAACAGCCTCTATGATTCCTTTAGGATGGGCTAGGGTCCGGTCTGCCAATTGAAGTATCATAGAGCTCAGTCTCGGCTTCTACACGCCTAAGGTGTTTAATAAGGAAAGGGGCATCAAGTTGATACTTTCCCCCAAATCACTAAGTGCATAGACACCTCACTATTGAAAATTTGAATGGGGAGAGTGAAACTCCCAATACCTTTAAGCATTTTGGGAATCTTCTGCATCACCGCAGTACTACACTCCTCAGTGAGTGCTACTGTCTCAATATCTTACAATATAACTTTGTTAGTAACCACATCCTTTAAGTACTTAGTGTACTTGGGCATTCCCTATAAAATATCTAAAAGAGGAAGGTTCATATGAAGCTCTCTGAACGTGTCAAAGAACTTCATAAAACATGCATCCTCATATTCTTTTCTAAGCCTTATGGGAAAGGTGGTAGTAGTCTCTGCTTCTTCTATTTAACAACTTTCGCTTTTGAGTACTCAGACTTCCTCGACTTTTTAACAGGTTTATCATCTACCTGCTTAAAAGCTATTTCAGCATCTACCTCCTTAGTTGTCTTTGGAGGTTGTTCATTGAGCTTTTTACCATTCCTCAAAGTAATTGCCATTACTTGTTTAGGAGGTTTAGTGTTACTTGGCAAACCACCTTGAGGCCTGACATTTTGTGCTTGCTGTATTTGACAAAGCTGCATCTCTAAGTTCTTTGTAGCCACCTGCTGACTCTAGATATCTGCCGCCAACTATGCATGAGATTCTAAAAGTTGTATCAACATATCTTCTATATTTCTAGTTTGATTTGTGTCCCAATTTTCTTGAACCTACTGTTGCTAAAACTTGTTGCTGTTGGTTGTTCTATGATGGATGTGGTGGCTGAGTCTACCACTTTATATTGTTGATGTTCCCATAATTCATCTATTAAGTATTGACCATGAACATCAATGAGTCGGATTTGTAGCACACATAGCCGTAAAATAACCACTATTACGATAAACCTCGCACCAAGTATTTATCTGCTGAATGATATTAACTGTTGCTACAGGCTGTGTAGTCCCCAATTTCATATTGTTGAACTGAGTAGCTAACTGATTCTCTAGTGTAACAATCTGAGATGATATAGCAATAAATTTGTCCAACTCCAACACACCTATAATTTTTTTTGTAGCACTTCTTGAGTTAGAATGCCACTCAGGATTCACTTGTGCAATCTGGTTAAACAAGATTTACAACTCATCATAAGTTAATTCTAATGCTTAACCACCTATATCTGAATAAAGAAATTTTTTTGTGTTGTGATCATGTGCCTTAACAAAAGTGTGAGCTAGTACCTCATTAGATTGTTGATGATGTAGACAGTCTCGAAGAAGAGCTTTGAACCTTTCCCACGCATGATATAAGTTCTCATCTGGCTTCTGTTTGAAGCTTACAGTCTCACTACATAATCTTATAGTCTTGCTAGATGGAAAGAATTGGAGGAGGAATTTTTGGGCTAAGTCATCCCAGGTTGTGATTGAACTTGCCGGCTCAGCGGTCAACCACTTATTCGCTTCCTCAAACAGTGAAAAGGGGAAAAGTGTAGCCTAAAATCGTTAGTTGACACTGACTGATCTCCAAGAAGTTCTGTAGATGGAATTGTGGATCTTTATGTGATAGTCCTATAAATTGTCCACTACTTATCAAAAGCTGCACCATGTTCTGTTTAAGCAGGTTCTCCCCTTAGGACCGACTACAACAAGTCAAAGTTACCTCCAGTAGCTGGTTTTTGAAAATGAGAGGTCAAATTTATCGAAAGTGCGATTGCCACTTCACGAACTGTCCTGCGGGCTGGTAGATCTTCATGCATGAGAGTAGGATTGTCTTATTCCTCTTGAATTTATGGGAATTGATGGATAAAGACTACTTCTCTCCTCAATTGATGAAAGTGTTGCTTAGGTTCGGGGCTTAGTTCAACCAATTCCCTATCCCTTGCCATCTTGCCAGTCTGCAAAACTATTTTCTGCAAATTCAATACCTAGACCAAGTGTAAAGCACCAAAGAAATCTAAAAAGTAAATATAAAACAAAAATAGATGCCAATTTACAAGTCCCCGGCAATGGTGCAAAAAACTTACTACGCCCAAGTGCACACGCAAGTGTATGTTGTCTCACCAAGTAATAAAGTGGCCTTAAGTAAAGACAAATATAGATCCCTCAGAGACTTGTGTTAAGAAACTATCCAATTCAAGTTTGACTATTGAGATGAAATTGGTGCACACATAGCCAAAAGAGTTTTGAAAGCTTATAACTAAAATAATGTGGAAAAGTAGAGACTTTGTACATTCAATGGATGAAAACCCAGCGTTAAAGCACTACAAAAAATCACACTACACTATTGAAATTCATTCGTTAGATTACTTATCGTGGTTGTTGATTCACAGGGTTGATATTATGATCATGGTCTCTTGAGCCTCTAATCACCTATCTAAATTAGACCCACAACTACATCATTGAACGGGGATATGAGAACTAAGCTAAACGCATTAATATTTCATCCCGTAGTAAGCCAAATAAGTCTTCTAGGTATATCTCTATCCTAGACACTAATTAAAATCCCTTATTTATAAAAGAATAAGAACCTTACTCTATTTATCTCCACGTTCTATCTTCTTATTCCCCATCTCGAGCTTACAAAGTCAAAAATTGATATATTCTAAGGGTTTCAAATCCTTAAAATATTTATGAAAAGAATAAACAAACAACCAAATATGTAATCGATCCAAACAAACTCAATTCAAAGCAAAAGTAAACATGTTTTTGGCCTTAACCTCGGAAAGGGGGCATTTAGCCGCTAATGGACATAATAGTAACCACGATGAATGAATACATATTATAATACATAAACCAACTAATTTAAAGTGAAAAAAAAATCTAATTGAAGTGTTTTCCATACCCTCTCTAAGCTCCAAATATGTCCCAAAAGTGTTTAACAATGAGTACAAGTGTCCTACTTATAGGATACAAGTTTGGCCATGTGGGAATAAGGGTCACAGTGCACTGCTTTCTCCATGGGACTAAGGGGTGTGGACAATTGATTGATATAATAGACTAAATGATGAACCACATTTATTTATCCACTATACTAACGGGTGCGTTGTCCCTCTATCACGAGGCTTCACTGGAAATTGCATTTGATGTCTACACTTTGCCTTTTGCATTTGCCTTCCATTCCAAGCCTTTTTGTGTTATTTACACTTGATTTCAAGCTTTTATATCCTCCATATATCATCAAAATCAACTCACCAAGCATCCTATAACATAAAAAATCACATATTATAGCTCAAAACAACACAATATAAAGAACGATAAACTAGAAACTCAAGCTAAGAACTAGTGTCGTCCTATTAATCTTTAGCTTAGTATTTTGACTCTAGGCTTGATTCAATTGAACATTAAGCATTAAACAAGTTGTTCCACACATAATCACACAATAATAACCTTATGAACGCATTACAAACGTTAGAATCTATCGAGATAGACTAGAACAAACACTAGGTTTCTCATTCGAACTCTAAGTGACCAAATTAAGTACAAACTTGTTTGAAAGACACCGTGAACATTATAATCAAGTACTTAAATACTTAGATGCTAAATTATATGATCATTTACACATAAATCACATAAGTTGTCATCAAAACAAGGCTAAATAAGCTAGGATAACAACATTGAGGTGCATAAAACCACCTCAGATCAAATATCCATAAATTCTTTAACAAAACTAAAAATCAACCTAAGTTGAGACATGACCTTGACTCTGAAAATGACAATAATAATGTTAATGATAATGTAAACTCTTCAATTCTAGTATGAGAAAGGAAAGTAATGAATTGACCAAGTCTTCTGAAGAATGGAAGTTCACTACTTCACCATCAACGACTAATGAACCGAGCTGATCCACCTAAAACATCACAAGAAAAGTAGAGGTATCTCTGATGCTTGAATCACGTGGGGATATACCATCCAAAAATAGTAGTGGGTTAAGCTCTAACATATAACTCAGGGATAGGGGATAAAATAATGCAAAGTCACATCTAATTCAAAACTATGCAAACATTATCATATACATACATAAATAATATGCCAGGATAGGGAATAAGACTTAACATGAAGTAAACCATTATCCTAGACTATGTAGCTTAACTATCATAAAGGGAACCCACAGGCTATATGAGTTCAGCTACCCCTGCTGAACAGGCTCAATGCGTGTTATCCACATGAACCAAAGAAAAACTGAGGGAAAGATAATTCTATCAAGGTAACTAGCTGTCCTAAATGTATATCTAGAAAGTGTGACCCATGCATACGGTCATAAAGACCAAACATCACCCCAATAACCATGAGTTTCCAGTATAAGTCATCCAAGACCCACACCTTCATGGATTTCCTACATAACCCCCATTAATCTTAATTTAAAGAAAGTTTTACATAACCCATTTATTAACCAATGAACCAACCGTTAAGGCACACAATATGTATCGTCATACACTTACACTTGTAAGATTATCTCTATGCCGTAACAATCACATTAACTTAGGGGAATACCTCGACCCCATCTGTTCATTAAATAAAAACATAGCCAATATGGTCTTAAAAATCCATGTTTATTGTTTAAATTTTTATGCAATGCGATAACATAGGTGAGTAAGTCAAACCAAGTGACAATTCCTCAACTAAAAGTCATTTACACAAGTGGGTTGAGGAAACACAATTATTCAAATCAATTCTGATTTAAAAATAGCAATTTGGGGAAAAACCATGTCCCCTTAGTTTAATCATCATTCTCATGTACCCCACAAGTTCAAAAATATTAATAAAACATAAAAAATGCATAATAAATCATAGGAAAATCATTTAAGAATCAACCATGACAAAACCCTCAATCATAATTTATGGTATAAAACATGTTTAACTATGTAAAACCCATGTTTTTCATAAAATAAGAATCTAGGAAGAGTAACATGTATAAAACACCAAAATTTATGGAGAGAAATAAACCCTTGAGCCCTTAGATGACTAACTTCTTAGAAACCCTAAGTATCTTAACCTTGGAGAGTTTAGAGAGAAGAAAGTATGTTTTGATTATGTGATGAATGAGAAATAACCCCCTTGACTTCTTTATAGACGTAGGGTCTGATTAAGGAAAAAGGGGAATTAAATAGAATGCCCTTAATGAATAGACTAAAAATTATCGCCCAGTTGCTATGGGTGACCTTACAACTAGTAGGGTCACCTTACAACTTGTAAGGTTCCACTCGTAGTCTTGTAAGTGTCCATGATCACTAATACTAACTTGGATATGAGTCATGCCATATGAATCGTACTCAATCATTACGACTCACATGGTCCAACCATTGTCAAAGCAGAAACAAATAGACATCACACTGGTTTGGCTATAAAAGATACCATACGACTCATTTTGAGTCCTTACAACTAGTAATATATATATATATATATATATATATATCACATACATGTGCATAAGACAGAGAGAGAAGTAACAAGAATGGAAATAGGGGCAGAGTTAGAGTGGATGATAGGGGTTCGAACGAACCCAGTAACTTTTACGCCGATCCTCAATTTTTACTGAAAAATCAAGATTATAATATATAATTGTAAGTGTGAACCGATAGCTAAAGGTCAGCGGATGGTTCGTTAGTTAATATATTGATTTCAAAGTGTTGCAACCCTGGGGATGTAGGTTCGTACCTACTTTTTACATTATTTTTAATTACTTTACTTTCTTTGCTTCCAGGAAGTTTTTTCCTTTACTCAAATATATAGATCTTTTTGTATGCTTTTGAAAAGCACAAATATTATATTTGAATAAAGTAAAAAAGAAATGTCTTCAACTAAAACAAAAATAATATAAAGCTTAAAATTGAAAAAAGTAGAAAAACAAAGTTTTCTACTCTAAAATAAAACAAGGTAGATTTTTAAGAATCTTTTTCAAAAAAACATAGAACTTACACTTATATGTGTTTAAGTAGTTCACGCCTTTTTAATATGTTAAATATCACTACTTGTTAGTTAGTATGACGGTTGTTATGCCTTAGCTTGAGACCAAACCCACAAGCCTCAAATCATATTACCACCTCTGAGTGGAAAGAAAAAAAGTAAGAAAAAGAGAAAACAAAAGGCAGTAGACACTTAGAGAAATAAAAGAAAAAGAGAGATACACCTGCACATTTAAAAAAGGAAAACAAAAAAAACACATGCACACAAATGGGAAGAAAAACAAAACTAAGAGAAAACAAGAAAAAGAGAGTAGAAATAAGAAGTGAAAAAAAAGAAGTAGAAGCAAGAAGTAAGAAAAAGAGAGAAATGAGAAGTACGAAAAAGAGAAAACCAAAGAAGTAACAAGACGAAAAATAGAGAGTTGTCAGGGTTTAGAGTTTGGGTCACCGTTTCAAGCTTTCGATAGCGACGTTCGTACTTCTATTTTTAGTTAATTCATCCTCAAGTTCTTAATCAATTCTTTTCTAGTTATTTTTTTAATTGAAATATGATAGAATATTTAAACAGTTTTACATAGTATTTAGTATGAAAAATTTATTATTTATATATAATTTATGCTCTATATCTTTATTTGTAATTTGTTTGTTATTTTGAAATAATGTTAATTAGATTGGCTTTCAAGTTTAGATGAGATAACTTTTAAAGTTAATAATGTTAAAAGGATATAAACTTACGTTTAGTTGACATTAGTATGTAGTTGTATTATAAATCACAATATATGAATCATGCATGCATGCAAAAAAAAGTTAAAAATGCATCACACAATACATATACACAATACACACACTTGCACACCATTATATAAGCATAAATATAACATCAAAGACAACATACTTAAGGAGAAAATAAGGAAAAACTTAGAAAAAGATAAGATAAAAAGACATGCATTTATTATAAATAAAAAGGAAGAAAAAGAAAACAAAAAGAAGAAAGAAAATCAGAAAAAAATAATAAAATTTAACACCCAAATAAAAAGGAAAGAAAAAACTAAGAGTGAAGGAGAAATCAAGTTGGGAGTTCCAGGTTTTGATCGTGGTTCCATGTTCATGGATCTTGAAATTTAGCTATTGTTAACTTTTCCAAGTCATAGATCATATCTTTTCTTTTGTTGTGAAACCATTTTCCACAACAGGTACCCCTCATTCTCTCTCTTGAATAGTTTAATGTCTTGATTGTGTGGAATTTGATGTTGATGTTATAAAATTGCTTGAAATTTAATGTGTTTAACTTGTTAATATTTTTAAATTTCTATCTCGTTAGATTTAGCATAAAATTAATATGATAATGAATAGCGTATTACATGTTTAAGCAAAATCACCGTCTAAATCTAGGCTTATCTTCATATTTTTGTGTTCTTAGTGATGATATGTGTTTAACTTGATCGGTTGATATGATGAGAATAGTTAATATCAAAATTCACTGTTTTGTTTCAGCCTTAGTTTCAATTAGTGGGTCTTATTTTTCTTTCATCTTTGAAAAGTATAATAAGAAAGAAGAAAAGATTTAAATAATACAGGAAGAGATGACTTCACAAATAAATGGAACTTTAATGTAATTAGTAGAAAGATTTTTTTAGCAAGTATAGAACTTTAAAGTAATTAACAAGTTTGTTGTTTGCATAATTAACGTTAGCCGCTTCTAAAAAAACATATATATTTAATGCTTTGAAATATAATAAATTTTTGTTTGATTCAATTTAATTTATGCTTTGGACAATTTTGTTTCCTCTGAAAAAACAGTATTGTTAGAATGAGTTTTGATTTTTAATCAAAAGAAGCCAGAAGTCAAGTTACTTATATAAGTGATAATTAACAATGAAATCGGAAAGCATGACTATCGATCATTTATTTTAATAAAATTAACTTATCATTTGGAAGTTAATTTAATTGGGGTAGATAATTTAAAGTACCCTAGATTCTTGCCCAGACTCGGGTGATGAGTTGTGAATTTATTCATGACCCGTTGTAATTGTAATGACCCTCCAAGTAATTTTCTATATTTCAGTATATTTCACTATTTAAAGACCTCCCAAAACTTTCCCAAGTCATTTACAACTTGCTAAAGATAACGGATTAATTTTTGAGTAGTTCATTTATTTTTTAGAGCCAATTTCCTATTTTAAACTCTTCGCTGGTAAGAATTGACTACCGGGAAAAATCTTCAGTGAAACAACCTCATATGCCAATTCGCCTTATCCCAACAGCTCCAAAATATTAATTTTAGGCTAGGAAAATCTTTGGTTCAGATCTCGAGGCTTCCAAACTCATTCCAAGCTATTGATAAGAAATTGATAAAAATGGCCCATGGGTGTGGGGCTCACTTTTGGTCGAAATGACCTCGGATGAAAATTTCAACTGTGCCATTGAGTTTGAACATCAAATTTGATAGGGTAGCACAGTTCATTGCATTCAGGAGATTTTGTCTGATAGGGGTCGGTGGAAACATGGAAAAATTCTCAAGTCTTAGTTGGTGCATCCGCTAAAGTGGCTAGTTGGTCTCATTAATGACCTGGCCTTATTAGCTGAGGGCTGCTAAAGTGGAGCCTGTCCACTAAAGAGGAGGTTTCTTAATTGGTTCCTCGCCCGCTTTAGCTAAAGGGACAGCTTTGGCGAGTACCGCTTAAGCGGTACTTGACTGCTCTTAAGCAGTACTTGGAGGCCATTAGATCCTCCACCAACCAGATTTTCTCCCTATTTTTTCACAATTTCAAGAGCTTGGATCCCTAGAGAGTGTGAAAAGTTAGGGGAGCATTTAATAAGTGATTTTGGGATGGTTGTGATCTTGAACTTCTCAATTTTTCATCATAATCTTGGTAAGTTTTCATTAAATCCATGGTTAATCATCAATTATTTCTTAAAATCCTTAGATTATTGGTGGGTTTATTATAACATCATTTGAGCTCAAAATTTACTAATTCTTGAGGATAAATGCTCCTTGAGTACAAAGGAACGTGCTAGTGATTTTAAAAGTGCAATTTTGCAAGCAGATCCCCACATGAGATTTTTTCACAATTATAAGTTCAAAGCATAAAAATACAATACGTGTACTATTGTTCTCATATTGTTGAGTAGGTTATTATTTTGCTGGCGTGGCATCATGTGGCGCTTCTCAAAAGGGAAAATTGAAGATTTAATGACTTCTACTAGACTTTCTTTAGCTTCCAAGCTAGATTTATCCTTCACATAAATTGGGCTAATTTATAGTATATTTACGATAATGTGCTAGATATGGGTTGTGAATTAAATCTTGGAAGTGTATTTAACACAATTTAGATTTCTTAGCCAATTAAGAAATAGTAAATTAGGCATAATTGACTTAGCATCTCATCTTTAGGTAGATTTGCTATCTTAGGAATAAATATGGCTTATTTAATATCTAGTAGTGAATTTTGATACTTTAGCCTAATCTGGGATAAAATTTGCCTTAGAATGGATTTGGGGATTAAATGTGGGCCCCTTTGGCTCACCTTAGGCGAAGACTATTATTTGTTTCTTATAGACTTTATAGGCATATTACAACTTCTAAATGTATATTTTAGAGCCCGAGGCGGATAAATATATTCTGCTTTATACTATATTGATACTTGGGAGATGATACTAGCTCTGGTTTGAGTTCGACGATTTATGACATTAAGACTAATTCATTTTCGGCATTATTCATGATATGAGTTTTTCTTGAAATCCTGAAAATGATGATATGAGTTTCAGTTCAAGTCCAACAAATGATGATATGAGTTTTGGTTCAAGTCTGGTACATGATGATATTGAGTGCCCGTTCAAGTTCAATATTAAGAGGTTATTTATGGCGGTTATAGAACCTATTTGAGTATGGTGATTTTGAAATAGAAGGATTCATGGTCATGATTTTGAGATATGGCTATTTGATATAATTCCAGTTATTTACTTTCCTTTTATTGCACCCTCCGAATTATGAGGGCTGGTTGGGTCATTTACTTTTTCACATCTACTGGCTTATGGGCGCCAATCTTCTAGTAATAGTTATGCTTTCTTCCATATTATTGTTGTTTTAGTCATTTAGAGTTATTCCAAGTTTGTCCTCTTACCTTGACTTAGAATATTTACCTCATATTTTATTATATTTATATTATGATTTAGTTTAGTTGATCGATGATGCCTACTAAGTACTCATGACTTTGGTAACATACTATACTTATGTACCTTTTTGGTGCAGATCTGAGTACTAGTGGCTATTGTTGATGCTGTGATCATGCTGGTTAGTGTTTGGAGATAGGGTGCACTCTCAAATTCGAAGTTGACCTTTTTTCCTTATTCTATTTTTTCTTATTCTTTCTATATTCGAGATAAGTGCCATATTTGACTGTGATAGTACTCATACTCTTTTGATTTAGTGGCTCTTGTATCGACACTACTAGGTCCTGGGATGTTACTATTTTCTTATCTTTCATATTATTGTTACTCCTTAATGTATTATTGTGAGTATTTATCTTGCATATTTTCAGTAGTTATGCCAGTTTCCACCGAATTAGTCTATTGCTTATAGCTTTGGGCTACAATTTGGCTTATCTACTGGTAGAATAAAGTAGGTGCCATCATGGTTCATAAATTGGATTGTAAAAAATTGATATAAGAGAACTAGGTTTACCGATATTGTTGGTACAAGTGCAAGTATCTAGTATAGTCCCACGAGTCAAAATAATGACGTTCATTTCTTATCTTCGGGAGGTTATAGGAAATTTTAGGAGATCTTTATATCTTTCACTCATTTTCTGTTGAGAGTAGGACTTGATTTTCAAGATTATTTTGGTTTCACTCTTTCGCAGATAGCTAGGACTCATGCTGTGACTACACAAGATGAGGACCCCAAGTTTGTGACTAGGAATCCTTCCGTAATTCTTGGATGACCCTAATATCTAGGACATCTGACTAATGTGGCCCCAATTAGAGATCAGGATAAGGGGCATTTACTAGACGCTATTCCCACCTGTGCTAGAGATTCCCCTACCTTATCCAATGGTTGGCTAGGGACTAGATCAGGCTCCACCAAGGTTCATTTTTTGTCACTTCTTAAGGATACTTTGGTTCAGCTCTTGGGTTTAGTTGGTGGCGCGTTGTCTAATGGCGCCTACTTTACTGATTAGAGTGGTATAAAGATATGGGTGAATCCTTTAACTATGACACCTAGAGTTGATATTCCTTCAGTGTTGGTAGTTTCTCGTCGATAGTTTCCCAACCTACTATGTCTGTTTAAGAGCAGAAGATGTTTGTTAGTTTCTTGATATTGATTCCGCCTAGGTTTTTTGGTACACCAGGCGAGGATGCTTATGAGTTCTTGGTTGGTTATGAGGAAAAGCTTTGTAATTTAGGCCCAGTTGAGAGTTATGGTGTCGACTACATTACTTTCTAACGACATTAGTGGAGAGGTAATCTTGATTCAAGACCACCTGGATGTCCCCAACTAACATGGACTCAGTTCTCTAAGGTTTTATTGGAGAAGTATATGCCTTGTAGACTTGGAGATTTCCTCAAAGTTTAGTTTTCAAGATTGGAGTAGGGCTCAGTGACTATTGTGAATTATGAGGCTTGCTTTCATGAGTTGGCAAGGCATACTACATCTATTCTGCCGATCGAGTATGAGAGGGCTTAGTGTTTTGTTTGGGGATTGAGGCTTCCTCTTCACATGTCCACACAGAGTTTGGTTGCAGCTGGTAGATCCTTTGTTGAGGTTTCGGATGATGCCCAGGTTATGGAGGAGATGAATTACAAGTCCCAAGGGGGCAACAATAAGAGGTCGTGTTATCAAGTAGTTTCAGTGGGAGTCGGAGTGGCGAATGATTCAGAGGTAATGGTTCTTAGGTTAGGTACCCTCTAATGAACTGTATCAACATTAGGGTCAGTCCAGTAGGCCTGTTCATGTTGCACTTTATCTAACCAATAGAGGCCAGTTTAGTTACAATGATTATTTTGGCCAGGGTAGTGGTCAACCTTTGAGAGGTTCATCTTCTGGAGTCGAGGTGGTTATTCCAATAAATCGAATCTTCTAGGTTTAGTACAAAGCCATGGGCATGTTATGGTTGTAAGGCCTTTGACCGTTGCTTAAGAAAGTATCACAGTCGTAGGGCAGTTGTTCCAGCAACTCAGAGTGTTTAGCTTATTAGGAAAGTGTTTCCCCTAACTATAGGTGGTATCAATGTGTCATGACCCGATTCATGAGTCATGATGGCACCTACTAAGACCCACCAGTAGGTAAGCGAACACCGTAACCCAGAGCTAAAGAAATGGGTTACTTTGATAGAAACGCCCGACAAGGGCCACAATATATGAGCGAAAACATAAACAACACTATTCCATAATTGACAATCAACTACAGATACCAATTCCCATGACCTGGTAGTATCAGTACAAGAGAATCTAAGTTCAACAATAGGAAATATAACTCAAAGTCTAAATAGTCTTATACATCCATATTGAATATAAAAGACTGAATAAAGATAGGAGGGAAACGGGTGACTCAAAACTCCAAGAGCTCATCTTGTCTCCAAAAGATCAACACTGCACGATCTCAACTCTGTGGCGGCTACTAATACACGTGTCTGCACCAAAAAGGTATAGAGGTGCAGTATGTGTACTAAGAAAATGGGTACTCAGTAGGCATCATTGGCCGACTGAGCTAAATCATTATATAAAGATGATATAAAGTAAGATAATATTTCTAAGTCAAGGTATAGAATCGAACCTAGATCAACTTCATCATCAGTGTATATAATCAATAATCAAACTAGAATAAAACTATGACATATCCATTCATCATGTGCCAATACCATTATATAAAAAGTAAATGATCTAAGGCATAAAGCATCACTAATACAACCACAATAACAATAAGGCTAAGATGATATACAAACATTCATCAAAGCATAAGTAAAAAAAACCCACAACAGCGTCCTATACTACCAGAGAGTACACCCAAAGGAACATAAAGTAAAGAACTCTTCACGATGTCCCATACCACCAGAGAGTACATTAAGAATCAACCATTACGGTAATTAAACACATAGCCAACTTCTCGTTATCCATGGTTTACCACCTTTCGTGTAAACGGTTATTAGTCAAGTTCATGATCATCATCCATTACCACAATCGAAATACACATGTCAAGTACTCATAACCATAGACATGTAGCCAAATAGACCTCTAACTCATCAATATACTCTAACTACTTACTATTAACCAACTAACACTTATTATTAAACTACTAGTTTGCTAGTCATCATAAGGCCTCCAATCATTAGCCTATCCAATTCTTTATATACTCCTTCTTCATGAAGTAGCAACTAATGATGATTCACTAGATAGCCAACATCCACATCAAGTCAAGATGTACAACTACATCATAATCACCACTTAACCAAAGCCCATTCCTAGTTAAAATAGGTACACTAGTCATCATATAGTAAGAGGTTACATATTATAAAAAAGACTTATCCATTTACTAACCAATGCCTTTTAATAGTTAGCACCTTAATTCTCTAAGTCCTCATCTAAGCAACCACGACATTACGTACTAGATATCAATCATTAATCATTAACAATGGTAAGTCTATTATAATTATTAGCCATTTTACAACCATAATTACTAGTTACCACATTTTAACTAAACAAGGTCCACCAACTAGTATTCTAGGCTTCCATCCATCAAGTAATATAGCCACTTTATATAGACAACTAGTTATTATATAACCCATTTTACTAGGTGAAATT
This sequence comes from Capsicum baccatum var. pendulum, assembly GCA_030864225.1. Taxonomy (NCBI): domain Eukaryota; kingdom Viridiplantae; phylum Streptophyta; class Magnoliopsida; order Solanales; family Solanaceae; genus Capsicum; species Capsicum baccatum. Next base: position 99,243,159 of record CM061560.1, on the reverse strand, counting down.
TCATAATTTATCTATTTAATCACGCCAAATATATCCACTAGGTAAATCTGTACTTATACACATGATTATATTTACCAATTAGTCTTACCTCAATATTCGGCATATTCTATTTCTATTTGCTAATTAGCATTAAAAAGAGCCACGCCACTTAACAAGTGATTAACGGTAGATAATTATAAACAACTTTCCAAGGAAAACATCATATCCCTAATGCACATACATACATAATAATACAAAGGCATAACCACACATATACTTATGTATTTATATATGCTTACCATACATAGCATCACCATAACATCAATATATCCTCAGGGTTTACTGGGCATCATCATAGCATCACTACCTCTACCAGATTTATCGGACATGATCATAATATTAATATATCCTTCTTCCTTGCCTGGAATTAAAATAACATTAATTTATCCTTTGGCCTTGCTAAGCATTAACATAACATCAATACACCCTCTGGCCTTGCTGGGCATCATCATAATATCAATATGTTCGTCGGCCTTGCCGAGCATCAATATAGCATTAATATCCATCAAGACATTAATACACACACACAAACACACACACACACACACACATATATATATATATATATAGGTAAATCAATAACAAATGCAAGCCCAACAAAGAATGGAGTGGGAAAAGAAGTAAGAAAAGGCATATCATAGCTTCTTACCACTTATTATTAATGCAATATATTAGTAGGTGCATGAGCATGTGTATTCAGATTGTAGGAACATATCACACATTACCATATTAACATGATTATTAGCATGGTCAATAACAAGCCATGGTTATCGATGAGTGGTGAATTTACCATTCATTTGCACTTAACATTCATGCACACAACTATGATTTGAAGACAAAAATGAGACAACATTGTGATTAAATTCACTAATTCCCATATTTTGTAGGCATACAGGTGATGAGATAGAAGGATGTGGAGTTGAGCTGAAAAGGAACAAAGAGGAGAAAAAAGTGCACAGCTGAAGGACCATGTACAGAATGAGGCTCAGTTACCGCGATCGTGGTCTGAAGGCTGTAATCGCGGCCAATTAAGAAGGTTAGCAACCGCGATTGCGTGGATCTACCTACATTCGCGGTAGCCACAATTGCAAAAAACTGGTGCGATCACACTAATATAGGATTAGGCCTAGGGCAGTTTTGTAATTTTCAGTTGCTGAACCCAAATCCCCTAAAAGCCTAAAACCCTTTCCCATTTTGGCCATTCTAGAGACTAAAAATATTTGGAATTTGAAGTTTAAACCCTAAATTATGCAAGAATTATAATTTGATTTGAGACTTTGAATTTAGTAATTTCTTGAAAATGGATGTTTTGCATAACCCTTATGGTATATTTTTCTCTCCTTTCATCATGAGTAGATAAATTTCATTTTCTTGGGGCATACCCATAGTGGTGTATATTTATTTTTGTTGTTGTTTTTATTTCCTTCTAGGTGATCATCATAGCATAAAAGGGAATCATAATTGACAATCCTAGTCAAAATGGGTGTTTCGATAGCCTTCTTGATGATGAGGAGCAATTCAATGATATTGGTAGATTAGTTGCTATTCGTATCCCACCTACTCATGGGAATGGTGTATTTCATGTCACAAGAATCATGTTGCATATGCTACAAATGAAGGAAATTTTTGGGGGACAATCCTATGAGGACCCCAACTTGCATTTAAAAAACTTAATTGAAGTGTATGCACCCTTTGATATTGCACACATAACCCAATGGTCCATTTAGCTTCATCTTTTCTCGTTCTCATTTTCTCTAACAGGAGAGGCATTATTATGGCTTTGATCTTTTCTGATCAGTCAATAACTTCATAGGATGAACTCACCGTGGTCTTCCTTGAATGATATTTCCCTCCATCCAAAATGCTCCAATTGTGTAATGAGATTATGAACTTTGTGTAGTTGAATAGAGAACCCTTGTATAAAGTGTGGGATAGGATCAATGAAAAACTCATAGAATGTCCCAACCATGAGGTCCCGGATAAGATGCTTATCCAAATATTCTACCAGGATCTTGATGCGCTCAACAAAACCATGGTAGACAATGGAGCGGGGGGATCTCTTATAAAGTTAACTTATTATGCGGCTTCAAATTTGCTTGAGGAAGTTACCAATCAAAACTAGGGATGGCATACCTAGGATACTAAAGTGCTGGAAGGGTCTCCTACTACCTCCGTGGTTGAAAAGGAACAAAGAAAGAAGGATGAGGAAAGGGAGAAGAATATGGAAAAACTGCTGACACAATTAGAGTTTTTGACGAAACATGTGATGGGTGCACCCACATAGGTGGTAAATGCCATATCATCCAAGGCCTATGATGAAGAAGAGTACAAGAAGATTGATGAGAAGTATTTGGCAAATTATTCGGGGGTTCCCACCCCGCCTATCAAAGGCAAGGTGGGAATCAAGGTTGGAAAAACCGTGAATATGGCCATGATTAGAAAGATAGAGATCATGATTATGACAGGTATATGCCCCCTTATGACCAGGAGAAGAGCAAAGATGGTAGAACTGTCGACCCCAACAAGATATTTTGGTAAGGATTTTGATGAGTGACATGACCCGAATTTTCATAATAGGCAATCCCAATCCTAACCAGGACCTGGAACCACCCCCGTTACCCAACTCAACCACTATTCACATACCTTGAGTTGGATGAAGTCCAAACATATAACAAGAGAGCATATCCACCCATGTGGTGACTCTAGGATAATCTGTATCTGAGACCAACCCAACCAAGTTCAACCACCTAATGACCAACCAAACCAATACAAAAACCCATAAACCAAAACCTTATTATAATAATCCAATGTACATATATATATGTAGATGAAACATAACCAGTCCATACCATAACCAAGTCCGCAGTTGTCCATACAAAGCCTCTAGACCAACTAAAGAGTACCTAGTAGGGACATGCCCCCAACCATAGTAAAAAAAACCAAAGTCTATGAAAGACAAAAAACATGTAAAGTAAACCATGACATGAAATAAATACCTTTCAAATTATGAAAGCTCACCACTTCAATCCAATATTAACTATCCCTGAATCCGATCACTAAGCAGGAGAAGTAGAATGGCCAGTCCCTACATAGCGTGGGTATACAGCAGCCCGAGAATGGGTTAGTGGGTGAACACTAGCATGGACTCAGGACAAGGATAGAACAATGCCATTTTAAAACCAAGTAAAACCATCCATAATGTATATAACTATACTTATATTAATATAACCATACAGGGAAAGGGAACTGGGTTTAACATGCCATTAAAACCTTTACTTGGGCTGTGTAGCTTTGCCGTCCTAAACCACCAATGGGCTATATGGGTTCAGCTCCCCCTATTGAAAGGGACCCAGTGCATGAAGCTGCATGACCTAGGAAGAAAACCTAGGATGACTAGTACACCCCCTAAATACAAAGTGTGACATCATGTACACGGTCACCAAGACAAAGCCTCATATCAGCAAATATGAGTTTCCAGTTTTAGACCCCCCGGGACCTCAAACTCCATGGCTTCGCTATCACACCCTGCTATTATTATCCAATTAAAACCATTACCAAGCAACCAACCAATCTATTAACCAAGGACATTAGTAGTGGTATCGTCATACCGACTATACTTGCAAGTTTTATCCATAACTAACTATATGTAGGTGTAAGGGATTCCATGTACCCTTCCATTAACCATATTAAACCACTTAAGGGATACCCATGTACTCCACAAGCATAACCAATTTCATAGCCATCAATTTTTTACCATTTAATCCTTCCAAACCATATACACCAATTATACCATTTAAAACCATTCCAAACCATTTATGACCACACCAAACATTTTAAGCATTTATATCATTTAAACTATAAAAGACCATCAAAATCTATTTAGGGTTCCATTACCAAACCAAACCATGCATAATTACCAATGGAATTTCAACAATAGAGTGAAAACATTCTTTTAGGCATTTTATCAAAAATGTTGAGGGCATACCTTTACCGAAACCAAAACCAAATATAAACAACCATAATTAAGGTTACTCAAGACCCATTTATTAATCCATAACCAACCAACACCCATATGTGTAAACCATTACAAAAAACCCATAAAAAATATAATTTAAACCAATACCAAACCATATGCATAATGACCCTCAACATATATTTTGAAAGCCACTGATAACGCTCAACTTACACGTCAAATTAAGTGTAAGGCGGTCATCGTCAATATATTTACTCAACTTTAGAGTTGGAGTCTAATCCACGAAGAACAATGTGAGTGGTGATCAAATTAATTCAAAATGATAAATACAAGTTAAATTCAAACAAATGGTACAAAAAGATAAAATGTGGGAGATAGGTTCCTACACTAGTATTTCTTTTTTTTGAATTTTTCTAGTATACATTTGAGGCTACAGATAATTAGAGTTTAACAATTAAGAACGAATCTTAGGATTATTCATTACTAAGGGAGTGACATATGGGAGTTAGTAATCAACATCAATTTAGTAAGTCAAATATAGGTAGGCTTGGTTATAGATTTTGATGCTAGTCTTCTGACAGAACACCAAAATTTTACCCATTGATTCTTTTGAATACGTAATAAGTGTGTTCAACAATTTGAAACCACAACCTCAATATAGGCATCCCTATTTACAGGATGATACCCATGGTATAGTCAACCTCATATTCACCCTTATGTCTAAGATAGTGAAAATTTAGCAAACTACACATATAATTATCTATCATAGCTTTGGTTTTTACATCCTTCTTTTAATGATGATATGGATTCCTACACTTCACCCAAAACCATTTCTTTGAAGATAGCCTTGAGCTTTCTAGAGCTTATAGCTTTCACTCATCAAACCCATGTGGGTATTTGGGGTTTTTACCTTTAAATCCCAACAAAATTAGCATATCAATGATAAAACCCATAAACATGAATTACCAAATAGATGCTAACAATAACAACTCACACACACTTTAACCCCTATTCACACATAACCCCAAGAGAGACATGTAGCTACACATAAGATATATAAGCATAGATATACCCATAATTACCATTGAAATAAATAGGTGAATATTTAAGCGAATGTTACTTCAATCTTGGCTCTCCTACAATATCAACAATGGTAGTGAGAAAATCTTACTCTTAGAAAGTCTCCAACGTATTCTTCACCCAAAATTTACACAATATTTTCTTCTAAAAAATAGAGGCTATAGAGTTAAGAGCTAAAATCTAAAATTAGAGAAGACAAAATATGATACATGAATCAAGGGTTTGGGTATTTTTGGCAAAAATTAGGATCGACCACGTATATTTCTAGATTTTTCCTTGGGTTGAATTCTTCTGCTAAGCCATGATCGCGCAAGTCTGGAAGCGACTGCACTTATGCAACTAAATTTTGGAATCGTATTTGATTGACTTTTGATTGAATGCCATGATATCGGTCAACGAATCGTGACCATGGTACCGGAGGCCTTGCTGCTCTTCAACTGCACTTTTCTTGCTCTATTTTGATCATTTTCAGCTCCCATCCATATTTTTTGATCTCCTCAACTCTACGCCTTTAAAGAATGGATATTAGTACATTTTATCTCCAATATATATTATTCATACATTCACAATAAGGTAATGTGCATAAATGTTTAGTGAGGATGAGTGGTAAAATCACCACTCATCAACCACCATTCATGATTCATAAATCAATGTTTAAAAGACCATATATATGTTTTTTGTTAGGAATAATAATGAGGGAAGGAGTACATGCCTTATACAAGAAAATTCCAAAGAGAAACATGAATCTTGAGCCCTTTGAAGGACACATAAAGAAAACCTAGCCTCTAATATTCAAGAGTGAGTTTGAGAGAGTATTTGAATTATTTCCATCCTTTAATAAGTGTAATGAGATGTCACCAAGGGAACTTTAACATGAGAACATAAGGGATTTGAAGTAGGAAATGTACCAACTACCCTTGACTTAAAATTAAAATAAGCCACGTCCAGGGGTACGATTCACCTATACCATCCGTATCCTAGGGTATGAGTGGTACCCCTAATCATACCCAAGACCTTTTAAGACCCTACATACTAGTTTCTATACGACTCACACCTCCCTAACTCATACCTAAGGGTAAGGTGGTACTCCAAATCATACTCATGAACTATACCTTAGGAATATTCCACAAGACACTCAAACAAGGATTATACGACTTGCCTTGCACCATTCGTATACTCCTATATGACTCGTAATAAGATGAGTCATATCTTGGGTACTAGCTATAATAAACATACTACCTAGTGTATGAATGAACCAAAAATCTTCCCTCTAACTTATATCCAAGGGTATGATTGGTACCCTTGAGTCATACTAAGCCTAGTAAGTTTAATATTAAGGAAATTTTGCAAGGGTCCAAGACTTGGGGTATTTCAATGAGAGTGGAAGGAATGGACAAAATGGTCTATGAAATGAAAAATAATTTTACACAAATTAATCAAAATGTGGTGTCCAACTCTACCTCTATTAACTAATTAGAGACTCAAATTGGGAAAAATTTCTCCCAATTGAATGCTAGGCGAAAGGGTGGTCTTACTAGTGACGCTAATGTAAACTGAAAGAATGAAGCTTAGGTTTTAGAAATAGTCACTAGGAATGGGAAGACCCTTGGTGATCATTTGAAAGAAGATTTGAGTGAAAAAAAGCCTAAGGTTAAGTCAAAACATATTCCACCACAATCTCAAAAAGTAGAAAAGGAACCGATGAAAGTTGATGAATAGGTGGTGGAAAATGAGAAACCACAATGTGATGTGATTCCTACAATACAAGTCCCTCCCCCATTTTCTCAAAGGCTTCAAAGAAAAGAGGAGGATAATAAACTTAATAAATTTATGGCCAAGCTTAGCAACCTCTTTATCAATATCCCATTACTACAAGAGATCTCAGGATATACTAAGCTCATGAAGAAGTTGATTTCAAGGAAAAAGCTCATTTAAGGTAAAACGATCGAAGTCACCCATGGTTGTAGTGCTATCATGAGTAGAAAAATTAAATAAAAGAAAAAAGACCTCGGAGCTTTTGCCATCCCTTGCACCATTGGAATGCATATGTTTGCAAATGCTCTATGCGACCTAAGTGTAAGTATAAACCTCATGCCTTTTGTCAGTTATAAAAAGCTTGGATGGATACCCCAACTCCAATATCTATGAGACTTTTAATGGAGGATCGATCTATCAACAGGCCGGTTGAGATTTTGTTTGATGTTCTAGTCAAAGTAGACAAATTTATACATTCAGCGGACTTCATGGTTTTTGATTGTAAAATGGACCAAGAGGTTCCCATCATTCTTGGTTAACCTTTCTTAGCCACCACAAGAGCCATTGTTGACTTAGAGTTGGGTAAAATGAGGTTTAGAGTTCATGATAATGAGGTCTTTTTTTGAGTATGTGAAACAAAGAAACAACCCATGGACCTTCAAGTGATATAAGTGATTGATGTTGAAATCAAAGAAGTAAATGAAGGGGCCCTTGAGGACCCAACTTGAGAAAAAAAAAGATGTCATGCCCCGATATAAACTAAGGTGCTATGTGGGAGGCAACCTACAAATGCCACAAGAGTGGCTCATATTATTTATTTTCATTTTTAGAGTAGATTTTAATTTTGTCAATTGAGTAACCTATGTATTTATGGTGCTATAGAGTGTGATGGATGAGCTTGAGAAGGGAAAAGTATGAAATTTTTGCATGATGAACTGAATAGGGGAAAATCAGTCCAAATGTGAAATAAGCCGAATAAAGGAAAATAGGGGAGAAAAAATTCCCCTAGTTACCATGATCGCGGGACATTGGTCGTGATTGTGGTCACCCGCGTGTCCGCGATTGGGGAACACTGACCACGATTGTGGTCACATCAGTCATATAACCATCCTAACCCCCATTTCCTCCCAACACTCCATTCTCAACTTTTCTCTCTAATTGGACCCAGTTCTAGCCAAATTATGAGCATTCCAACAATATCCTTGCATTTCTTTTGCATCACTTATTTGGTAGGTTCCTCAAATTTATGCGTTGATTATGGGAAAATAGGAAATAGAATACATGTAATAGGGAAGGCCTAAAATTATGTTTTTCATCCTTAGATACTTCACAAATGGTACTTGTGTGGTGTTTACCTAATAGAATATGGTGTGCACATAAGTGGGGAAGTCTTAAGTACCTAAATTATTTGTGAAATTGAGGAAAATAAATAGTGCACACCAAGTTCTTGATAGTTTTTCCGTATGAGTATTCACTAATGGTTTTTGCATTATAGGTTGCCCATATGAGTATTCACTAATGGTTTTTCCATTATAGGGGCATAATCGAGTACCTAGTGCTCTTGTTCAACGCTTTTAGTGTAAATCCTTGTTATAGAACATGATTTGGGCTTCAAATTTGAAGTTTTAAACATAAGAATTGGGTTGAAACTGATCTCAAATACCGCAATTGCGGTTCTATGGCCCGAGATTGTGGTAACTGAGGCTAATTTTCTGCCTATGAAAAAATTCTGCACTTCTAATTTTTGTCCAAACACCACCAAGTAATCATCCAATGAGCTTTGGTGGACAACATAACATAGTTTGTGCAAGAATATGCAATGATTGATGTTGTTGTGCTATCTGCTATTTTTAGGAGAATCTCATGGAGAAATATGACCATATCTGATTCATGGCACCTGAGTGCCACGCTCACTACTATGACAATCTTTTGAGGACAAAGTTGCTCTGGAGAGAGGAATAAGCTAGGAGAATGTGTCAAAAAATCTTTTGATATTTCACGACAGGCTTGTGGCCATAGGGTGGCATTGTTTTGATGCAAATCCTTATAACGATAATAAGAAATGGGTCCGTGAATTTTATGCCAACCTTAGCATAGTGCCTTTCTCAAATCTATCCTACATGACTATAAAGATCCGGGAGAAAGTTGTGGACTTTAGGGTAGGGCAAATTAATGATTTCTATGGGCTTCCAAATGCAAACATGAATGAGTTTGAAGAAAAAAAAGTGCAAACAAGGAAGTTGGTTGGAAAAAAGACTTTTTCCTGAGAAGGAAGTTTCATGGGCAAAAAACAAGAGTAACATCTATATGAATGACTTCACTGCCGAGGTTTGTATTTGGTTGAACATCATATGTAGTCGATTCTCCCCTTGTACCCACATAACAACAGTCCTAGATTTATGGGCTTGGATGGTTGCTTGCATTTTAGACAACATTCATTTGGACGTTCGTCAGCTCATAGTTTTTGAAGTGAAATTCTTTAACAACCAAGGTGGGACACATATCTTCTTTCCCTTTTTGGTTACTGATCTTTGCTGAAGGGATGGGGTTGATGAATACTCTAGAGATACTTTGGTGTGCCTTGGCACTTCTATCTATCCTTTGAAAATTCGAGGAGAGGGTGCACCGGGCAAAAAAAGAAAGATAAATTTGGGGAAGTCAATATGTGAGAAGCTTGAGTTTTGTAGGCCATCTACCACCAGGCCTCTTGAGGATATTGGATTAGATATTATGGCCATCAAGGAGCTCGTGTTAGGTTTACCCCAAAGGCCGGGAGATCCCTACACCACCCGTCATTTATATGTGTCTAGATCTAATTATGAGGAGTATCGGGAGGATAAAAAAAACAGAGAGCTACCATTGCTAGGCTTGAGAGAGCCTACTCATCCTTAACGGAGTCACGTCATGATTTTCTAGTTGTACATAAGAAGATATAAAAAGGGAGAATAAGTGAGATGCGTTCTTTAGCAGGATGTTGAAGGGGGTGAAGGGCATATAGAAGGTACTTAAACCCTGTGATAGACTCCGTTCATCCCAAGTGGAGAGTGATGATGAGGAGCCAGCCAAGTGTTCTAGTCCTAAGGATGCCAATAATGATACAGAGTCCATAGATAAGAGCAGTTATTGATGTGGTTTCAGGGAGCACCCTTATCCCTTCTTATGCCTTATTATTTATGTAGTGAGGACACTGATAGCTACTTAGTTGGGGGTGCCTATCTCCGCATTCATTTGATTTGGTTCTGTTTTATTGATATTTCTAGATTTTTTATGTTCTTTTGGATGATTTTTTATTTTTATTTGGGTTGTAATATTCGAGCGCTCTCAATGTGCCCACATTTGCATGGATTAGTCATTTTGTTTGATTGTTAGATTTTTGCGTTATCTTTATTTTATTTGTGATGATATTCGATTAGCATTTCCCTATGATAGATTAAGTGATGAAATTCTTAAGGAAAAAATATAATGATTGAGTTTTGAGCCGTGAATATAGGGGAAGTCTGAGTACTCGTAGCATCAAGGTCATAAATGCAAGGGAACTCTAAGTAGCTAGTCATTTTGGATTTAGGATCACACTTGTACCTATAGCAAAGTCTGAGTAACCACATGGATTGCTTGTGTAAAAGCCAAAATGTGAGACGAAGGCTTATGTTGGTACCATAGTTAGCAAATTATGCGTGGTGCAAATGAAAAGAAAAAATCCACCTCCATCCAAAATGTTTTCAAAAATTGAGGGCATGGACATGTGCAAACTTATTTCAACACTTTTTCTATTTTTTTGACTCTAAAATTTTGGCTTGTAAAAATGGGTAGATACTCCATTTTTGTCTCTAGCGGAAGGGGAAATTAAGCCTTCTTGGCAAAGTTGCATGTCATGTGTGGTGAGCATATTTGTCCAAATCTCACGTGTACTTGTACTATATATAACTTGCCCCATTAGTCTCACAAGGCTAATTTTGATGGAACTTGGTTGGGGATATGATCTTAGGCCATCTTTGTTACATTAGAATTCCACTTTAGCTTAAAAAGCTTACCCTTGCATTGTTTTTATCCCTAGTCACCCACTTTGAGCGTTTGGCAAACATATTGCAAGCCATGAGCCTTTCAATTTTTATCTCTCTTTTGAGCCCTACCCTCCTTGAACTTAACATTGCAACTTGAGGCTAAAATGCTAAGTTGAGGGTGGTGAAGATAAGAACAGGTGACTTTAGGAAACAAAAATTGTAAGTGATTTCATATGGGATTAAGCATTGAGAACAAATAAATAATAAAAAGAAAGGATCCAACAAAGTAAAGAGAAGCACAAAGTGTGCAAGAAAAAGAAATGAAAAGAAATTGGGTGAACCAAGGAAATAAAAAGTAGGCACATGTGTAAAGAGTAAAAAAAAGAAGTACCCCATGATCAAAAGTTGGATGGAATAGTGGGAAGTATATGTTAAAGGAGGGTATAACCATGTCGTTCCTAAAATATATCCTACCCTACCTCGAACCTATGTTACAAGTCCCAAAAGCCCTTCGTTATTTTCAACCAAGTTTTTTCATTGTAGTGGTGATTGAAAATAAGGGCAAGCCTATGGCATGGTACTTATTAACATTGAGAGTTCTTGAGAAAGAGAGAGAGTGTTTTGAACTTAAATTCATTGTTGCATATTTGATGACTTGCTGTATGGAATTTTCTTTCTTGTGAGGAGGTATGTAAACAAGTCAAGGTGGCTGATTTTGTCATCTCCTGCAAAATAAGGAAGAAGGAGTATAATGTAATTGAGGTCAAAGGTCAGTCATTTCTACAATATTAGTGATTGTTGCATGGTTGCTCTTTAAAGTCTCTTACATCCTTGAAAAATCATATTTTATGTTGAGGGATGTCGTGAAATAGAATGTCCCATGTTTGAAGAGCTAAATTGTGGTATTAATTAAGCTTGAAGTAATTATGATCATTGGCTCATTTAATTTGGGCATAAATATGCATAGTATAATGGTAACAAGTAGTGTTGCTTGAGGACAAGCAAAACTTTAAGTTGGGGGTGTTGATGAGTGTTTAATTTACCGCTCATTTGCACTTAACATTCATGCACACTACTATGATTTGAAGACATAATGTGACAATATTTTAGTTAAATACACTAATTTCCATATTTTGCAGACAGGTAATGAGACAGAAGGATGTGGCGTTGAGCTGAAAAGGAACAAAATGGAGAAGAAAAGTGCCCATCTGAAGGACCATGTACAGAATGAGGACTAGTTACCGCGATCTTGGTCTGAAAACTGCGATCGTGACCAGTCCAGAAGGTCAGAAACCGTGATCGCATAGATCTACCCTCGATCGTGGTAGTCACCATCGCAATAAATCTGGTGCGATCGTGGCAATGCGAGATAAGGCCCAGGGGTAATTTTGTAATTTTTAGCAGCCGACCCCAAATCCCTTAAAAGACTAAAACCCCTTCCCATTTTGGGAATTCTAGAGACTAGCAATATTTGGAATGTGAAGTTGAAACCTCAAATTAGGCAAGAATTGTAATTTGATTTGGACACTTTGAATTTAGTAATTTCTTGAAGAACGGATGCTTTGCACAACCCTTATGGTATATTTTTCTCTCTTTTCATCATGAGTAGCTAAATTTCATTGTCTTGGCATTATGTTGAACTAAGGTGCAATTAGTTGTGGGTTGTGATGTATTTATGTATATGCTAGCTGGTTGATGATGGTTTCTACTAATGTTTGATTAAATTGGTTGAGATTTGTGGCTGAAAGTCCCAAAAACTCAAAATAGGTTTATGGGTGAATACCCCAAACTATTGAAAACTCAAATCATCCTTGAAAGAGGGGTTTGGGTGAACTTTTGGAACCCACATCATCCTTGAAAGAGGGATGCAGGAACCAAGGCAATAGTAGACAATTAATGGGCTTAGTTTGCTAATTCTCACTATCTTAGACATAAGAGTGATTATGAAGTTGACTATTCTTGGGTATTTTCCTGGAAATAGGGATACCCAATTAAGGTAATAAGTAAATATAATTAACACATGTGTTAGGTATCTGAAAGGTTCAATAAGTGAAATTCTTGAGGTTTTTTTGACAAGATAGCCTCAAGGATCCTAGACCTATCCTACCATATTGTTAACAACTAGCACATTCACCAAATCTACACATACCCATGCCTAGTTTGCCTTTATATAAACATAATCCCAAGATTCTCTTTATATCAAAGTTAAATTACAATTGTTGTGTAGTTTGGGGAATTGAGTTACTATTGATACACACTCTCCCAAAATCAAAACCCCCATTTTAAATCATGCTTTTTACTTTATTTGCACTTCGGCTGTTTTCATAGTAAGTGTTAAGACCCATAAGACTAGAATTCTAATTTTCACTCTTTGTGGATTCGACCTCAACAAAAGTTGAGATATTAACAACAACCGTCCTCTATCAAATTGCATGGGATAGGTGAGCATTATCAGTTATACTTTCTAGAACCCCTCTTTATTAGTCTAATTCACAATACTAGTACAAAAGGGTTCTTTTGCACAAACATTAGTTTAGTCACTAGGCTTGAGCATAGTATGAGTAATAACATATTCTAAGGCTCACATAGTAAACTAGACATTAATCAAGTGATAGCGTAGTCATGGATTCAATTTACAATATTATCCATTGTTATTCAAGTGATGACAATAATATCACAATCAAGCATGTACATTATTTTTGAATCAACACATGAATAAACTATTTACCGGGTTTAGCCATCTTATTACCAAAAGTACATTCTAGGGGTTCAACATGTATCCAGATCACTAATGAAGTTACATAGTTCAAGCTTAAAGAGGGTCAAGTTCCACTTCAAATATCCCAAATTATCTTCTTCAAGTCAAACTTCTACCCAGAATTATACTAGGTTGTCAATCATGTCTCAAAGGCTTATCAGTCCACACTAGTTCTATAGGACAATTCTTCTTCACATATTACTCTTAAGTCACCCAAAGCACCTAAATCCAATTCACAACTATACAAGCTAGGCCAGGAAACTCATAAGGTAAGTGAACACAGTCACTCCACTCTAACTAGAGCATTCTCATTCTATTCATGAGATAATAAGTCCAACTAACTAAGATTCTAGACAATGAGTCATATATCACTCTTAACAAGTTCAATAGACTAGGTGTTTCAACTAATCCCAAGCATTACCATAAACTATTTCAACATCAAAGACCCTGCCCAAGCTTATCAAGATATCACAATTATACTACAATATAGATCAATCTACCACAAGTAAACCTAACCTACCTTGAATCCAGATAGCTCACAAACCAACAATCTTCCCTTTCCGTTTCCTTGAGGCTTCTTCAACAAAAAACGCTATAAAAAACATATTCTATACATTATTATGAGAATAATAACACTAATATTGCACCATTGTGCTTCGGGTCCAATACAACATCAAGAACCCCCAAGTAGGTCCCATATATGGAAAACGAGTTATGGAGGATAACCCAACAACAACAACAACATACCTAGTGTATTCTCACATAGTGGGTTCTGGGGAGGGTAGAGTGTACGCAGACCATACCATTACCTCAGGTGAAGTAGAGAGGCTATTTCTGATAGACCCCCGACTTAGAACCAATAACGGTATAACAAACACCAAAGATAAGTGCAAAATAAATTACACCGCTAGCAACAAGATAATACTACAACCAAAAGATAAAATAGAACTATCTAACCAAAATCATAATCATCACACAGCACCATAGAATAGAAAACTACAAACACCCAAGAATGCTTCCTTACTGTTACCGATGCACTCCCACCCCCTAACCCTCAACCCTAATTGGCATCCTCTAAACCTTACTCTAGCCGTGATCGCAACCATCGTGATCTCATCTAGTCCCACATAATCATGGTACCTCGAGACAAATTAAAAGATAACTGAAACTTGGAATAATCGCAGGTTTCATCCAATGCCTCGAGATATATCCTGAATCCAATATGAGCAAACAAAATATGCAACTATACTGATACTGATATTCCAAATACGTTGGAGAAGTTGGGTTTTCCATCCAAGTCATTTAGACCAAATGTAGGCCCCATACTTGAGTTTTTAATTTCTCAACTTTTCGACTAATAGGTCAAAATAAGATCGGGTGTGGTAGGACCCAAACCAAAGGTATACCTAACCTGAAATTGATATTTCAAAGCTGTTGGCATAGTCAGAATTCACATTCGATATTGCTTTACTGAAGCTTTTACTCGGTGGCCATTTGGAACCAATGGCAACTTCTAAATAGGGAAACAGTTCTAAAAACAAAACAAACTTCCCGATAACCAAACTATTAGTTCCAGAAAGTCATAAATGATTTGTGGAAGCTATGGAAAAGCTCTAATTGTGGAAATAAATGCAATCAAAAGAAATACCTGAAGGGTCATCTCATAATGGTTATTAAAATGGTCCCCAGGGTGCTCGTGAAGGTCCTTAGGTAGGTGAAATGCCCCGAAAGTACCCCTAGATGTCATACGGTACATAGTACTATGAATAGACCTGAGAAAACCTATGATATCTTTACAGCTCAAAACTCACACAATAAAGATGGTGAACATAAAAAGAAAACAAAAGATAAACAATCTCATAACCTAAAGTGAATCTTTAAGTTAGAAATCTTTACACAAAATTCTTGAACATAATCTTAGACATAGTCTGACAAGCCTCTACTATAGACTAGAGAGCCACTGGGAAAGACCCCAGCTGATCCATACATAAACTGAAATCAATATCCAACATACTTTTATCAAAGAAAACACAAATCTAAAAGACTGGGTCATCGAACTGAAAGGACTCACTAAACGTCGAAAAATAGGTAATGATGCCGAAGTTACTTGTACTGCTAAAAACAAGCACTAGAACCTACATTATATGACAATGTAGTACACAAACGTATATATGGATCAATACTTTTGGTATGTACTGAGCATGTGGGGGGTGAATACATAAGTAAAATAATATTGAATATATATAATCTTTCAAATTGTGTATGCTAAACGTAAATGACTCACCCTGGACTTGAGTAAAACTTAAGACTAAAAATCATAAACTTAGAGTAAGAAAAAGATTAATAAACTTAGTGGGCCATAACACTTAGTTTCTTACGATCTTTGCTTTTAATATTGCTTATGGAAGATTCTTCTAACCGGCATAAACTATGTGCTACCATGGAGTCCAATATCTTACTTACATTGAGGAGAGTTGTCTTACCTTTTCCATTAGAATAGAACCTCATCTTAAGAGATCACTAAATGTCAACCATATTGGGATAAAGATTAACCTACATTGGCTTGTAGTTTCCAAGAATTTAGGATACACTCATCCATATTTCTTTCTCAGTGCTAAGTACTACTCCCAGAATGCTTATATGTTCATACTTTAAGAAATCGACCTTAAACTAGCATAAGGATTTATAGACTGAATAACTAGTTATGCCTTTCTATACTTTAAATCATAATCAAGATGAACAATTATGGATTTCAAGTCTTATCATTGAATCAAAAGATCAAACTTTCTTATAAACTTAGTGCTTATACTTAAGCCTTAAACCTCATACTTTCTTCCATATAACTTATAATACAATATCATGCTTAAAACTCAATTGGAAATCTTTAATTAGTGTTTCAAATCAAACTCATGATATTCAAATCATAATAGAGAATCTTCAATTCAAAACATAAATAGATGAGAACTTGTATGCCCTTTAATACTTCAAGAACATGATAATTTCATAAAGTCAAGACAAGATAGTTTGATTATGAACTCTAATTGCAAATCATATAAATTTAAAGAAAGTTTTGGGTACAAGGATAAAAGAATATCATTGTTCATAAATCCCACATACCTCAAAGTTCTTGGCTTGGTTAAGTAAACTTGACCTCTGAGACTTGAGAGATGATCTTGAGAGAAACCCTAATCTTGTTCTTAAGAATGGAATGAGAGATTTTGTGTGATTTAATCAATAGAAAAGAGGGGAAAGTAACACCTCTCCTTAGTATAGGGTCGTGGGTTGGGCATTATAAGGGTAAAAATACTAAAAAGCCCCTTAACTTAACTTCTCAGAATTTACTTGCCAGTCTTTACAAGTCTACCATATGACTCGTATGCAACGGTATGACTAGCCTCCATGACTCGTAAGCTTGTCTGTCTCTAGGAGTGAATACAATGATTAACCTACGAGTTTAACCTATGACTCATATCATGAATACACTACTCTTAACCTCCCCACTCATATCTTTAATAGATTCTCAAGGAGTCTTTACTGATGTTTTCATGACTTGGCCTCATACCACTCATATCTTTCTTGATGGCTCCACGAGTCAAGTGGACCTTTAATAGATTTATCACCATGCCACACCACTTTGGATATGATTTCA
The DNA here is from genome assembly GCA_030864225.1 of Capsicum baccatum var. pendulum. Taxonomy (NCBI): domain Eukaryota; kingdom Viridiplantae; phylum Streptophyta; class Magnoliopsida; order Solanales; family Solanaceae; genus Capsicum; species Capsicum baccatum. The sequence continues at coordinate 99,225,904 of CM061560.1, read as the reverse complement.
ACATACCATTTGTATGTTGTGTATACGACTCAAGGGATGAGTTGTATGATGGACAAAAAACTTTTAAAGAAGGGTATTACAATATCTCCCCCTTGAAATCATTCATCCTCTAATGTGACATCATTTAGGACTAGGGAAAAGGATCACTCACACCAACAAAAACTTATAAACAAGCTTAAATCTATCTTAAGGATCCAACCACACGCCATATATGATATGACTCAAAAATACTTAAACAAAGTTAAAGAGAGAGAGAGTCGTGGCTAAAAATAACTATTTACCTTTGGTAGGAACTAAGTTGGAAGATAAAAGATGACGATACTTGGCCATTATGTTTGCTTCAGCTTCCTAAGTAACTCCTTCAACTAATTGGTTTCTCCATAGAACTTTCAATGATGCTACTTCCTTATTCCTTAGACTTCGAACTTTCCTATCAAGTATCTCTACAGGAATCTCCTTGTATGACAAATTATATTTGATCCCCATGCTTTCTAGGGAGGACTACCAAGGACGGACTTCCAATACACTTCTTAAGCTTTGAAACATGGAACACTGGATGAACCACAACTAACTCTGATAAAATATTCAATTCATCAACCACCTCTCCGATAAGCTTCACTATCTCACACGGACCAACAAATCACAGACTCAACTACCCTTTCTTTCCAAATCTCATTATCCCCTTCCTAGGCGTCACCTTCAAGAATACCCAATTGCCCACTTCAAACTGGATCTCTCTTCTTCTTATATCATCATATGACTTCTGACAACTCTGAGCCGTCTTCAACCTTTCACAAATCAACTGAACCTTTCCCATGTCTTTAAAACCAGAATTTGGGCATATCAAAGCTACTTCACCAACCTCAAACCATCCTATAAGTGATCTGCATTTATGCCTATACAATGCTTCAAGCAAAGCCATCTAAATGCTAGCATAATAACTGTTATTATAAGCAAACTCAATAAATGGTAAGTGCATATCCCGACTTCCTTTGAAATCTTAAAAATGGGTACTCAACATGTCTTCTAATGTCTGAATTATTTATTCGGATTGATCATCGGTCTGCGGATGAAAAGCAGTGCTAAGCTTAACTTTTGTACTAAGGCTTTTCTGAAAAGATTGCCAAAACTGCAAAGTAAACTGCGTGCCTCTATCTGAAATAATTGATAAAGGTATCACATGAATCCTTACTAACTTGCAGATATACATTCGACTATAATCCTCTGTTGTGTCTGAAGTCTTGATAGGTAGGAGATAAGATGATGTAGTCATTCGGTCTACTATAACTCAAACTGAATCATCTTTTGTACGAGGCAACCCTGTGATGAAGTCCATATTCACTACTTCCTACTTCAAAGTAGGTATACTAATCTCTAGCATCATACCTCTCAGTCTCTGGTGTTCAACCTTTACATACTGGCAATTCAGATATTTTGCCACAAACTCTGCTATGTCCCTCTTAATACCATTTCACCAATGAATTTCTAACAGGTCTCGATACATCTTAGTAGCACTCGGATGAATGGAATACCTAGAACCATGAGACTCGACTAGTATCCTTTCTCGTAACCCGACTATATTCGAAATGCAAAGTCTACCCTGATAACAAAGTACACTATCCCCCTTGGGAGAAAACCTTAACCTTCTGTTACTGGACTATTTTCAATGTCTGGTTAAGGCTGGGATCATTCCTCTACTTTTCTTTCACTTATACTACCAATGATGATTTTGAACCATTCTAAACTACTACTCCCCTATCATCAGTGTCGAGTAAACAAACTCCCAGATGGGCTAATCTACGTACCTCATTATCTAATTCTCATTCTTCCTCCTTTAAATGGGCCACACTACCAATGGACAAGCTACTCTGTGCGTTGGCCACTATATTAGACTTACGTAGATGATAGAGAACACTCATGTCATAATTTTTCAACAACTCTAACCACCTTCTCTAACAAAGATTCAACTCTTGCTGAGTAAATACGTACTGAAGACTCTTATGGTTAGTAAAAACATCAACATGCACACCACAGAGGCAGTGCCTCCAAATTTTTTAAAGAAAACACTATAAAAAGTAATTCTAAGTCATGAGTTGGGTAGTTCTTTTCATGATCCTTAAGTTTTCTGGAAGCATAGTCTATAACTTTCCCATACTGCAATAATACACAATCTATCCCAACTCTAGAAGCATCATAATATACCATAAAACCATCTAACCCTTCAAATAATGCTAACACTAGAGTAAAAGTCAATCTATCTTTCAATTCTTGGAAACTCTTCTCACACTTTTTCGACCATATAAACTTTACCTTATTTTGGGTTAGCTTAGTTAATAGTGCAGCTATAGAGAAGAATCCTTCTACAAATCTTCTATAGTACCCAACCAAGCCCAAAAAGCCCCAGATAATGAATTGAGTGATAGGTCTAGGCCAGTTCTTTACTGCAATAGTTTTCTGTGGATCTATATGAATACCACCCCCTAAAATAATATGCCTTAAGAAGGTAATGGATTCTAGCCAAAATTCATATTTACCAAACTTCACATACAATTGACGGTCCTTGAGGGTCTGCAGTACTATATCAAGTGATCCACATACTCTTCCACACTTTTAGAATACACCAGTATGTCATCAATAAAGACAATAATAAACATATCCAAGTAATTCTTGAAGACCCTATTTATCAAATCCATAAAGGTTGCAGGAGCATTCATCAGTCCAAATAACATAACTATAAACTCAAAGTATCCATACCTCATTTGGAAAGCTATTTTTGGAATATACTGCTCCCAGACTTTCAACTGATGATATCTCGACCTAAGGTCAATCTTGGAGAACCACTTGGCACCCTGAAGTTGGTCCAATAGATCATCAATTCTAGTAATGCAATACTTGTTCTTGATGGTAAGCTTGTTTAACTGTCTATAGTCTATACATATTATGAGAGTACCATTTTTCTTGTGCACGAAGAGGACTGGAACGCACTATGAATATACACTGTGTATGATTAGAACTTTACCTAAGAGGTCCTTAAGTTATTCTTTTAACTCTTTGAGCTCGGCTAGAGCCATACGATAAGAAGGAGTAGCAATAGGCTGAGTATCGAGAAGGAGATCAATACCAAATTCTATTTCTTTATCTAGAGGTACCCTAAGCAAATATTCAAGGAAAACCTTGAGAAATTTATTGAATACTTGGACTAAATAAACTATTGGGGATTCAGACTTTATGTCTTTGACTGGAACTACATGATAGGTGGTCTCTTTTGATATTAAATTTATAGCCTTAAGATAAGAGATGAAACAACCTTTGGGAGACACAGAGCTACCCTCCCACTCAAGAACTGCCTCATTAGGAAACTGAGACTTCGCTACACGGGTGCACTAATCTATTGTTGCGTATCATGCATGGAGCGAATCCATGGCTAGAATAACATATAAATCTACCATCTCTAACTCTATTAGGTCTGCTAGTATGATCTTATAAAAGACGGTAATAGGTCACTCCCTCTAGAATCATCTGGCAACAACTGAATCAGCCACTGGGGTAGAAGTAGAGAAGGGATTAGAAAAATTTTTAGGACCTACCCTAAAATTTACAACAACCAAGGGAGTTACATATGAGAAATTTGATCCTGAATCTAACAACACATACACATAAAGATGAAAGGAATGAAGTATACCAATGAAAACATTTGGTGCACTCTCTTGCTCCTGATAGAATGGTAATGCATAAAATTAATTTTGGCACTGACCACCACCGATACTGGAAGACTCGCCTTGAGGAGGAGCTGGATAGCCTGGCTGAGGTGCTGTACTAGTAGCTTGAGTCTGTAGATGAGTATCTCTAGTTCCCTGCTTAGGATATGGGTACTCCTTGATTATGTGGATCATCTTACCACAACAATAACAACCTTCTTTTCCCATCAAACACTAACCAGGATGGGTTCTGCCATACTTTGTATATATTGGGAATTTAGGCCTCCCAACTACACTATTCTGAGATCTGGAATTCAAAGTACTACTCTATTGCTCTTGCCTGGTTCTAGGTACAAGGGAATTAACTGAAGATGGTATAGGCACTAATGAATGACCCTGAAATTACAAACAGTTTCCCCCTCCTGACCTTGACTGGCTAAACTTAAACTGTCTAGTTCTAGCTCTCTTATTACTCTTCTATCTTTTCTTTAACTTTTCTTCCTTAATCTGTTAAGCATGAGTCATTAATCAAGAAATATTCATATCTCCATATAGTATGGCAGTCTTACATGCCTCGACCACCAAATTAGATACCCTAGTAACAAACTTGCTCATACGAGCTCTAGAATCAGCTAACAATTTAGGATCATACTTTGACAACTAAGTGAACTTAAGGCAGTACTCCTTCACCATCGTAAAGCCCTACCTTAGGTTCATGAAGTACTCCACCTTAGCCTCCCTTATCTTACACAGAAAGAAGCTATCCAAAAAAGTATTTTGGAACACCTATCGACTCACAAGAGCTACATTCTCACCCCTACCATCCTTCCACATCGTAACCCAATCCTAAGAAAAATCCTTCAACCTATAAGATTCCAAATATAAACTCTTATCTTTAGTAAAATGTATAATTTGAGTTATCTTTCTCAACTCATCAATCAAGAGTTATGGGTCCTTATCCACCTTAGACCATGGAACTCAAGAAGATTTATTCTTATAAAGTCCCGAATCTGGGTCGCAACTAAATTACCATTCTCATAAAGTAGGACCATCATCTACTAGTTCCCTTGAACATTAGAGGTCACATCTTAGGCTAACGCTTGAAAAGTAGCCTGAAATTAAGCATAAGACATATTCTCATTCAAAGGGTCGGTATGCAGAGGTAGTTAATCACCATTTCTACGTGCATCAGCTCGGTGAGGAGGCATATTTTGTCATGTGAAATCATGAGTTAAGAACTATAGATACAACTATAAGCATGATAGATCATGAAAAAATGATGATTCCTAACTCATTCTATAGCCTCTTTCTCATAAATGTGGTGTGCTTCACACTCATGATCAAGACTCTACGTAACATGGCTTTTCTAATTCCCTAGGACTCTTTAAACCTTAGGCTCTAATACCAAGTTTGTAATGCCCTGGAAGTACCCCCTGGACGTCACACGGTACTCAGGACTATAAATAGCCCCAAGCTAACCCATGATATCTTTATAGATCAGAACTTACACAATAAGAATAGTGAACATAAAAAGAAAATAAAAGATAAATAATCTCATGAATTAAAGTAAATCTTTAACATAGAAATCTTTACAAAACTTCTTAAACTTAAGCTTAGACATAGTCTGACAAGCCTCTACTATAGACTAGAGAGCCACTAGGACAATGAGGAATGACCAAACGTCAGGATGCAGGTAATGATATTGAAGTCACTCATGCTGCTGGAAACGGGCACCAGAACCTACATTATAAGACAATGTAGCATACAAACATATATGTTGATCAATATTTTAGGAATGTACTGAGGATGTAGGGGTAAATGAATAAGTAAAACAATATTGAATATATATATAATCTTTCAAACTATGCATGCTAAACGTAAATGGCTTAACTTGGACTTGAGTAAAACTTAAGACTACAAATCATAAGCTTAGTGTACAGAACATAAGAATAAAGTTAATGATCCATAATGCATAGTTTCTTACAATCTTTGCTTTTAACCTTGGTTATGAGAGATTTTTCTAACCAACATAAACCACATGAGCTACCATGGAGTCCAACGTCTTGCCCACATTTGGGAGAGTTGTCCTACCCTTTCCATTGGGATAGAACCTTATCGTAAGTGATCACTAAAATTCATCCATATTAGGAAAACGCTTAAACTATGTTGGATCATAGTTTCCAGGAATTTAGGATACGCTTATCTACATTCCTTTCTAGGTGCTAAATACTACTCCTAAAATACTTATGTTCTCATACTTCAAGGAATCCAACTTAAAATAGAATAAGGATTTATAGACTAAATAACCAGTTATGCCTTTCTTTACTTTAAATTATAATCAATATTAATAACTATGGATTTCAAGTCTTGTCATTGAATCAAAAGATCAAACTTTCTTGTAAACTTAGTGCTTATACTTAAGCCTTAAATCTCATACTTTCTTCCATATAACTTGTAATACAAATTCATGCTTATAACTCAATTGGAAATCATTAATCAATTTTTCAAATCAAACTCATGATATTCAAATCATAATAGAGAATCTTCAAGTCAAAACATAAATAAATAGATGAGAATATGTATTCTCTTTAATACTTTAATCACATGATAATTCCATAAACTCAAGACAAGATAATTTGGGTATGAACCCTAATTGAAAATCATATAAATTTAAATTTATAACAAGTTTTGGGTACAAGGATGAAAGACTATCTTTGTTTATAAACCCCATATACCTCGAAGTGCTTGGCTTGGTGAAGTAAACTTGACTTTTAAGACTTGGGAGATGATCTAGAGAGAAACCCTAATATTGTTCTTGAGAATGAAATGAGAGATTTTGTATGGTTTAATCAATGGAAAAGAGGGGCAAAGGAATGAATTCCTTAGTATAGGGTCATGGGCTGGGAGTTACAAGGGGAAAAAGACTTAAAAGCCCCTTAACTTAACTTCTCAAAATTTACTCGCCAGTCTTTATGAGTTTACCATATGACTCTGATGCAATGGTATGACTAGAATCCATGACTCATAAGCTTGGCATTCTCTAGGAGGGCATACACTGATCAACCTATAAGTTTAACCTATAACTCATATCTTTCTCACATTACTCTTAACCCTACCACTCGTATCTTGGATAGATTCTCAAGGAATCTTTGCTGATGTTCTCATGACTTGGACTTATATGACTTATACCCTTCTTGATGACTCATTTGGTCAAGTTATACCTTTAACAGATTACTCACCATGCCACACAGCTTTAGATATAATTTCAACATACCATTATATGTTGTGCTTACGAATAAAGGGATAAGTCATATGATAGACAAAAAACTATTAGGGATGGGTATTATATTAGGTATGATAGGTGATAGATTAGGAGCCTATCTAGATGGCTGACATGGTTATTTATATGTTATACCTAGTAGGCCAGAAGCGGAGTCTTTGGATGCTATTATTGTAGGTACTATCTTAGTATGCCATCAGTTGACCTTTGCTTTATTTGATCTGAGATCCACTTATTCTTACGTATTTAATTATTACACCCTACGGTTAGAGTTATCTTAGGATTCCTTATCTGTGCCGTTATATGTATCTATTCTCATGGGTGATTCTTTAGTAGTGGATCGGGTTTATGGATCATGTGTTATGATTGTTTGAGAGTTTAATACTCAGGATGACTTATTATATTAGACAAGTTTAATTTAGATATGATTCTTAGCATGGATTACTTATACCCCTATCATGTGATCTTAGACTATTTTTCCAAGACCACTACCTTAGCCATGCTCGCATACCTTCAATTGTGTGGAAGATATCTATTAGTCATGAGGCGATGGGAATTATTTCTTATTTTTTACTAGGAGACTTATTTTGAGGGTTTGGAAGCCTTATATCACTTATAATCATGATGTTAGTATGAAGAGTCCCTCGCTTGACTATGTTCCTATAGTTCATGAGTTTCCTGATGTTTTTTCTATCGATCTACCTAATTTTCCTCCTGAGCATGAAATTGGTTTTGTTATTAATATTGATCTATGAAACTAACCTACTTATATAGCACCTCATTGTATGGCTCCTTCCAAGCTTAAGAAGCTGAATTCTCAGCTTTAGGATCTTTCGAGTAAGGGTTTCATTAGACCTAGTATGTCACCTTGGGTGTGCTCTTATTTTTTTTGTCAAGAATAAGGATGGTTCCTTGAGTATATGTATTAACTACTAGTAGGTTAATATGGCAACAGTAAAGAATAGGTATCTGATACCTCGCATTGATGGTTTGTTTGGCTAGCTTTAGGGAGCAACAATATTCTCTAAGATTGATTTGAGGTCCAATTACCATCAGTTGAGGATTTAGGCTAAGGACATCCTAAACACAACCTTCAGGACTCATTATAGTGATTATGAGTTCTTGGTGATGCCTTTCGGTTCGACCAATGCCCCAGCAACATTTATGTATTTGATAAATCATGTGTTCAGGACTTACTTTGATTCCCCCATGATAATGTTTATCTACAACATTCTTACGTATTTGAGGAGTAGATATTATCATATGAAATATTTAAGGATTATGCTCCATAAATTGAGAGATCATCGAATTTTTTCCAATTTTTCTAGGTGCAAGTTTTGGCTCGAGTTGGTGACATTCCCAGGACATGTGGTGTCTAAGAATGGGATTATAGTAGGTCAAGTAAAGATTGGGGCTATTCATGATTGGGCCAGGACTACTTCTTCATCTGAGGTTCATAGCTTCAACGGTTTACCTGGTTATTATAGATGATTAATTGGGGGGTTTCACCACTATTACAGTGCCAATTACCAGATTGACTCAAAAATAGGTTCCTTTCCAGTGGTTCGAGAAGTGTAAGTCGAGCTTTTATAATCTCAAAGGATTTATCACAGAATCTCTTATATTGAATATTTCTATTAAGGGTGAGGGATTCATTGTATATTATGATGCTTTGGATGTTAGTTTGGGTTGTGTGTTAATGCAACAGGGTTGATTTATTCTTATGCACCGAGGCAACTAACGGTGCACGAGCACAACTACCCTACTCAGGATTTTTTGTTGTAAGTAGTATTTTTGTGCTTAAGAATTAGAGGCATTATACATATTCCATGCATTGTGAGATCTACATCAATCATCATAGTCTTTAACATCTTATCAACTAAACAAAGTTTAATTCTAGACAACATAGATGGATGGAGTTGCTTAAGGATTATGACATCTCTATTTTATATCATCCGGGCAAGGCGAATTTGGTAGCAGGCGCTTGAGCCATACGACAGTGAGAATGGATATTTTGGCTTCTATTATGGTTTTTGAGAGGCAGTTGGCATAATACATCCAGTCCTTAGCCAACTTGATGGTACAACTTGATACTTCAGATTGTAGGAGGATTCTTGCTAGTCTGGAGGCAAGATCTACCTTACTTGAGCAGATATGGAGTTATTAGTTTATGGTACTATCCACAACCATGTGTTGAGAATGTTACTATAAATTTTAAGGTTATTTTGAGATTTGATGACTGCATTTGTGTTTTGAAAGTTAGAGACTTGATTTAGTCAATGTTGCGTGAGGCTCACAACTCCAGATATTCTGTTCACCCTGGTGCAACTAAGATGTATAGAGATTTGAGGCAACATTATTGGTGGATTCGCATAAAGAAAGATGTGGTAGACTTTGTAGATTGTTTCTTATGTTGTCAATAGGTGATGAACAACCATCAGAGACCTAGTGGATTGATTCAGAGGTTACCCATTCCCAAGTAAAAGTGCAAACGGATCAATATGGACTTTGTTAGTGGTCTACCTAGAACCTTCCATGGTTTTAATGGTATTTGGGTTATTGTAGATCGGTTGACCATATCAGCATATTTTATTCCTATTCAGATTTCCTTCAGTGATGATAAGTTTGCCCGTATCTATATTCGTGAGATAGTTTGCTTGCATGGAGCTCCTATATCTATCAAACCAGATTGGGGTACGATATTCACTTCTAGATTTTGGAGAGACTTTTAAGAGGAGTTGTATACTCAGGTAGATCTTAGCACAAACTTCTAGACTTAGACTAATGGGCAGTCGGAGTGGATTATTCAGATTCTTAAGGAGATCTCTGGCCTATGTTATGTATTTTGGAGTTCAGTGGAAGAAACACTTAGATTTGGTAGAGTTCATGTATAATAATAGCAAATATTTGAGTATTAAGATGGCACCATTTGAGGATTTACATGGTAGGAATTATTGTTCTTTAATTGGTTAGTTTGAGACCTCTGAAGTTAAGCCCCATGGTATGGACTTCCTTCAAGAGTCTTCAGATAGAGTTAGAGTGATTCTGGATAGGTTGATTGTAGCCTAGAGTAGGCAGAAGGCTTTTGTAGATTGTACACTTCGTGCATTGGTATTTTGAGTTGTATATCAGGTATTCCTTCAAGTATTGCCCATGAAGGGTGTGATGAGGTTCGAGAGGAAAAACATGTTCAATCCCATATATGCTAGACCTCTGGAAATCCTTCGCACAGTTGGAGAGGTAGCATATGAGTTTGCCTTATCCCTAGATTTTGCTGCTGTTCATACAGTTTTCTATGTTTTTGTGTTATAGTGGTACATCCTTGATGAGTCTCATGTGCTTCAGTAGGACTCAGTTCAGTTAGATAAGAGATTAACATTCATGGAGGAGCCTATGTTCATATTATCTAGGGATGTCAAGGGGTATCGCTCTAGAGATATCCCAATGGTTAAGTTTTGGGAGAGACACCAACCAATAGAGGAGGCTACTTAGGATATCGAGAGCGAGATACTGGCCCAATATCCTTACCTGTTTGAGGATTCAGGTACATCCTAACGTTTTACTCTCGCTAACGAAAGTTCTTTTAGTAGTGGATATTGAAATGACCCTCCAGTTCATTTTCTATATTTCCTTTTTTTCACTGTTTCGATCTCTCCCATAGCTGCCCCAAGTCATTTATGAATTTTTTGAGATGACAGTTCAGTTACTGGGTAGTTTGTTTGGTTATTTGAGCCAATTTCTTATTTTGAAATCTTTGCTGGTAAGAATTGCCTATCAAGCAAAAACTTTAGTTAAATGACCTCAAATATAGATTTTGACAGTTCCAGAAACTCTAGAACGTTGATTTTAGGCTAGGGTGTCATGACCCGAATTTGGGACTAATTGTGATGGGTATCTCAAGCCCACCAAGAGTGAGAGACCAACCCCTTAGCCTGACAACCCAAACACAATGAGACAAACAGTGGAAGACAACCACAAACATAAAGATAAGATAGTTAATGAAACCCAAAAGAAATCTCTAAGAGTCAAAAACAATTATTCCTACATTATTGTCCTATCCACATTAGCCTTTAACAAAACCAAATACCAAACTGAGTCGGTACATGCCCTGACCATAGCCAAAGGGAAATCCAATAGAACCGGTCTGAGAAATAAAATGAAAGTAATAAATAATAGGACTTTCGAAAGATGGAGGATCACTATATCAAGTATATCAACCGACAAACCGGATCACCTACCACTAGACAAGATAATAGATAACCCCTAGGACCCTACATCATGAAATAATATAGTGTCTGAGGATGGTTAGTAGGGTGAGCGCTAGCATGTAACTCAGGGAAAGGATAAAATAATGCCATTTTCCAAACAAAATCAATCTCAATGTACATGTTCAAATACAAACATATACATATATATAAGATGCTGAGATAAGGTACAGGGTTTAAACATTATATTTAAAATTATTATCCTGGACTGTGTAGCTCTAAACATCCTACGAGCATCCACGGGCTATATGGGTTCATCTTTCCCTGCTGAAAGGGTCCCAGTACGTGTTAGTTGAATGAACCAGGAAATATTCGAGGAAGGGCCAAATCCACAGAGGCTCGAACTATTCCAAAATAAATATATAATGTGTGAACTATGTAGAGGATCACCAAGATCCCCATGCCAACAAATATGGATTCCACTAACGGTTCCCCCGGTACATGCACCTTCCACAATGAGCTACACAACCCCCTTTAAGCCCAAATTAAAACCATTTACACATTCCCATCCATTAACCAAGTAGTTATCCATTTAGGAATTTACTGTTGATATCATCATACCAATTAATTATGCTTGTAAGCTTATAGAATTGTGCTATTCCAATTACCCATCAACCTGGGGAAATCCACAACCCTCAAGTTCCAATTTAAAACCATACCATGGACACCAATGCCCTTTACAAAACCATTTTTATCCGTTTAGCCATTGTGTAATGCAATAGCTTAGAACAGTAGCAAAACCATCTAATTGTCCATATTTCAAAACCAATTATACAAGTGGGTTGAGGTTAATACCAATTCCAAACCAAACACCATAATGTTGGGGGAATCCACGATCCCCATCTCATCTACCATGCCCATGCATTCAATTAGTTCAAAAACCATGGGGCTTTATTGTTCTTGGTTGCTAATTTAACAGATTTGAGTTGATTACTTGGTAAATAAAATATTTACTTACCAAAAAAAAATAATTCCAAAACCATGGAAAAACTAACCAAGTAACAACCATTCAAAACCCTCAATCTATCATTCAAAACCCAAATAATTAAATTCATATATACCATGATTAAACACATGCTTTTATATAAAACTAAGTTAGGGAAGAGATACTTGTCTGAAGACACCAAGAAATTCAGAGTGAGCACCCCAACTTGGAAGTTTAGATGAATAATTCCTTTGAAAACCCTAATTGTTCTTGCTTGAGAAATTCGAGAGAGAAGAGATTGTCTATGTTATATTATTGGTGAAAATAGGGCTAAAGAAAAGGTTTTAAGTTGTGGAAAGTAATGGGATGGAAGGAAAAGACCACAATACCCATAATGAAATCGTGCAGGAAATATAACTCCCAGTCACTACAGGTCTCGTAATGACTCGGGGTCACTGATCACGAGTCATCACCATTACTCATAGTCTAGGTACCTTGACTGGTAAGGTCATGAGTCATAACCTACGAATCGTGACCAGTCCTTATGACTCGTAAGGTCCCAGTCATAACCACACCAGAAATACTGGACCATCTTCCTAGTTAGATGTCGATTGGCACTATATGATTCATGAGAAGTCTTTATGACTCGTCACCTGAGCCATGCCCTGGACAGTGACGACTAAACCCAAAAATTTGTAGGGTCCAAAACCTGGGGTATTACATTACCCCCTCCCCAGGATCATTCGGCCCCAAATGAAAAGTCAAGGCACCAATTAGCACGATAATAAGAAAGAATGCACACATATCCAAATGACAAATTTGAAAAGGCCACAAGAGAGAGAATGAAAATTATACCTCAAGCATTTTCATCCAATGTGGGGAGAAAGAACGGATACTTGGACTTTATGTCCTTTTCAGCTTCCCAAGTACCTTCTTCCACCTTTTGATTCCTCCAAAGGACTTTCACCTAAGCTACATCCTTAGTCCTCATTCTACAGACTTGTTTATCAAAAATCTTAACCGGAACTTCCTTATAAGCCAAGGAATCTGAAATACCAAGATCTTCCACATGAAAAATCAAAGAAGGATCACCCATACACTTCTTCAACATCCATACACGGAACACAGGATGAATAGAACCCAAACTCGCAGGCAAATCCAACTCATAAGAAACATTCCTAACTCTCCTCATAATTTGGTACAGACCAATATTATGGGGATTGAGCTTGCCCTTTTTCCCAAAACCTCATCACTCCCTTCATAGGAGAGACTTTCAAGAACACCCAATCACCTACATCAAACTTCAATTCCCTTCACCTTACATCTGCATAGGTCTTTTAGAGACTTTGTTCAGTCTTACGCCTATCCCTAATCACCTTCTCCTTATCCATGGCTTAGAGAACTAACTACAAACCAAACAACCTAGCCTCACCAACCTCAAACCACCCATTAGGAGACCTACACTTCCTAACATAAAGAGCCTCGAATGAAGACATTTGAATACTCAAATGATAACTATTATTATATGCAAGATCAATAAGATGTAAGTGATCAACCTAACTACCTCCAAAATCAATCATATAAGCCCTTAGCATATCATCCAAAGTCTGAATATTCGAGTGATAACTATTATTATACAAGGCCTTAACAATCTTCCATGATCTAAACAACCCGTTCGACTTATCCATCCATTTGAGGGTGGAAAGTGGTGCTAAGGTTCACCTTAGTCCACAAAACTTTCTAAAACAAATGCCAAAAGTGAGAAAAAAATTGCGTGCTTCATTCTAAAATGGTGGACACCGGTGTGCCATACAATTTTATAGTCTCTTGAATAAATATATTAGTGTAATCCTCTCCAATGTAGGTAGTTCTCACCAACAAAAAGTGAGCAGACTTAGTCATCTTATCCATAATGAACCAAATCTAATCATACTAATACCAGACTGAGGAAGGCCCGTAATAAAATCCATATTGATCATCTCCCACTTCCACATAGGAAACTCTATCTCTTGAGACATCCTACTAGGCCTTAAGTGTTCAGTCGTCACCTGCTGACAAACCATATGCTTAGCTATAAAATTTTCCAGATCCCTCTTTATATTTCTCCACCAATAGATTTCCTTCATGTCGTGATACATCTTTGTCAAACTTGGATGAATAATATACCTCAACTAATCAGCCTTTGTCAAGACACTCTCTCATATCCCTTCAACATCAGGAAAACATAACCTACCTTGGTACCTTAAGATGCCATCACGAATAATCTCAAAGGCTATGACTTTTTGCTATCCCACATTATCCTTAATCTGCATAAGAATAGGATCCAAAGTTTGATTCTCCTTCACCTCAGCACCAAGAGATGATTTAACCACTTCTTGAACAACCACACCCTCATCTTTAGAGTCCAAAAGATGAACTCCCAAATTAGCCAATCGGTGAATATCCTTCAACAATCCTCTCTTCTCCTCATCCATATGAGATAATTTCCCCATGGATAACCTGCTAAGATCATTAACAACCACATTAACTTTACCTAGATAGTAATGAAGACTCATGTCATAATCCTTAAGTAATCCAAGCCACCGCCTCTGACTAAGATTTAACTTCTTCTACATAATACATACTGCAAGCTTTTATGATCCGAGTAAATATACACATGCACCCCATACAAATAATGGCACCGAATCTTCAAAGCAAAAAACATAGCCGCCAACTTTTAATCATGAGTTGGATAATTCCTCTCATGAACCTTAAGCTACCTAAAAGCATTAGCCACAACCTTACTATCCTGCATCAAGATATAACCTAGTCCTACATGAGACATATCACAATACACCATAGATCCATCAGTACCCTCGGGTTAGGGTAGAAACTGAAGCAAAAGTCAATTTATCCTTCAACTTCTCAAAGCTACCCTCACAAGAATCAACCCCAAGAACTTCAACTTTTTCTAAGTCAAATTTTTCAATGGAGCAGTAATAGATGAGAAACTCACTACAAACCTCCTATAATACCCATCCAATCCCAAGAATCTCCAAATGTCAATTGGAGTCGTGGGTCTAGGCCACTTCTTCATCGCCTCAAATTTTTGTGGAACCACCTTGATCCCCTCACTAGAAACAATGTGCCCAAGAAAAGTCACAATATTCATCCAAAACTCACACTTAGAAAATTTAGCATATAACCTTTGATCCTTAAGAGTCTGCACCATAATTCAGAGGTGTCTGGCATGATCCTCCTCACTCTTAGAATACACCAAAATGTCATCAATAAAAAATATAACAAAGAAATCTAAAAACTATTTGAAAACACAATTCATAATATCCATAAAAAAAGCTAGAGTATTAGTCAACCCAAATGACATAACTAGGAATTCATAATGGCCATACCAATTTCAAAAGCATTACCCTTAACTGTTCCCACTCTTCATACATCTGATAAGCTACATCCTTCAACTAATATACAAAAAACTTCACATACTTAAAATCAATAGCATGCATCACCCTGAATATTTTCTCTATATCATCAATAAAACCTTGAGTATCCTCCTTAACCCTAGAACCTATAGAGGTTGAGAGATTCAACCTCATGGACTAGCTAACCTTAGTGATCTTAGAAGAAGACCAACATGGTTCGATTGATGAGACTGAGATGTCAATAAATGAGTAAGCAAATAAAAGGATTGATGGAACTCCACATTAGAGATATACCCTTGAGATGACTAATAATAAATATCACCAACCTAGGAATCTTGAGTAGGACTAGTGGGCACAGATGGAACTCTTCGCGGGGTAGTACAATTAGGAGAACGTACCTTAGATTGGGTCTGCACTCCATAAGCATGTCAAGTTCCATATATATTGTCCTTAGGTAGGATAGAGGGGCCCGATAAAGTTCCTACGAACATCAGATCTTTGGGGAGGCATGATCTGAAATACGAGTAAATTAGAGATTAGAGGAATTTCAAAACACCAGACTCTGTAGCCCAAAATAGAACACAAGAAAGGGAAATATTCCTAAATTCCTTGTAGACTCCTCCTTATAAGTGGGGTGCGCTACATACCCAAACAAAGGACTCTACTCAACACTTCCTTGTGGACACCCAAGGACTCTGAACCTATGCTCTGATACCAAGATTGTCTTGACCCGATCCTACCCACCGAGGGTGGGAGACCACCCCATAGCCTGACTAATCGCACATAATATAGATAAATAGCAGAAGACAATCCCAAACATAAAGATAAGATAGTTAATGTAACCCAAAAGAAAGATCTAAGAGTCAACAACAATCATTCACACATTATTATCCTATCCACATAAGCCTATAACAAAACCAAATAACAAATTGAGTTGGGACATTCCCTAAACCATAGCCAAAGGGAAATTTAAAAGCAATGGTCTAAGGAAAACAATGAAATTAAGAAGTAATAGGCCTTTCAAAAGATAGAGTCTCACTACTTCAAGTATAAAACATGATGAATTAGACCACCAACAACTGTACAATATAATAGACAACCCACAGGACCCTACATCATGATACGATATAGCATTCGGGGACAGTTAACAGGGTGAGCGCTCGCATGTAACTCAGGGAAGGTATAAAATAATGCCATTTTCCAAACAAAACCCAACTCAACGTACATGTTCACATATATGCATATATATATATATATATAAGATGCCAAGATATGGTATAGGTTTAAACATGATATTTAAAGTCATTATCTTGGACTATATAACTCTAATCATCCTAGAGGCACCCACGAGCTATATGGGTTCATCTTCTCCTGCTAAAAACGTTCTAGTGCGTGTTAGCTATTCAAACTAGGAAAAATTTGAGGAAGGGAAAAATCCTCAAAGGCTCCAACCATTCCAAAATATATATATAATGTGTGAACTATGCATACGATCACCAAGACCCCCACACTGAAAAATATGGTTGCTAGTATCAGTCCCCGAGAGCTCCACCTTTAATGGTAAGCTACACAAACACCCTTTAAGCCCAAATTAAAACCATTTACACATCCCCATATATTAACTAAGTAGTTATTAATATAGGTATTTACTGTTGGTATCGTCATACCAATTAATTATTCTTACAAGCTTATAGAATTATGCCATTCTAATTACAGATCAACCTGAGGGAATCCATGACCCTCAAGTTCCAATTTAAAAATCATACCATATCCACCAAGGACCTTTTCAAATTTTATTTTACCTGTTTAGACATTAATGCAATGTAATAGCTTAGAACAGTACGCAAAACCATGTAATTGTCCATATTTCAAAACCAATTATACAAGTGGGTTGAGGTTAATACCAAATCCAAACCAAAAACCATAATTTTTGGAAATGACATGACTCCCATCCCATCCACCATTCCTATGCATTTAGTTAGTTCAAAACCATAAGTTAAAGCATGAATAACAATTCTAAAATCATGGGAAAACCAACCAAGTAACAACCATTTAAAATCCTCAACCCATCATTCAAAACCCAAAAAATTAAATTCACACAAACCATGATTAAACATATAATTTTATATAAAATCAAGTAAGGGAAGAGATACATGCCTGAAGACACCAAGAAATTTGGAGAGAACACCCTAACTTAAAGCCTAGATGACTAATTCCCTTGAAACTCCTAATTGTTCTTGCTTAGGAAATTTAAGAGAGAAGAGAGTTTTTATGTTATGTTAGTTGGTGGAAATATGGCTAAGGGAAAGGTTTTAAGTTAAGGAAGGTAATAGGATGGAAGAAAAATACCATAATTCCCTTAATGAAATCATGCAGGAAATATAACTCCCTGTCACTACGGGCCCTGTAGCTACTCGAGGTCACTAGTCATGAGTCGTCAGCAAAACTTGTAGTCAGAGCACCTTTTCTAGTAAGGTCAACAGTCACACCCTATGACTCATGAACAGTCATTATGAATCGTAGGGTCCCAGTCATAACCAAAATAGATACAATGGTTTGTCTCATTTCTTAGAACACGATTGGCACTTTATAACTCGTGAGGAGTCTTCAAGACTCATCACTTAATCCATGCCCTAGATAGTAATGACTAAACCCAGATATTTGTAGGGTCTAAAACTTGGGGTATTACATAGGGGGACCTTTGGTTCGGGTCTTAAGGTTTTTTGACTTATTTTGGGCCATTGATCGAAAATTGATAAAAATGGCCCATGCATGTTTTATAAAAAAGATCTTGGATGGAAATTTTGACAGTTCTATTGAGTCTAGAATATCAAATTTGATAGGGTAACATAGTCTATTACATTCACAAGATTTTAAATAAATGCCAAGAGGCGGTGGAGAGTTGGAAAAATTCGTAGGTCTCAATAGGTGCATCTGCTAAAGCGGTGCTTTAGGAGATTTAGCGGAGGCCTCTTAAGAGGATAACCGATCACTTAAGATACCTGGCCTTTCCAAATAAGGTCCACTAAAGCGGAGCCTGACTGCTAAAGTTGAGGTCACTTGAGTGGCTCCTTGTCCACTTTTATGGATGGGACATATTTGGCGAGTACTTCTTAAGAGGTACATGACTTCTTTAGCAATTACCATTTAAGCAACACCTAGAGGCCATTAAATCCTCCACCGACCTGATTTTCTCCCTAGTTTTTCATAAGTTCAATAGCTTAGAGCCCTAGAGAGTTCAAAAATTTAGGGGGCATTTATTTGGTGATTTTGGGGTCATTGTGAGCTCGTACTTCTCATTTCTTCATCATAATCTTTGTATGTTTTCATTATATTCATGGTTAATTTCTCAAATAGTTCTCAAAATCTCTAGATTATTTATGAGTTGATTATAACATCTTTTGAGCTCGGAATTTATCCATTCTTGAGGGTAAATATTACTTGAGCATAGAGGGATGTTTCTATATGAAGTTTTGACAATGAGAAAATGACTACAATGACCAGGTCCATAGATGTTCAAGGTAATAGTACAATTTGCAAGCGTCTGCACAACTTTGACTGTTTGTGTAACAAACTAACAGGTGCTTCTTATACTAATTAGGACACCTTGTCCAATGATATTTTAGTGGTAATCATCACTCATCTATAAAAGGGAAAAGATGCTTCTTCATCAAATGTTTTTTGCAAATCCAAAGAGTGAAGAAAGTAAAAAGGCAAAATATCCATTTTCAACACTGCTCAAGTTCTTAGCTGTTTGTGTGTGCTTAAATAGAAATTGTTCTTGAGTGAGTTCTAATTTGTAAATGAATTACTCATGTTAAAAATGTAATGAAATTTTATCTTTGATTAGAGAGTTCTTAGGTAGAGTCACCTAAGTCCAAAACTAGTTAGAGTTAACCCGTATTAAGGGAGTCTTGGTAGAGTTTCCAAGTTAAGACTACAGTAGAGTTACTACTAGAAGGAGGATCCTAGTGTTAGGATAAAATTTCACCTGTAATCAAGAAATTAATTATAGTGTATTTCTTGGGTGGTTGTGAGGGAAAGCCAGGGTTTTTCCTCCCTTGAGCAAGGGGTTTCCATGTTAAAATCCTATATTTTTACTCGTCCTGCACTATTTTTTATTCCTGGATGCTATACAGAGTTTTTGACTATGATTGACTTTAATGGACCTGGTCCTTCACTGTGTGGTGTAATCCTCAGGGTTTGAACAAACTTATGGATGATGTTAAAATTGTGATTCCGCAAGCAAGCTGTAACGCCCCAAATCTGGTACTCGGAATGCTATACAGTGCTCAAGACATTGAAGGACCACAAGTAAACCCATGATTGATATCAGTGTCTGAACACCTTACAATATACGGTATAAATGCAGAAATAAAGGCTGTAAGGCCATAAGGTTCAAGACTGATGAAATAATCTCTGAATAATGTGGTATCACAATACCAAAACAAAACCTGAAATAAACTGTCTAAACATGATAGTCTGAAAAGCCTCTAACTAACTGAACTGTCTGAATGAGGAGTTGATAGGATATGTCCCCAACTAAGTCCAACTGCTAAAATAAATTAATTAATGAGATAATAAAGTAATGGTCATGTCCTCGAAGGATGAGGACTCAGTGCAAACTCTGACCGCTGAGACTGGAGCTCGTGCTTCTGAACCAATGGAATAAAACACCATAGTGCAAATACGTTAGTATGTTTGAATGTACTGGTATGCATGTGAGCTAGGCTAAATGAAAAAGGTTTCAAATGCATGAACTATACTAACCGACTACATAACATGAATGTGAGAATACATGCATGACTGCTTAATAACTATAATGAGTTTGTGATAACATGATATCTAAGTCTAAGTACTGATAACATGAGATACTGATATCTGTATAAATAAAATAACTGATACTGAGTGATGGTATCTGATAGTCTAGGTTCTGATAAAACTAGCTGAGTTTTGTACTATTCTGACTTGACTGTATCTGACAGTCCTGAATCCTGCAGAACTATCTAATTTCTATTATTGAGACTGAACGACTATATCTGACAGTCCTAATTTTGTACTGAAACTTTGGGAAATATTCATCTAACCAACATGCCCCAAATAATACAATATAGCTAAGTTGGGGTCGATTCTATAACCCCAATCGGAAGGGTGTCAATACCGCACCATCGGTAAGGACAAGCTATGAGTGACCCTCATATGATAGTGTCTCCAAAAGAGAATGGTGGGACCCTTATTTGACAGTGTTTATCCACCTTATCAACCATCATCTGATAGTGTTGATGTCTTAACCTATGCTGGCTACATTGTTTTAGAATACAAGGATGACTTCTAAGAATCACACCCTCATCTGACAGTGTGTGTTCCTATCCTTGGGTTCACTCTGTGCTAAATCCTACTCCCATCTGAATAGACACTGAACATAATTAACTGGACTGAACTGAGCGGAGTTAACTAGGTTCCATGACTGACAAAATACTTCTAAGATTACTGAATTTCTTAGATTTTTGATATTACCAAGTTTACTGAGTTTTTTTGAGTCACATGACTGACTAAATTTCTATGAACATGTCTAGACTGAGAGTATCTTAAGAACATGACATTGGCTCTAGGCACACAACTAATTGTTGGGTAAAAGTACCCCTAGGACTCGATAGCATGAAACTGACAAAGCATGAATTTCTCGAATACATGACCAACATCACAATCCATAATAAAATAAGTTGGACCTTTCATTAAGTATAAGTTATAAAGTACCACAAGGGCTACACATGTATCCATAATTCACTGACTAAGATATTTCATCAAACATTTAACATGTATAAACTTGTACATGACTTGGGATTTCATATTATCATACTAGTATGGCACTTTTCCTTCACATAGGAATTTAATCAAACACATGAGGATCATACTTTGGTTATACCATCATCAATGCATCTAATTGTCATGATTTCATAGATAATTTTTCAAGTTTGAAGGGTTTATCATGATTATTATGCAAATCATCACATACTAGGGTCAATCGTTGGAATCTGTAATTAAAAACATGAATCAAAGTTCCACAATATCATGAACATGAATTTCAATTCAATTTAAATCATGAACATTCATACATACACAAATCTTGGATTTTGAAAAGAGATTTTTGAGCTTCATGGGTGATTGGGACCCATGAATCTACACATGACATAACTGGGTTGTGAGTTTCTTGAAGTTCTTGGACTTGAAGAAATTGAATCTCTTAGTTTCTTGAAGAATATTTGGATCTTGTTTCTTGGGGATTATCTTGGAGAGAAAACCTTAATTTGATGTTATAGATGGATAATGAGCCTTGATCTGATATAATTAGGGGTTAAAACGGGTGGATAAAGACACAAATACCCTTTTAAAATGACTTTAAAATAACTGAACGAACTATGCAATGGTGGGTGCGATGGTCCATTGCTCGGTCAATATTCTATCGGTCCTGACCGTCGCACCTGGAAAGAATAGGGGTTCACTACCTCTGCTGCGATGTCTTGGGCGATGGTCCATTGCTAGCTCGATGGTCCATCGTCCTGAGCTATTGCCTTTAGGAAGAATGTGGTCTCACTTCCTCCGCTGTGATGGTTTTGGAGATATCTTTAGATAGACATAATCACCAATCTCGAACTTGAGATCTTTTCTATGCATATCAACATAAGAATTCTATCGGCTCTGAGCAGCCCGGAGTCTTTCTCTGATTAACTAGACGTTTTCTAAGGCATCAACTACAAAGTCAGGCCCTAGGACTGAGGCCTCAATACCTTCAAACCAACCGACTAGAGATTTGAATCTCCTACCATAAAGAGCTTTGAATAGAGCCATTTTAATACTTGAATGATAGCTGTTGTTGTTTGCAAACTCAATCAAAGACAAGTGGTCATCCTAACTACCCTTGAAATTAATTGCACACGCTTGCATCATATCTTCTTAAGTCTAAATGGTCCTTTATACTTAACCATCTATCTGAGGATAAAAGGCTGTACTGAGATAAACTTGTGTACCAAGACCCTTTTGGAATGCTTTCCAAAAACGAGAGGTGAACTGGGTACCTCTGTCTTAGGTAACAGATAACAGAACACCGTGCAATCTGACCAACTCTCTGATGTAGATTTTGGCATAATCCTCGGCTGAGTAAAAGGAATGGACTGAAAGAAAAAGAGCTGATTTGGTTATCCTATCTACAATGACCCAAACTAAATCATGCTGGCAATGAGTACGAGGCAAACCCATCACAAAGTCCATGTTCACTTTTGTAACGCCCCGTACTTAATTACGTGCATTAGCCATGGTTATATGTGCTGGAGTATATGTATTGATCATAAGTTAGGTATATATGAGTTTTAGTATGAGTATTGATTATTTTGAGATGGTTTCAAGTGTATAGTTGGATTATATGTGTATAGGAATTGACTTTATTTATACCGGAATTTGCCCGTCGATGGTTCCATACGAAGGTTATTGAATAAGCTTTCCAACGATATAAAGATTTCCAAAAACGGATAAGTTTTGAATATAATCGAGCACGTTCGAAACTATAAAACGATGGCCGGAATATGTGAACAGTAAATGTGCAGGAAAATTTCCTGCACACAAACTACTGAGGCCTGCCAATTTTTTGGGTCAACTTTGAACGATTATAACACCCTCAATATAATGAACTGGGAGATCTGCGACCTATCAAAAGAAATATCTTTGAGTCTTCTTTCCAATGAAATTGGTTTCATCCAAATACAACATCTGAGTAAGGAGTTATACTCGTTTTACTTCAGCCTCTCAAAACAGTTTTTTTGGGTCAACTTCAAACGATCATAACTCCTTGTACAGGACGAACTGGGTGGCCTACTTTATATGAAATGAAATCCCTTTGAATTATCTATCCAAAGATACAAATTTCACCCAAATCCAATATCGGAGAAAACAGCTATGGCCAATTTACTTTAGCCTATCAAAATAGTCCACCACAGACAGATTCAGATTTACTTAAATTTTTAAGGGCAATATGATCATTTTGCATCACCTCATGGACTAAAATTGGTCATTATATACATAAAATTAGCCTCATATCCATCATTCATCATCCAATTATTGAAGAATAAGGAACCCTAGCCTAATTTCAAGTCCAATTATCTTGTTATTCAATCGTAGAAAGTCCAAATTGATTCTGTAGTTGTGTTCACCGTCTCAAGGGCTTCGAGAAGCACCTATTATTTGTGTCAACAGGACTTCGAAATCAAAAGGTCCATTTTATGGTAAGGAGAACATTCAAAGTGATGCGACCAAGGCATTTGAGCTTACGCGAGAAGGAGTACTTCAGTGCCAAAATCGATTGTGTGTGCCGGATGTCGACGGGCTAAGAAAGAAGATTATGATAGAGGCACATTTTTCAAGGTATTCCATTCATCCAGGATCAACCAAAATGTATCAAGATTTAAAGGATGTATATTGGTGGAATGACATGAAAAGGAACATTGCAGAATTTGTAGCTGAATGTCCAAATTGCCAACGAGTTAAAGTGGAACATCAAAAGCCCAGAGGCTATATGCAATGCATAGATCTTCCAATTTGGAAGTGGGACATGATCAACATGGATTTTGTTACAGGTTTGACTCGTACAGCTCGAAAATTTGATTCTATATGGGTGATTGTGGATAGGCTTACTAAATCCGCGCATTTCTTACCCGTTAAGACCACTTACACAGTTGAAGAATATTTGAAGCTGTATGTTAAAGAAATAGTCCGATTACATGGAGTGCCAACTTCTATTATATCAGATCGGGGAACTCAATTTACCGCAAACTTTTGGAAGACTTTCCAACGGAGTTTGTGAACACAAGTGAATCTGAGTACAACTTTTCACCCTCAGACGGATGGACAAGCAGAGTGCACCATTCAAACACTTGAAGATATGCTACGAGCATGTGTTATAGATTTTAAAGGCAGCTGGGATGATCATTTACCTCTTATTGAGTTTGCCTACAATAATAGCTATCATTCAAGTATCAAAATGGCACCATATAAAGATTTATATGGGAGGAAGTGTAGATCACCAATAGGATGGTTCGAAACGGGTGAAACTCTTATGTTCGGACCGGATCTTGTGTATCAAGCCATACAAAAAGTCAAGGTGATTCAGCAACGGTTGAAAACAGCCCAAAGTCGACACAAGTCATATGTGGATAGTAGAAGAAGAGGGCTAGAGTTTTTGTTAGGCGATTGGGTATTTTTGAAGGTATCGCCAATGAAAGGGGTGATGAGATTTGGCAAGAAAGGAAAGTTGAGTCCACGATATATAGGCCCATATAAGATTATTTGAAGATGTGGGCAAGTTGCTTATGAATTAGAGCTACCCCAGGAACTCTCATCAGTGCATCCAGTATTTCATGTATCGATGCTTTGAAAGTGCATCGGAGATCCGTCCCTTATTACTTCTACTGAAGATGTGCAAGTAACAGAAGATCTTACCTATGAGGAGATGCCTATTGCTATATTAGATCGTCAAGTTAAGAGGATGAGAAATAAATAAGTAGCATCGGTGAAAGTACTTTGGAGAAATCAACAAAGGGAAGAGATTACATGGGAAGCAGAGGAAGCAATGAAATCGAAATACCCTTATTTGTTCAAAGGTGAAAAAGAAGTGCAAGGAGTGGAACTGGGACACTAACAAGTAAGTTTTTACATATGCATAATATCTATATGATGACGTGAATATCAATTATGAATTTGAACTTGTTTCGGCTAAATAACTACATTCACATTCGAGGACGAATGTCCTTAAGGGGGAAGGATGTAACACCCCGTACTTAATTACGTGCATTAGCCATGGTTATATGTGCTGGAGTATATGTATTGATCATAAGTTAGGTATATATGAGTTTAAGTATGAGTATTTATTATTTTGAGATGGTTTCAAGTGTATAGTTGAAATATATGTGTATAGGAATCGACTTTATTTATACCGGAATTTGCCCCTCGATGGTTCCATACGAAGGTTATTGAATAATCTTTCCAACGATATAAAGATTTCCAAAAACTATAAGTTTTGGATATAATCGAGCACGTTCGAAACTATAAAACGGTGGCCGGGATATGTGAACAGTAAATGTGCAGGAAAATTTCCTGCACACAAACTACTGAGGCCTGCCAATTTTTTGGGTCAACTGTGAGCGATCATAACTCCCTCAATATAATGAACTGTGAGAGTTGTGACCTATCAAAAGAAATATATTTGAGTCTTCTTTGCAGTTCAATTGGTTTCATCCAAATCAAACATCTGAGTAAGGAGTTATACTCGTTTTACTTCAGCCTCTCAAAACAGTTTTTTGGGTCAACTTCAAACGATCATAACTCCTTGTACAGGACGAACTGGGTGGCCTACTTTATATGAAATGAAATACCTTTGAATTATATATCCAACTATACCAATTTCACCCAAATCTAATATCGGAGCAAAGATTTATGGCCGATTTACTTTAGCCTGTCAAAATAGTCCACCATGGACAGATTCGGATTTACTTAAATTTTTACGGGCAATATGGTCATTTTGTATCACCTCATGGACGAAAATTGGTCATTATATACATAAAATTAGCCTCATATCCATCATTCATCATCCAATTATTGAAGAATAAGGAACCCTAGCCTAATTTCAACTCCAATTATCTTGTGATTCAACCGTAGAAAGTCCAAATTGATTCCGTAGTTGTGTTCACCGTCTCAAGGTCTTCGAGAAGCACCTCTTATTTGTGCCAACAGGACTTCGAAATCAAAAGGGCCATTTTATGGTAAGGATGTAAATTATGTTGGTGTTATTTATATGGATATGTATATATATATATGCATGTGAGCATATGAAGCATGTTATGTGATTGTTGTTGAAAGATGATTGGGAAATGATGTTGGATTATGTTGAATTGTGAAGGGATTTGGTGTGATGATGTGGTATTGATGATGTGGTATTGAAATGATGATTATATATATATATATACACATAAACCTATTGTTCAAGTTGGTTTTTGGAATGTTTTGCAAATATTGGTTGTATGGAATTATGGAAGAGAATTGTGGTGTTGGGTTGCTAATACTAGATGCCAAACATTTTATTGTAGATAAGTGATTTGTAAAGGTGTAAAGTTGTGTTGAATTGGTATCCGAATCTACAACGAGGTATGTAAAGCATACTCTAACAATGTTCTTTGGCATGAAAACACCAATGTTCCATCAGGTAAGATTCCGAGGTTGTCCAAAAACATGTATTGTTCTACATTACCAACGAAGTTGTTTCCATTCTATAAAGTGTCAAAATGTTTCATTGATATACCAAAAGGCTCCTATTTCATTATTTTGATATTGATGATTCTGAAACACATTATTGATGTACCAATGAGTCTTTATGACATTGTTATTGTATATAAGGTCTATTTCTTGATTCCTATTGATGTATCATTGTTCCAAAGGTACTATATGGGCATGAACACTAATGTAATAATCTCAAAAGCTTTTGAACTAAGTTATTGGAAAGATCTCTTATGTGTGTTGCTTGATATACGTGTGGGTGGTATCCCGGGGGCATAAGCCTAGCATGTGTCGATCCCTATTTATGTGTTTATGGGTGGTATCCCAGGGGCATAAGCCTAGCATGGGTCGATTCCAGTTGATATGTACTGGGGCAGCCTAATGGTCACAGTACGATACAGTATTGATTATTGTTAGGTGGTTGGAGGTTCGGGAGGAGGAGGTAATGGCGAATGATAATTGTAAAGAATGAAATGAACGAATGTATACCGTTCCATAAATATGTTTGAATTCAAGAACCCAATTCAGATTAATGATAATGTACATGATCCTAAAAGTGTTTATGAAGTGTGGTTCACTTCTATTATGATTTATTCACTTGCATCTGATTTTCTTGATCCCCCAAATCACATATGATTATTTATAGCTTTACATACTCTGTACATATTTTGTACTGACGTCCCTCACGGGGGACCTGCATTTCATGCTGCAGGCACAGGTATCTCAGCTCATACACCGCACAAGTAGGAGCTAGGTCATACAACTATTGTTGGTGAGCTCCAGTTTGCTTCGGAGCTTTCCGAGTCGGTTCCTTATGTTTTGTCATTGTACAGGAGTCGTGTGTGGGCGGGGGTTTGTCCCGACCCTAGTTATGTCATGTATATCCTAGAGGCTTTGTAGACATAAGGAAGGGTAAAGTCATGGGAGTTTATATAGTGATGTTATATTTGTATATGTGGTGGCCCCGATGGCCAAGTATTATATATATATATATATATATTTGTGCGTGTTGTGCTGATACAGGGAATTAGACCCTTTTATATGTAACGAAGTGCTGCCTAAATTTTTTGTGACATGTAAGTGAAAGTACAGGTATTTGAACGGGTTCTCTCGGGCCTTCTCTGCTTCAGGTGCCAGTCCGGCCCAATGGGATTTTGGGGCGTGACAACTTTTTCCCACTTCCAAGTAGGAATACTGAACTCCAGCATGGACCCACTAGGCTTCTGATGCTCTATCTTAACTTACTGATATGTAGAGCACTTAGCCACAAACTCTGCAATGTCTCTTTTCATCCCACTCTACTAATAGGTCTCCCACAAGTCGCGGTACATCTTTGTGCCCCCTAGATGATTAGAGTAGTGGGCACCATGCACTTCTACAAGAATTCACTGCCTTAAATCATCTACACCTAGAACATATAGATGACCCTGACAACGCAAAACACCATCTCCCTTTTAGGAGAAAACCTCTACTTTCTGATCCTTGACTGACTCCTTTAACTTTACAAGGCTTGGATCTCTATCTTGCTTTTCTTACACCTCTGAAACTAGAGATGATTCTGAACTACTCTGAACCCGTATGTCACCCTCCTCTGAATCAACTAAGGAAACACCTAGTCTGGAAAGCTGATGGATTTCTGAGCTAACTTCTTCTTACTATCCTTCACATGAGCAACACTACACATAGACAATCTACTAGGAGCGTCAGCCACAATGTTGGCATTGTTTGGATGATAAAGGACACATATGTCATAATCTTTCAAGAGCTCTAATCACCTTCTCTGACGAATACTGAGATCTTTCAACTACTCTTTCAATTCTCTGAGTTTTACTGGTGTAATTTTGTATGAAGGAATAGATATAGGCTGAGTATCTAGAAAAAGATCAATATCGATGTCTATTTCCCTTTCGAGAGGAATTCCTGGAAAATTTTCTGGAAAGACATCTAAATATTAATTCGCAACTGGGACTGAATAAAGACTGGGAGTTTCCGAACTGGTGTCCTTAACTCAAATAAGATGATAGTCACATACTTTAGATATTATTTTCCTTGCTCGAAGGTAGGAAACAAGATAACCTCTAAAAGCTGAAGCACTACCCCTCCACTCTAGGACAGGTTCATTCAGAAACTGGAACTGGACTATTCAATTTCTATAGTCGACTATGGCATAAAAGGAATGAAGCCAATCTATGCCAAGAATGACATCAAAATCAGTCATCTCTAATTCGACTAAGTTTGTGGAAGTGACTTTCTAAAATATCATAACCAGGCAGTTCCAATATACCCGTAGGGCTATGCTGGTTTTACCCACTTGGGTAGAGATTGAAAAGGGCTCTACTAGAATTTTGGGACTTGTTCCGAAATTGCCTGCTATATAGGGAGTCAAAGACAAAGAAGCTCCTAGATCTAGCAAAGCTTAAACATGCACATGAAAGATCTATAACATACTAGTAACCACATCAGGAGAATTTTCCTGATCTTGCCTGGACTGTAGAGCATAAAGTCAATTTAGGCGTTGCCCACTAGTAGCGCTAGAGGTGGCACCCTACTAATTTGGGAAAACAGACTGAGCTGAGGAATGGTTCTGTTGACCCTAATAGCCTAACATGGGATAATCTCTGACTCTGTGGCCTGGCTTACCACATCCAAAATAGACATCGCTACCAGCTCTGCAAGCACCCTTATAGTTCTTACTAAAAGTATGACAAAAGGGATTAGTTCGGGCATTACTGACACTGCCCTGAGACTTAGAGCCAGACACCCTATGTTTATTACCATCCCTGAACTTAGGAGCTGGAGTACTGGCTGAAGAAGGAGATAGAACTAATGACTTAGGACGAAACTGAGAATGGTTTCCTCCTTCTGATTTGGGCTGAGCAAAGTTAAACTACCTATCCTTGCTCTCTTACTCTGCTTCTCCCTCATCTTAATTTTTTGCTCTTATACCTATTTTGCATGGGTCATAAGACTAGATAAAGTTATGTCACTATTCAACATCGCAGATCTACACTCGTTGACCACACTATCATTCATTCTAGAAAAAAACTTACTCATCTTAGCCCTGTTGTCTGCTACCACATGAGAAGCTTATCTGGATAATTGAGTAAACTTAAAAGAATACTCTTTCACCATCATGTTTCCCTACCTGAGGTTAATAATTGAGTAAACTTAAAAGAATACTCTTTCAATAGTTCCTACATCAACTGACCTATTTGACTTCCACTGTTTGTACCAAGTATGAGAAACATCCTACAACTAATATATAGCTAGCTCAGCACTCTCACTTGAAGTAACCCCCATGATGTCTGTAACCTTCTGAACTTGATTAATGAATTTTTGAGGGTCCTCATCTGTCTGAGACCCAAAAAAGGATGGAGGATTCATTTGGGAGAAGTCCCAAATCCTGGCTGCAGCTGAATTAGCCACTGGGTTGGCTGGAATGACAGCTCGTCATTAATTTTAAGTAGCTATTGACTGAGAAAGAGTAGTGAATGCAGCTCTAAACTCTGCATCAGAGACATGTTCGCGAAAAATTTCTTTGGGCTGAGGGGCTCGCTGAGTCCTGTTTTTTCTTTTGGGAGGCATGTTCTGTAGAAGAAAGGAAGAAATGGATTTGACTGAGAGATTGACTTGATATTATGCTCACTGGCACAACATGAATACTGAAGGAAAGGAAACTTTTCCTAAAATATCTCATAGACTTCTATACATAAATGTGGCGTGTAACACACCTATGTACAAAACTTTACTAGATGCAACTTTCAGACATCCTAGGACTCTCTTGAACCTTAGGCTCTGATATGAAGTTTGTAACACCTCGAATCTGGTACCCAAAATGCTACATGGTGCTCATGACCCTGAAGGACCATAAGTTAATCCATGACTGATATCTGCACCTGAACACTGCATAATATACTGTATAAATGTGGAAATAAAGGCTGTTAGGCCATAAGGTTCAAAAATGATAAAATAATCTCAGAATGATATGGTATCACATTACTAAAACAAAACCTAAAATAAACAGTCTAAACATGATAGCCTAAAATTCCTCTAACTGATTGAACTGTCTGAATAAGGAGTTCATGGGATATCCCCAACTAACTCCAACTACTGAAATAAATTGATTAATGAGATAATAAAGTAATGGTCAGACTTCAAAGAATAAAGAGTCATTGCTAAATCTAACTGCTAAGACTGGAATGCTACTGATGCTCTGGAGCTTATACTTCTGAACCCATGGTATAAAACACCATATCACAAATGCGTTAGTACGTTTGAATATACTGGTATGCATGCGAGGTTGGCTGAATGCAAAAGGGTTCACATGCATGTACTATACTAACTGACTGCATAACATGAACGTGAGAATACATGTATGACTATATAATAACTATAACTGAGTTCATGATAACATGATTTCTAAGTTTGAGCACTGATAACATGAGATACTAATATCTATATATCTGAAATAAATGATACTGAGCGACTGTATCTGACAGTCTAGGTTCCGATGAAACTAGTTGAGTTTTGTACTATTTTGAGTTGACAGTATCTGACAATCCTGAATCCTGTAGAACTAATTGTGTTTTATTACTGAGACTGAATGACTATATCTGATAGTCTTAATTCTGTACTGAAATTGTGGGAAGTAGTCATCTAATCGACATGCCCCAAATAATGCAATATAGCTGAGTTGGGGTATAATTAGTAACCCCATTTGGAAGGGTGTCAATACCGCGCCACTAGTAAGGACAAGCTATGGGTTACCCTCATCTGACAGTGTCCCCCAAAAAAATGGTGGGACCCTCATCTATCAGTATTTATCCACCTCATCAACCCTCATCTAACAGTGTTGATGTCTCAACCTATGCTGGTTACATAGTTTAGGAATGCAAGGATGACTTCTAAGAATCACACTCTCATCTGACAGTGTATGTTTCTATCCTTGGGTTTATTGAGTACTAAATCCTACTCCCATCTGAATAGACACTAAGCATGATTAACTGGACTGAGTTAACTGAGTTCCGTTGACTGACAAAAAACTATAGAGATTACTAGATTTCTAAGATTACTAAGTTTACTGAGTTTTCCTGAGTCACATGACTGACTGAATTTCTATGAACATGGCTCGACTTAGAGTATCTTGAAAACATGACACTGGCTCTAGGCATACAACTAATTGTCGGGTACGAGTACCCCCAGGACACGATAGCATAAAACTGACAAAGTATGACTTACTTGAATATATGACCAACATCACAATACATAATACAATAAGTTGGATATTTCATGAAGTAGAAGTTCTAAAGCACCACAAGGGATAAATATGTATCCATAATTCACTATCTAAGACTTTTCATCAAAGATTTGACATGCTTAAACTTGTACATGATTGGGGATTTCATATTATCATACTAGTATGGCACTTTTCCTTCACATAGGCATTTAATCTAACACATGAGGAGAATACTTTGGTTATACCATCATCAATGCATCTAATTTTCATGGTTTCATGAATAATTTTGTAAGTTTGAAGGGTTTATCATGATTTTTATGCAAATCATCACATACTAGGGTCAATCGTTGGAATCTATAATTTAAAACATGAATCGAAGTCCCACAACATCATGAACATGAATTTCAATTCAATTGAAATCATGAACATTCATACATACACAAATTTTGGATTTTTAAATGAGATTTTGGAGCTTCATGGGTGATTGGGACCCATGAATCAACACATGACATACCTGGGTTGTGAGTTTTTTGAAGTTCTTGAACTTGAAGAACTTTAATCTCTTAGTTTCTTAAAGAATATTTTGATCTTGTTTCTTAGGGATTATCTTTGAGAGAAAACCCTAATTTGATGTTATAGATGGACAATGAACTTATGACCTTTGATCTAATATAATTAGGGGTTAAAACGGGTGGGAAAAGACCCAAATGCCCTTTTAAAATGACTTTAAAAAAATTGAACAAGCTATGTAATGGTGGGTGCGACGATCCATCGCTGGGTCAACGGTTCATCGGTCTTGACCGTCATACTAGAAAAGAATAGGGGTTCACTGCCTCTACTGTGATGGCTTGGGCGACGTTCCGTCACTAGCTCGATGGTCCATCAGCTTGAGCCATTTCCCTTAGGCAGAATGTGGTCTCATTGCTTCCGCTGTGATGGTTTGGGAGAGATCTTTAGATAGACATAATCACCAATCTCGAACTTGATATCCTTTCAACGCACATCTACATAAGATTTCTGTCGGCTTTGAGCAGCCCAGAGTCTTTCTCTGATTTACTGGACTTTTTCTAAGGCATCAAAAACTAAGTCAGGACCTAGGACTGAGGCCTCACTAACTTCAAACCAAGTAACTGGAAAATCCTTAACATGAGCAACACTACCCATAGACAATATACTGAGAGCGTCGGCCACAACGTTGGCCTTGACTGGATGATAAAGGACATGTCATAATCTTTCAGGACCTCTAACCACCTTCTCTAATGAAGATTGAGATTTTTCAACTACTCTTTTAATTCTCTGAGTTCTGCTGGTGCCATTCTATATGAAGGAATAGATATAGGCCGAGTATCTTGAAAAAGATCAATACCAAAGTCTATTTCCCTTTCGGGAGAAATTCCTGGAAGATCTTCATGAAAGACATCTAAATATTCATTCATGACTGGGACTGAATCAAGACTGGGAGTTTCAAAACTGGTGTCCTTACCTCGAACAAGATGATAGACACATACTTTAGATATCATTTTCCTTGTCTGAAAGTAGGAAGCAAGCTGACCTCTAAAAGCTGAAGTTCTACCCCTCTACTCTAGGACATGTTCATTTGGAAACTAGAACTAGACTATTCAATTTCTATAGTCGACTGTGGCATAGCAGGAATGAAGCCAATCCAGGCCAATAATCATATCAAAATCAATCTTCTCTAATTTATCTAAGTCTGCTGAAGTGACTTTCTAAAATATCATAATCTGGTAGTTCCAATATACCCGTTGGGCTATGATGGTTGTACCCACTTAGGTAGAGACTGAAAAGGGCTCTACTAGAATTTTGGGACTTGTTCTGAAGTTGCCTACTATATAGGGAGTAACAAAGAAAAAAAGCTCCTGGATCTAGCAAAGTGTAAACATGCACATGAAAGATTTATAACATACTAGTAACCACATCAGGAGAATTTTCCTGATCTTTCCTGGACTATAGAGTATTAAGTTAATTTGGGCATTGCCCACTTGTAATGCTAGAGGTGGCACCTTACTGATTTGGGTGACTAGACTGAGCCGAGGAATGGTTCTGCTGACCCTCATAGCTTAACTGGGGACAATCTCTGACTCTGTGGCCTGGCTTACCACATTCAAAACAGTCATTGCAGCCATCTCTGCAAGCACCCTTGTGGTTCTTACCACAAGTCTAACAAAGGGGATTAGTTCAAGCATTACTAACACTACCCTAAAACTTAGAGCCAGGTGCCCTAACTCTATTACCATCCCTGTACTTCGGAGCTGGAGTACTGGTTGAAGAAGGAGCTGGAACTACTGACTTAGGATGAAACTGAGAATGGTTTCCTTCTTCGGATTTAGGCTGAGCAAAGTTGAAACTACCTATCCTTGCTCTCTTACTCTGCTTCTCCCTCATCTTAATATTTTGATCTTCTACCTGTTGAGCATGGGTCATAAGCCTAGCTAAGGTTATGTCACTATTCAACATCGCATATCTACACTCGTTGACCATACTATCATTTACCCCGAAAAAAACTTACTCATCTTAGCTCTATTTTCTGCAACCACATGAGGAGCATATCTGGCTAATTGAGTAAACTTAAGAGAATACTCTTTCACCGTCATGTTTCCCTACCTGAGGTTAATAAATTATAACACCTTAGCCTCTCTCAACTCTTGGGGAAAGAATCTAACTAAGAATACAGTGACAAACTCCTCCCACTCAATAGGTCCTGCATCAATTGACCTCTCTGACTTCCACTGTTTGTACCAAGTATGAGAAACATCCTACAATTGATATGTAGCTAGCTTAGCACTCTCACTCAGAGTAACCCCCATGATGTCTGTAACCTTCTGAACCTGATCAATGAATTTCTGAGGGTCCTCATCTGACTGAGACCCAAAAAAGGATGAAGGATGCATTTGGGCGAAGTCACAAATCCTCGCTGCAGCTGAATTGGCCACTGGGTTGGACAAAATGATAGCTGTTCATTCATTCTAAGCAGCGACTGACTGAGAAAGATTAGTGAATGCAACTCTAAACTCAGCATCAGAGATGTTCGCCAAAAGTTTCTTCGGGCTGAGGGGATGGCTGATTCCTATTTCTTTTGGGAGGCATGTTCTGTAGAAGAAAGGAAGAAATGGATTAGACCGAGAGATTGACTTGAGATTATACTCACTGGCATGACATGAATACTGAAGGAAGGGAAACTTTTTCTAAAATATCTCATAGCCTCCTATACATAAATGTGGCGCGCAACAAACCAATGTACAAGACTCTACTAGATGCGGCTTTCACACTTCCTAGGACTCTATTAAACCTTAGGCTCTGATATAAAGTTTATACAATCCAAAATCTGGTACCTAAAATGCTACACGGTGATCATGGCCCTAAAGGAGCATAAGCTAATCCATGACTGATACCTGTACCTGAACACTGCATAATATACTTTATAAATGCAGAAATAAAGGCTGTAAGGCCATAAGGTTCAAAACTGATAAAATAATTTCTGAATAATGTTGTATCATAATACTAAAACAAAACCTAAAATAAACTATCTGAACATGATAGTCTGAAAAGCCTCTAACTGACTGAACTGTCTGAATAAGGTGTTGATGGGACATGTTCCTAGCTAACTCCAACTACTGAAATAAATTAATTAATGAGATAATAAGATAATGGTCATGTCCTTAAAGGATGAGGACTTACTGCTAACTTGAACTACTAAGACTGGAATGCTACTGATGCTCTAGAGCTCGTGCTTCTGAACCTATGGTATAAAATACCATAGTGAAAATGCGCCAGTACGTTTGAATGTACTGGCATGAATGTGAGGTAGGATAAATGCAAAAAGGCTCACATGTATGTACTATACTAATTGAATACATAACATGAATGTGAGAATACATGTATGACTATATAATAACTATAATGAGTTCATGATAACATGATTTTTGAGTCTGAGCACTTATAACATGAGATTCTGATATCTGTATAACTAAAATAACTAATACTGATCGACTGTATCTGATTGTCTCGGTTCTGATGGAACTAGCTGAGTTTCGTATAATTTTGAGTTGACTGTATCTGACAGTCCTAAATCCTGTAGAACTATCTGAGTTCTATTACTAAAACTGAACTATTATATCTGACAGTCTTGATTCTGTACTGAAACTGTGGGAAGTATTTATCTATTCGACATGCCATAAATAACACAATATATCTGAGTTGGGGTCCAATCTATAACCCTAATTAGAAGGGTGTCAATACCGCGCCACTAGTAAGGACACGCTATGGGTGACCCTCATCTGACAGTGTCCCCAAAAGGGAATGGTGGGACCCTTATCTGACAGTGTTTATCCACCTCATCAACCCTCATCTGACAGTGTTGCCGTCTTAACCTATACTGGCTACATAGTTCTGGAATTCAAGGATGACTTCTAAGAATCACACCCTCATATGACAGTGTGTGTTCCTATCCTTGGGTTTACTGAGTGCTAAATCCTACTCCCATCTGAATAGACACTAAGCATGATTAAGTAGACTGAGTTAACTGAGTTCCATTGACTGACGAAATACTACTGAGCTTACTGAATTTCTGAGATTACTGAGTTTACTAAGTTTTCTTGAGTCACATGATTGACTGAATTTCTATGAACATGGCTCGACTAAGAGTATCTTGAAAACATGACACTAGCTCTAGGCACACAACTAATTGTCAGGTACAAGTACCCCCGGGACTCGATAGCATGAAATTGACAAAGCATGACTTTCTTAAATACATGACCAACATCACAATCCATATTATAATAAGTTGGAGATTTAATGAAGTAGAAGTTCTAAAGCACCAAAAGGGCTAAACATGTATCCATAAATTAACTGACTAAGACTTTTCATCAAAGATTTGACATGTATAAACTTGTACATGATTGGGGATTTCATATTATCATACTAGTATGGCACTTTTCCTTAACATAGTCATTTAATCAAATACATGATGAGCATACTTTGGTTATACCATCATTAATATATCTAACTGTCATGGTTGCATGAATAATTTTGCAAGTTTGAAGGTTTTATAATGATTATATTCAAATCATCACATACTAGGGTCAATCATTGGAATATGTAATTTAAAACATGAATCAAATCCCCAATACATCATGAACATGAATTTCAATTCAATTTAAATTATGAACATTCATACATATTCAAATCTTGGATTTTGAAAAGAGATTCTTGAGCTTTATTGGTGAAAGGGACCCATGAATCAACACATGACATACCTAGGTTATGAGTTTCTTGAAGTTGTTGGACTTGAAGAACTTGAATCTCTCAGTTTCTTGAATAAGATTTGGGTTTTGTTTCTTAGGGATTGTCTTTGAGAGAAAACCCTAATTTGATGTTGTAGATGGATAATGAACTTATGAGCCTTGATCTGATATTATTTGGCGTTAAAACAGGTGGAAAAAGTCCTAAATACCCCTTTAAAATAACCGAATGAACTATATGACGATGGGTGGAATGGTCCATCGCTGGGTCGATGGTCCGTCAGTCATAACCATCGCACCTGGGAAGAATATGGGTTCATTGCCTTTGCTGCGATAGCTTAGGCAATGGTTCGTTGCTAGCTCGATGGTCCATCAGCTTGAGCCATCGCCATTACGTAGAATGTGGTCTCACTACCTCCACTGCTATGGTTTGGGAGAGATTTTTAGATAGACATAATCACCAATCTCAAACTTGAGATCCTTTCTGCGCACATCCACATAAGACTTCTGTCGGCTCTGAGCAGCCCAGAGTCTTTCTCTGATTAACTGGACTTTTTCTATGGAATCAAATACTAAGTCAGGCCCTAGGATTGAGGCGTCACTAACTTCGGACCAACCGACTGGAGATCTTTATCTCCAACTATAAAGATCTTTGACTGGAGCCATTTTAAAACTTAAATGGTAGCTGTTGTTGTTTGCTAACTCAATCAAAGACAAGTGTTCATCCTAACTGCCCTTGAAATTAATTGCACATGCTCGCAGGATATCTTCTAAAGTCTAAATGGTCCTTTCTACTTGACTATCTGTCTGAGGATGGAAGGCTATACTGAGATGAACTTAGATACCAATACTCTTTTGGACTACTTTCCAGAAATGAGAGGTTAACTGGGTACCTTTATCTGAGATAATAGATAATGGAACATCGTCTAATCTAACGAACTCTCTGATATAGAGTTTGGCATAATCCTCGGCTGAATAAGAGGTATGGACTGGAATAAAAAGAGCTAATTTGGTCATCCTGTCTACAATGACCCAAACTAAATTATGCTAGAAATGAGTATGCGGCAAAACTGTCAGAAAATCCATGTTCACTTTTTCCTACTTCCATGTAGGAATACTGAACTCCTTTATGGACCCGCTAGGCTTCTGATGCTCTATCTTAATCCACTGATATGTAGAGAACTTAGCCACAAACTCTGCAATGTCTCTTTTTATTCAACTCCACTAATAGATCTCCCACAAGTCGCGGTACATCTTTGTGGCCCCTAGATGAATAGAGTAGCGCGCACCATATGCTACTACAAGAATTCCCTTCCTTAAGTCATCTACACCTGGAACATATAGACAACCCTGACAATGTAAAACACTATCTCCCCATTGGTTGAAAACCTCTACTTTCTGATCCTTGACTGACTCCTTTAACTTAATAAGGCTGGGATATTTAAATTTCTTTCCTTTCACCTCAGAAACTAGAGATAATTCTGAACTACTCTGAACCCGTATATCACCCTGCTCTGAATCAAGTAAGCGAATGCCTAGTCTGGTAACCTGATGGATTTCCTAAGCTAACTTCTTCTTACTGTACTCAACATGAGCAACACTACCCATAGACAATCTACTGAGAGTGTCTATCACAACATTGGCCTTGCCCGAATGATAAAGGACACTCATATCATAATCTTTCAAGAGCTCTAACCAACTTCACGGATGAGGATTGAGATCTTTCAACTGCTCTTTCAATTCTCTGAGTTCTGCTAGTGCCATTCTGTATGGAGGAATAAATATACGCTCAGTATCTGGAAGAATATCAATACCAAAGTCTATTTCCCTTTTGGGAGAAATTTCTAGAAGATCTTTAGGAAAGACATCTAAATTTTCATTTACGACTGGGACTGAATCAAGACTGGGGGTTTCAGAACTGGTGTCCTTAACTCGAACAAGATGATAAACACATCCTTTAGATATTATTTTCCTTGATCAAAGGTAGGAAAAAAGCTGACCTCTGAAAGATGAAGTACTACCTCTCCACTCTAACACAGGTTCATTTAGAAAATAGAATTGGACTATTCTGTTTATGCAGTCGACTGTAGTATAATAGGAATAAAGCCAATCCATGCCAAGAATGACATCAAAACCAGTCATCTCTAATTATACTAAGTCTGCTACAGTGACTTTCTGAAATATAATAATCAGGAAGTTCCAATATACCTACCGAGCTATGATGGTTTTACCCACTAGGGTAGAGACTGAAAAGGGCTCTTCTAGAATTTTGGAACTAGTTCCAAAATTGCCTGCTATATAGGGAGTAACAAAAGACAAAGAAGCTCCTGGATCTAGCAAAGCGTAAATATGCACATGAAAGCTCTGTAACGTACCCGTAACAACATCAGGATAATTTTCCTGATCTTGCTTGGACTGTAGAGCATAAAGTCAATTTAGGCGTTTCCCACTAGTAGCGCTAGAGGTGGCACCCTACTGATTTGGGCGACCATATTGAGCTAAGAAATGGTTCTGCTGACCCTGATAGCCTAACTGGGGACAATCTCTGACTCTATAGCCTGGCTTTCCACATCAAAAATAGACATCTCTACAAGCTCTGCAAGCACCCTTGTGGTTCTTACCACAAGTCTGACAAAGGGGATTAGTTTGGGCATTACTGACACTTCCCTGAGACTTAGAGCCAGGTGCCATATCTCTATTTCCATCCCTAAACTTAGGAGCTGGAGCACTGGCTGAAGAAGGAGCTGGAACTAATGACGTAGGACAAAACTGAGAATGGTTTCTTCTTCTGATTTGGCGATGAGCAAAGTTGAAACTAGCTATCTTTGCTCTCTTATTCTGCTTCTCCCTCATCTTAATCTTTTTCTCTTCTATCGATTGAGCTTGGGTTATAAGCCTATCTAAAGTGATGTTACTATTCAACATCACATATCTACACTCGTTGACCATACTATCATTTACCCCAGATACAAACTTACTCATCTTAGCCTTATTGTATGTATTCACATGAGGAGCATATCTTGATAATTGAGTAAACTTAAGAGAATACTCTTTCATCATCATGTTGCCCTGCCTGGGGTTGATAAATTCTAAAACCTTAGCCTCTCTCAGCTCTTGGAAAAAGAATCTATCTAAAAATACAGTGACAAAATCCTCCCACTCAATAGGTCCTGCATCAACTAACCTCGCTGACTTCCACTATTTATACCAAGTGTGAGAAACATCCTGCAACTGATATAAAACTATCTCATCACTCTAACTCGAAGTAACCCCCTGATGTCTGTAATCTTTTGAACCTGATCAATGAATTTTTGAGGGTCCTCATATGACTTAGACCTAAGAGAGGATATAGAATTCATTCAGGTGAAGTCCTAAATCCTGGCTGTAGCTGAATTGACCAGTGGGTTGGTTGGAACAATAGCTGGTCGTTCATTCTGAACAGTGACTAACTGAGAAAGAGTTGTTAATACAACTCTAAACTCTGCATGAGAGACATGTTTGCCTTAAGTTTCTTTGGGCTGAGGGGCTGGCTGATTCCTGTTTCTTCTTTTAGGAGGCATGTTAGTAGAAGAAAGGGAGAAACAGATTAGACTGAGAGATTGACTTGAGATTATGCTCACTGGCATAACATGATTACTAAAGGAAGGGAAACTTTTCCTAAAACATCTCATAGCCTACTGTACTTAAATGTGGTGCACAACACACCCATGTACAAGACTCTACTAGATGCGTCTTTTAGACTTTTTAGGATCCTATTGAACCTTAGGTTTTGA
Organism: Capsicum baccatum var. pendulum; assembly: GCA_030864225.1. Taxonomy (NCBI): domain Eukaryota; kingdom Viridiplantae; phylum Streptophyta; class Magnoliopsida; order Solanales; family Solanaceae; genus Capsicum; species Capsicum baccatum. The sequence continues at coordinate 99,184,734 of CM061560.1, read as the reverse complement.
TATAAAGTTTGTAACTCCCCAAATATCGTACCCAGAATACTACATGGTGCTTATGACCCCAAAGGACCACAAGATAACCCATGACTGATATCTGTACTTGAATACTTCATAATATACTGTATAAATATGGAAATAAAGGTTGTAAGGCCATAAGGTTCAAAACTGATAAAATAATCTCTAAATGATGTGTTATCATAATACCAAAATCAAACATGAAATAAATTGTCTAAACATGATAGTATGAAAAGCCTCTAGATGTCTGAACTGTCTGACTAAGGAGTTGATGGGACATCTGCCCAACTAACTCCAACTACTGAAATTAATTAATTAATGAGATACTAAGGTAATGTTCATGTCCTCAAAGGATGAGGACTCACTGCTAACTCTAACCACTGAGACTGGAATGCTACTGATGCTCTGAAGATCATGCTTTTGAACCTATGGTATAAAACACCATAGCTCAAATACGTCAGTATGTTTGAATATACTGTTATGCATATGAGGTTGGCTAAATGCAAAAGGGTTAACATGCATGTACTATACTAGATGACTGCATAACATGAACGTGAGAATACATGGATGACTATATATTAACTATAATTGAGTTTGTGATAACATAATTTTTGATTCTGAGTACTGATAGCATAAGATACTAGTATCTGTATAACTGAAATAACTGATACTGAGCGACTGTATCTAACAGTCTAGGTTCAGATAAAACTAGCTGAGTTTTGTACTATTTTGAGTTAACTGTATCTGACAGTCTTGAATCCTATAGAACTATCTGAGTTCTATTATTGAGACTAAATGAATATATCTGATAGTCCTGATTCAGTACTGAAATTGTGGGAAGTAGACATCTAACCGGCATGCGCCAAATAACACAATATAGGTGAGTTGGAGTCCAATCTGTAAACCCAATTGAAAGGGTGTCAATACCGCACCACCGATAAGGACAAGCTATGAGCAACCCTCATCTGACAGTATCCCTAAAAGAGAATGGTGGGACCCTCATCTGACAATATTTATCCATATCATCAACCCTCATTTGATATTGTTGATGTCTCAACCTATGCTGGCTACATAGTTCTAAAATGCAAGGCTGATTTCTAAAAATCTCACCCTCATTTGACAGTGTGTGTTCCTATTCTTGGGTTCACTCAGTGCTAAATCCTACTCCCATCTGAATAGACACTGAACATGATTAACTGGACTGAGTTAACTAAGTTCTTTTGACTGATGGAATACTATTGAGATTATTGAATTTTTGAGATTTCTGTGATTACTGAGTTTACTGAGTTTTCTTGAGTCACATGACTGAATGAATTTCTATGAACATGGCTCGACTGAGAGTATCTTAAAAACATGACATTGGCTCTAGGCACACAGCTAATTATTGGTTACAAGTACCCTCAGGACTCGATATAATGAAACTGACAAAGCATGACTTCCTTAAATACTTGACCAACATCATAATCCATAATACAATAAGTTAGAGATTTCATGAAGTTGAAGTTCTAAAGCACCACAAGGGCTACACATGTATCCATAATTCACTAAGATATTTTATCAAACATTTGACATGCATAAACTTGTACATGATTAAGGATTTCATATTATCATACTAGTATGGCACTTTTCCTTCACATAGGCATTTAATCAAATACATGAGGAGCATACTTTGGTTATACCATCATCAATGCATCTAATTGTCATGGTTTCATGAATAATTTTGCAAGTTTGAAGGGTTTATCATGATTATTACGCAAATTATCACATACTTGGGTCAATAGTTGGAATATGTAATTTAAAACATAAATCAAAGCCCCACAACATCATGAACATGAATTTTAATTCAATTTAAGTCCTGAACATTCATATATACACAAATCTTGAATTTTGAAAAGAGATTCTTGAGCTTCATGGGTGAAAGAGACCCATGAATCAACACATGACATAGCTGGGTTGTGAGTTTCTTGAAGTTCTAGGACTTGAAGAACTTGAATCTTTTAGTTTCTTAAAGAAGATTTGGATCTTCTTTCTTGGGGACTATCTTTAAGAGAAAACCCTAATTTGATATTGTAGATGGATAATGAACTTATGAGCCTTGATCTGATATAATTAGGGGTTAAAATGGGTAGAAAAAAACCCAAATACCCTTCTAAAATGACTTTAAAATAACTGAATGAACTATACGACGGTGGGTGCAATAGTCCATCGCTAGCTCGATGGTCCGTCGGTCCTGAACGTCACACCTGGGCAGAATAGGGGTTCACTACCTCTGCTGAGACGGCTTGGGCGATGGTCCATCACTAGCTCGACGGTCCATCATCCCAAGCCATCACGCTAAGGCAGAATATGATCTCACTGCCTCTGCTACAATGGTTTGGGAGATAGTTCGTTGCTAGCTTGAAGGTCCGTTGGCCCTTATCATTGCACCTGAGCAGTCTTGACTGCTTTCTGTAAAACGGCCATAACTTTCTACCCCGATACTGGATTTGGAGGAAATTAGTATCGTTTGAAAGATAATTCAATTTTTCACATGAAAAAAAGTGAAAATATTAAAAATTCTACATATATAAAAATGGATTCATCTTTCAAAGTAAGTTTCTAACATACTTGGGATGATTTCAAGCTTGGTAGAAGTACGAGGTATTACACAAGCCCCATATGGGATTTTTATGTGATTTTAAACCCAAATCATATATTACAATATGGGTATCATTACTCTGGTATTATTGAGTAAATTATCATTTTAATAACGTGTCATCATGTGAAAGCTTCTTAGATGGGAAAATCAATAATTTAGCAGATTTCACCTAGCTTTTTTTTGGCATCCAGGTAGGATCCCTTCTCATATATTGGGCTAATTTATAAAATGTTTATGATATTGTGCTAGATATGGGTTGGATTTAAGTCTTGGATGTATATTTAGTATAATTTGGATCTCTTAGCCAATTAAGGAACTATAATTATGCAAATTGACTTAAGTTCTCAATCTTTAGGTAGATTTGTCATATTAGGACAAAATATGGTTTATTTAATGTCTAGTAGCAAATTTAGATACCTAATTCTGGGTAAAATATTTCTTACACTTTATTTTGGGATAGAGGTGAGCCCCTCCACCTTACCTAAGGCCAAGACTACTATTATCTCTTTGTAGAATTTATAAGCGTGTTACATCTTCCAAATATATATGCTAGAGCTTAATGAGGATAGATATATGCTGCTTTATTCTTTATTGATACTTTGGAGATGATACTAGCTTTGATTTAAGTCTGGCAATATATGGTATTAAGATTGATTCAATTTTGGTGTTATTCGTGCTATGAGTTTTGGTTTATGTTAGGAAAATGATGATATGAGTTCTGGTTCAAGTCTGGAAAATGGTAATATGAGCTCCAATTCAAATTCAGAAGATAATGGTATTGAGTTCCATTCAAGTCTGGCATTGAGAGGTTATTTATGATAATTATAGAATAGTTTTGATTTTGGTGATTTTGGAATGAAAGGATTCATAGCTATGATTTTGAGATATGTCTATTTGGTATAATTTCAGTTATTTACTTCCCTTTTGGATGCACCTCTAGGGTTATAGTGGATGCGTTGTATCATTTAATTTTCTACATCAACTGGCTAATGGGGGTCTTTTGGAACCTTGGAGGTTGTACCACACAGTGAGGGACTAGGTCCCTCAAAATTAGTCATAAGCAATGAATTAGTAAGGCACTAGGGAAGGTAAAACTTTTCTGAAAATAATGGAATGCACTGATTTAACATGAAAACCCCTTTACTTTAGGAGGAAAAACCAAAGCTTGCCCTCACAAGATCTCTAGATCCACTATAATCAACCTCTTGATTATAGATTTGAATTTAACTTAAATCTAGGTTCCTCCTTCTTGTAATAACTTTACTACAAGTTAAACATGACAACTCAACCAAGACTCCTCAATACTGATTAACTCTAATTAGTATCAAGCTTAGTCAACTCTACCTAAGCACTCTCAAAGTAAATAAAATAAGAGAATATTACTCTTATAGACTGATTAATTTAATTAAAAATTAGGCTTCTCTTGAGAACACTTTCTCTTTTAGCTTACAAAAGAAATAAGAACATGAGCAATGCTTTAGCAATATTGAAAGTTTAGTCTTTGCCTTTTTTTCTCTTCAGTACTCCTTTGAACTAGCAAAAACTAATTGGTGAAGAAACATCCTTTTATTTTTATAGATGAGTGATGATTAGGGTTGAATATAATTGGAGCAGCCGTCTTAAATAGTACAAGCAACACCTGCACTATTTGTTACACAAGAAAAAATTATGCAGGCGCATGCCAACTGTATTGTACCCTTGGACATCCAGGGACTTGGTCCCTTGAAGTCAGCTGCTCATCATCAAAACAAGATATAAAAATTTTCCCCCTTTTTGATGATGACAAACCAACAACACATTTTCAGCATCAATGCTCATTCATCACTTTCAATTAGTGTGATTACCATTACTGAAGATGAATATCCATCCTACCATGCAACACCATGTTTCCACAACTTAGGGACTTGGTCCTTTGTTGTCAATTGCCATCAAAATTTAATTACTTACCCCCTTTAATCATGCACCATTGGTCATTTAGTGCATTTGTATACTTCCCCCTATCGCTATGCCTCCAGAATCAAACATATCATCACATATGTGCTGCTCACTTAGTACCTAGTCCTTAAAATCATCAGTACATTCCTTAAACATGCACACCTAGTACTTAACACATGAATTCAGTAGCCCAGTTTTTCGCATCATTGAAAAGGAACAATAGTAAACCAAAAGTAAAATAAGCATAGGTTAGTTAACTTATGGCAACTGGGGAAACACTAACACGAAGAACAACTTTAGAAATAAAGTAGAGCCAGATAAAGAGCACAAAAACAAGAAATCACACATATGTCATAGTTTAGGTATCATTGAAGTCCAATATTTACATTTCCTATTCTATTAAAACAACCATAAAAGTTGGAGGAATTAAAAAGGTAGAGGATTTGGAGAAGTAAGGCTATCTCAAGATAGTGTAACAAATCTTTGGTTAGATTCTTGATATATGTATTCAAGCTCAAAACCTCATTGATTAGAATTGTAACTTTCTTCTTGAGTTCATCATTCTCACTCATAAGTTCTACAAAGACCCTTAGACCCTCCTTTAGAAATGGTTGAATTTGTACAAGTAATCTTTTAATTTTTGTATCTTTAGTAATTATCTTTTGTTTTTATTCTTTAATAAGCCCTACTAAGTTTTTTATCAGTCATTTTCTTTTCTAGGACCAGGACCTTCAGAAGTCTTGTGCTTTTCAGTAGGGTTTCTAGATTTCACTTCGAAGAATTTTCTTTTCAGACTGTCATTTTGTTTCATAGGACCATCCAAACTGACTTTTGGGTTATATGATAGAAGAATAAGATTTTTTGCAACTAAGGATCACCAGTCATCACACTATTAATGGGGTAATGTATTTTCAAGGATAAGTCTTCATCTGAAAGGTAAGTAAAGAAGGGTTTTGGCTTTGAAAGGTTAGATTACCTAAGTTGGGCATGGTTTATGGAGTTAATCAAAGATGTGTTTGATTTCAATTTTGTATAGGACAAATTTTCTAACAAGGAGAGAGAAAGATACAACCTTTTCTATTTGAACAAAAAAGAAAAATATGTACATTCATGATACTAACCTGAGAGATAGGACTAGATCCTCTCTTTCTTTGAGTGAATTCTCATGTTTGTACATACTTTATCTTTTTTTATTCTAAAGTTGTTCCCATGGGTTTACACCTACAAAGGTATGGTATTGAGTTAGACTAACAAATACATACTTTACCAAGGATACCTGTCTCCTAATCCTAGCCAATTTTGTGGAGAACTACTGATTTATATGGTAGGTCAGCTCATTTTGATCAATCCTAGATTCAACCAGTTCTTTACAAATTATTCCTTGTGAAGTGACTTAGTAAGTGATGTCTTATCCTCAGTCTTTCAAAACTTCATACATATTGCCTCCTTCTCAATATTGTCTCTTAGGAAGTGATGTCTCACATCAATATGCTTAGTCCTCTTGAGCTACATTGGATTCTTGGCCATGTTTAGAGCACTTATGTTGTCACATATTAGAGGGATAGTGTCTGAGACAATACCAAAATCTTTTAATTGTTCTTGATCTATAATAATTAAGTACAACAAGAATCTGCAACAACATATTGAGCTTCAACAGTAGATAGAGAAACTGAGTTTTGCTTCTTAAATCCCCAGGAAATTAATGATGAGTGAAGAAAATGCGCCATTCCTAAGGTGCTTTTTTATATTAACCAAATATCCAGCATAGTAAGTATCAGCATAGCCCACCAAGTCAAAACTATCTCCTAATTAAAGTATAGGACCAGGTCCCTTATCCCCTTCAAATACCTAAGAATTAATTTTGCAGCTTTCAAATGAGACTCTTTTGGACAAGCTTGAAATCTGTTACACATTCCTATAATAAATACAATGTCAGGACTGCTTATAGTGAGGTACAACAAGGATCCAATAATCCCTCAGTATATTATCTCATTTATTGAAAGAACTAGTTCATTATTATCCATTTTTAGAGCTGGTTCTAATTGGAGTATCAATTGGCTTAGCATCTCTCATGTTATATTGTTCATCAACTCTTTGATGTACTTATCTTAAAAAATCATTATCCTTTGAGAAGTTCGTTTAATCGGCAGGCTTGGGAAGAAGCTCAACTCACCCATTATACTCATTTCTAATTCCCTCCCTATTAGCTTAGCAAACTCTTCACATAGAGATTTAGAAGAAGCTCTAAAGATTATGTCATCAACATATATCTACAAAATCAATAGGCTGCTACCTCTAGTCTTCAAGAATAGAGTATTATCTATTTTTTCTCTTTTGAATCCATTTTCTAGGAGAAACTTTGAGAGTCTCTTATACCAGGCCCGTGGTGCTTGATTCATGCCATAAAGAGCTTTGTCCAATTTAAGTACATAGAGAGGAAAATCTATATCTTCAAAACCTAGAGTTTATTTGACGTGGACCTCTTCCCTTTTGGTTTCCATTTAAAAAGGCACTTTTATCATCCATTTAAAATAGTTTGAATCCCATATATGTAGCAAATTCAACTGGGACTAGGTCCTTGTAAATCTTGTCTAGTCCCTTTTTTATTGTTCTTCTACAAAAGTTGGGATTTGTGCTTGAGTTTCTGGATAACCACCACTTTCATCATTCTCATCTCTAACATTTATCCCTTGATATTTTTTTTTTGCAATATTACCCCTTTGAATAGGAATGAGTTTTTCAACTTTTGAATCTTTACCATCACCTAGGTTCATTTGATTTCTAGACTCATCAATGATCACATGAACACTTTCTTCAACACAGAGAGTGTTTTATTGAAGACTCTTTAACCCTTTCTTAATGATGAATAGCCTACAAAAACTACTTCATCATTCTTAGAGTAAAACTTTCCCAATTCTCTCTTGCCATTGTTTAACAGAAAGAACTTATACCCAAATGGTCTAAAGTAGTCTAGCTAAGACTTTCTATTGAACACCTGCTCATATGGAGACTTATTTAAAAGTGACCTAATCAAGCACCTATTATTCATATAACAAGCAGTATTTACATCTTCAGCCCAAAAATTCTTTGGAAGATAGCTATCAATCAACACAGTCCCAGCAATATTTATAAGTGTTCTATTCTTTCTTTCAACAACTATATTTTGCTGTGGAGTTCTAGGAGAAGAAAAGTTGTGACTTAATCCATGCTCAACACAAAATTCAGCAACTTGAGAATTCTCAAATTCAGTTCCATGATCAACGTGAATTCAACATTTTACAATTTAGCTTCATTTGAATTTTCATAGAAAAAGCCACAAGAACGTCATATGTTTCATCCTTGGTTCTTATAAACATTGTTTAGATGAACTTAGAGTATTCATATATAATAGCAAGCACATATTTCTCCGCTCCTCTACTTTGGACTTTAATAGGTCTAAATAAATCTATGTGTAGCATTTCTAAGGGTTTGGAAGTACTCACCTGATTCATCAATTTGAAGGAGGATCTGGTCTGCTTACCGTTAACACAAGCATCACAAAATGTTTTGTCTAAAAATTTTATCTTTGGCAAGCCACGTACCGGTCCCTTGAAATACACTTGTTTAATAAGGAGGAACTTACATGTCTTAGCTCTCTATGCCATACATTAGCATCTTCACTTTGAACACTTACACAAGTTAATTCCCATCAGCCACAGACCCCAAATCAGATACATACATATTTTTGATCCTTTTGTCTTTGAGAATAATTCTACCAGATTTCATGCTTGATACAGTGTATCTATCAGATGAGAATTTTACCTCATTTTCTTTGTCACAAATTTGAGATACACTTACAAGACTGTACTTAGGGCTATTTACATAATAAACATCTTTAATTGCATGATGAGGTGATTTTCCAATCCTTCCAAAACCTTGAATATACCCCTTTTTATCATTTCCAAAAGACACACCTCCCTCTAGAAGTGCCTTGAGGAAGAGAAAACACTGAATCCTTCAAGTCATGTATCTTGAACAACCATTGTCCATAAACTAATTTTCGTTTCAATAATTTTTTTCCACCTTATTTTCTTATTTTTATTTAGTAGTTACCATAAGGAAAAACAAGGAATCAGAGGTAATTCCCTTATCATCCCTTTTCAGCATGTAACTATCTCCATACTCTTTATTTTTCTCATATTTACTGGAGGAGTTTTCCCATGCAGCAAACACCTTCTTTACTCTAAATCTAGTTTTTTTATTTCTTCTTAAATATTTAGGATTTTGATCATTCTTTTACATTGGGCAGTCCCTAATAAAATCTTCAGAACTACCACCATTGTGACAAACTAAAAATTTGATATCCCATTTTCTAAGATGACCACTTGTTGTCATTGTTCTAACAATCCTTGTTGCCAGAAGAGCAATGTTAGTGTCTTCCTTACTTAAGCCAAACACTAAAGTCTTCAATGTTAATGATCTCTCCCTTTTTGCTTCCTTTCTCTCAACTACTTATTCAATGATGGCATTTGTTTTGCTTTTCTAGAATTTTAAAGTAGATCCATCAATTGTTATTATTTTCTTGTATAACAGAGCCTTTTATCCATTTTTTAGATTAAGTTAAGTAGCCATGATGACCAGAACACTCTAGGTGTAAACCTGTTAGAGTGAACTGACTCTAATACCAATTATTAGAACCTTGGAGGTTGCACCACATAGTGAGGGACCAGGTCCCTCAAAATTAGTCACAAACAATGAATTAGTAAAGAACTAGGAAAGGTAAAACTTTGTTAAAAATAAAGGAACACACTGATTTAACATGGAAACCCCCTTACTCCAGGAGGAAAAACCACGGCTTTCCTGCACAAGCACTCCAAAATCCACTATAATCAACCTCTTAATTGCAGACTTGACTTGAACCTAACTCTAGGTTCATCATTCTTGTAATTACTCTAAGCTAAACTTGACAACTTTTCCAAGACTCCTCAATACTGATTAACTTTAATCAGTATCAATCTTAGGAAACTCCACCCAACCACTATTCAAGTAAAGAAAACAAAAGAACATTAATCTTATAGATCGAGTAATTCAGTTACAAATTAAGCTTCAATAAAGAGCACTCACTCTTTTAGCTTACAAAAGAAATAATAACATGAGCAATACTTGAGTAATATTGAAAGTTGAGTTTTTGCGTTATTTCTCTCTTCAACACTCATTTGAATTTGTAAAAACTACTTGATGAAGAAACATACTTTTTTTATAGATGAGTGATGATTAGGGTTGAAGTATAATTGAACCAAGTGTCCTAAATAGTACAAGTGACACCTCATAGTTTATTACACAAGAATACAAAACTATACAGGTGTGTGCCAACTGTACTGCACCCTTGGACATCTAGGGACCTGATCTCTTGAAGTAAGCTGCTCATCATCAAAATAAGATATAATAGGGCTAGTCTTGTAGTAATAGTTATGCTAACTTCTATTTTATTATTATTTTGGTTATTTATTTATAGTGATGGGCCATTATTCTAGGTTTTCTCTCTTAATTTGACTTAGCTCATTTACCTTGTATTTTATTATATTTATTTCATGATTTAGCTTAGTCGGCGGATGATACCTACTGAGTACTCATGGCTTTGGTATTATACTATACTTCTATACCTTATTGGTGTAGATTTGAGTACTAGTAGCTGTTGTTGACACTGTGATTGTGTTGATTAGAGTTTGGAGATAGGGTAAGCTCTTAGAGCCAGAGTTGACTTTTTCTCCTTTTATTTTTGCTTATCTTTTGATATTTGAGATTGTTGTATATTTGACTATGATAGTACTTGTCTTCTTTTAGTTTAGTGGCTCTTGTACCAACACTACTAGTTCGTGGGATGTTATTATTATCTTATCTATCTTTTGTGTTATTATTACTCCTTAATTTATTATTGTAAGTATTTAAATGCATATTTGCAGCAGTTATGCCAATTTCCACTAAATTAGCCCATTGCTTATAGCTTTGGGCTACGTTTGGTTAACCTACTAGTTGGATAAAGTAAGGGCCATCATGACTCCTAAATTGGGTCGTGACAGTTATTGATAAAACAAAAGAAAGGAAAAATATTTTAAGGGAGTGAGGCGTGTTGTGGATTAATCCAAAACTTGTTGAAAATTGAAATGAAAGAGCGAAGAGAGTAAAAATGGATACAAAATTTGTCTCATTTAATTCCTTTAACACTGGATGGACTTTAGGCACATTTAAAGTATTTGTTCTCGATTAAGAATGTACGCATTTTTTTGAGATGTTCAAAAATAAATAAAGGACACAACTTGTTGTTTCCTAGCGCACACGCAAATGTATGTGGTCACCCAAGTAGCAAAGTGTCCTTTTAAAGCTAAGTATCGATCCCATAGGGACTTGTCGATTAATGATTTATCCAATTAGACTAATACTAAATAAATAATGTGATAATATAAAGTGTTTGAACTATAATAAAGAGAAATCCAGGATTAAGGCACTACGAACAATCCTACTTAGCCATACAATCTTGCTAGTTCCATTAATTATCTTTGTTGTTGATTCACAGGGTTTATAGCATGAATATGATCTTCCAATCCTCTAATTTTCTATCTAACTTAGCCCCTCAATTATATTATTAAGCGGGAATGTGGAAACTAAGTTAAGCGTATTCATATTTCATTTTGTATATGAATCAAGCAGGGTGAATTACATATATTCCTATCCTAAATACAAATATTAACTTTGACCCCTATACATTTAAGATCCCACTCCATATACCCCATATTTTAATATATTATTCCTCCTTCCACGTTCATAATAGAAATATAAGTTTATCCTTAGGGTCACAAATCTATAGAAAAGTAAGAATAAAGATATATGTATAACCAAATAATAATAACCATAAACCAACTCAATTATAAACTTGAGTAATCATGTTCTTGGCCTCAACCCTAGAAGAGGGTCTTTAGCCACTCATGGTCTTATAACGAATCACAAAATTAACATTTATGTATGAAAACCAAAAGTAAACTAGAGAAAAGATTTAGAACCATAAAAGAAGCCTTCTCAAGTATATTTCCAAACCCAAAAGATGTCCAAGATTTTGATAATAAGGTAGGAGTATTTTATTTATAGTTGGAATCAAAGGCCCATTTTGAAACCATTAGCGTGCCATGCTCTTAGGGGCGTAGAAAATCCTTATTGTGGATAGATACTAGAATTTAATATTTTGGTTTATTTCTAAGGGTGTGCCACACCCTTATCTGGAAGATAGAGGGCTTGGCATGCCCTAGTGCTCAAAATTTTCAAGTTTCATCCATGTAAACTCCATCCTTTTAGCTTTGAGTTCCTCACTTTGAGGGTGCATTTCCATCATCGTCGGACCTTTTTTTTCTCCCAAATATGAACCATAACATCTCACATTTTATCTTACAATATCAAACACCAAGAATTAGAGGTTAAAACACAATAAAATCCCTTAAGATAAACTAGAACAACTCATAGCTCAAGATACACTCTAGTTTTCTCATTTGAACTCTAAGTGATCTTTTTCATTCCAAACTTCTTTTGAACACTCCATTTTATTGACTCAAATTTTGATGAATTATGTAAAATATATGTTTCTATATGATTTGACCATTTTGCCCTTCTCATGGTTGTGTTGTGGTATTTCTAGAGTGTGAGGATAATTGGCACAGTTTTTAATGCATTTTTGTGTGTTTTATATGTTATTGTGGTCTTTGGTGGCTTTGAGATCTTTGTAGTTAACTTCAGCCAACATCTTTTGATCTGTGTATCAGATGGCAAAATAGACTGTGCCAGTAGATCCAAAACATTAATTTTAGGGTGTTAACATGGTTGGTGTGATTTTATGGCTTTTAAATCTAATTTCAAACATTGGTTCAGAAAGTTGTGATTTTTGGTTTTGGGGGGTCAAATTCATGAAAATGATATTTTTGTTAATTTGACATCTCCATTGAGTCTGAAGCATTGAATTTGATAGGGTAGCATAGTTTGTTTGCATTCATGGGATTCTAGATAAGTCCCTAGGGGCCGCGGAGACTTGGAATTTCACAAAGTCCCTAGTTGGTGCACCTATACTCACAAGGCTATTACCACGATCATGATTGGGTGTACTGGATAAGTTCCATGATTATGACACCTGGTCTACGATCGTGATAGCCACTTAAGCTAGGTACCACAATCGCGACATCTAGTTCACCATCGTGATTCCTAAGTATATAAATATCCATGTTTCACCATTTTCACCATCTTTGAGACTCGGAGCTTAGAGTTTTATGATTTTGGAAAACTTTCTCCAGTTCTAAGCTTGGGTAAGCTCCATAACAAGTATTTCAATTATTTCCTTTAATATTTATTATTTATTTCTTCTTTTAAACTTGGATTAAAGTATAAAATTTTGGGATTTTGGTTTGTAAGGCCTAAAAATTACATTTCTCCAATTTAAATCTTGATTTCAAACCTTTTCACTTAGATGAGTTTCCAATCCTATAATTATCAGCTTTTTCTCAATTTCATCTTGAAAACAACTTCAATTCTCAATTTTAAATGAATTTCAGAGACTTTTATCTGGTGAATATTAAAAATAATTTTTCTTCTATTTAGACCTCATTTTAAGCCTATTTTCACTTGGGTTTTTGATAGTAGACTTCTAAAAATATACAAAGTATGTCTTTGAAATAAAATTATGATTTTGCCTTTCTCGAAACCCATTCTGATGGTCTGTTTTGACCCCAACTTGAAAATAGATAATATGAGTAACATTGACTTTCTCTTAACATGTAAATTCTATATTTTCATGTTTTAGTTAATTTCGGAACCATTCGTTAGGTGTAAGGATTTGGGATTGAAGGCTTTTGTTCTTTATTTTGGCATTTAAGGTAAGTTATGGCTTAACCTCTTTTAAATTGGGATGGGTAGTTAATTTTGCAACAAAAGCATGATAAGGGTGTGGGAACTAATGAAAAAAATGACTATCTTATTATGTTATGCTCATGTCAGGGCCTATATGTGATTTATTTTATTGTTTTGGGATATTATGTGCTATGTGTAACTGCGGTCCTATGTGATGGTGATAGAATATATATAAAAATTAGTGTATATTGTTTGATAAAAAGCCTATAGTGGTACCAATTATGTATTGTGATGTGTTCATGCTCTATTGGTATATGAATCATGTTGTTTTTATGGATAGTTGGAAATATTAAGTGGATATTTGGCTCGCTTGATTGGTATATTGGTTGGATATGGAAATAATTATCTTGGTTGTTCGTGAGCATTACATCCTCATATCATGTAGATTCATGAAACATTTGTACCTCTGTGGAAATACTAAAAACATTGAGAAATATTGGTTTTTTATAATAAAAAATATGACAACTTATAAAAACCCTTCCCAGGGGATATGCTGGGGAGGAGATATAGATATGGATTGTATATGGGTTAACGAAACCTCCATGGGTCCTACATCGGGAAGTTTTAGCTCTGTAGGTTTATATGGAGGATATGCAAAAATATCAGAGTTGTGTGATGACCTCATACATTACATCATCATCATTAACATCATTATCCTCATCATTTTCATTTTATTTAATTTATTATGCTTGTGATATAATTTTATTTCTATATTAACTTGTTACCTATCCATTTGTTATATCTTCGTTTACTTGTTCTTGATGTTCTTCTCTATGTTATCCTTCTATGCCCTACTTTTATGTGGTATAGTGTATGTTTGTGGTCCTTTCTGGTGTTTGATGCAATATGTGTAGGTATTATAGAATTGTTAGTGCAAGCAGTGTGGGTTACTGTTGTGGGATATTTTCTAATTACAAGTGATGCGCCCTTAGTGTGTAGTATGCTTTATTATATGCTTTTCTTAGTTGGACTATGATACCTACTGAGTATAAATAGACCATACTCACTCCTACTTTGCCTTTTTGGTGTAGATCTTAATTCAGGTATGCCCCACATTGGTTGATTCAGGCAATATTTAGAGCTTTATGAGGTCGAAATGGACTTTATGCATTCAGAGTCTACTACTACCTCTTTTTATTAGACTATGTAATTATTACTATTCAAAGATAGAGTTATTCCTATTTATTATGCTTCCCTTATGTATACTAGTAATTCTTACATTGTGAAACGAGGTTTTGGGAGTTTGGTGAGGTCTCTGAATTTGTATTTTTTGCTATTTGTTATATTCATATGGTTTGGTTTCAATTTAGGATCCTTGCCTTGGGCTTTGAATGTTATTTTCTCTTTTGTATTAGTTTATGTGATGGTCTTACTTATCAAGGTTTGCCGTGACAAGTGCCATCACGACCCTTGGATTTTTGGGTCGCAATAAATTGGTATCAGAGTAGCTAAGTTTATTAGTTTGAATGATGAAAGAATGAGATATATAATAGAGTCTTGCGGATCGGTACATAGACATACGTATCTATCTTTAGGAGGCTATAGGATATCTTAGGAATTTCCTTTATTTTATTCCTTACCATAAAGATTTCTTTCATACCTTTTGTTGTAAGTCATATTTCACTCTCTTCTATATAGATGGTGATGACTAGACCTTATGAGGTTAGAGTTGTGGAGATTTCATCTAGGGAGAGAGCCTAGTCTAAAGGGTCAGTTATGAGTTGTAGACGGTTTCCAGGTAGTGCACGAGCATGTGGATTTGGCCTATCTAGAAGTAGTGTAAGAGGACTTTACCATGAGACTTATGTTAAGCATTTAGGAGGTGAAGGAATTACTTTAGTTCCATTGAGTTCTTTTACCCTAATTTTTAGGGGGTTATTGGTTTGCTTGTAAACCAATTTAAAGGGTGCTCCTTTGGGTGCACTTGGTGTTTCTCTAATCCCAAGTGTGGATCCTCTGGTTGCACTTACTTCTACTCTTGGTACTTCTTAGACACCGCGTGTTACTCCTCTATCAGCGGTGGTATCAAAGTATGGTATTCTGAGATCAAGATTTTGGTATCCATCTGTGCTACCTCCTCAGGTAGGATCTTAGCCTGCCACATTCACCATGCCTTCTCTTGTTGTGAGTAAATTTATGTCTTTTAAGGATCAGAAGAGGTTTAGAGATTTACACATTTGGGTCTTCCTAGATTTAATGGTGCTATGGGTAAGGATGCTTATGAGTTCTTGATTAGCTATTAAGAGAAAATGCATAATTTGGAATCACTTGAGTCACATGGGGTTGTTTATACTACTTTATTAGTTGAGAGATATTGCTAGAGATTAGTCGAGGTATCTTGTTAGATGAAGACCTCTTGATTCTCCTGAGATGACTTGGGATCAGTTCGCTGAGGAGGAATTAGATGAGAGATGAGTTTGATCACCTAGAGTAGGGCTCCATAACTATAGTAGAGGATGAGGCACACTTCTATGACTTATCTAGATATTGTTATTCCAGCATTTCCACCAAGTATGAGAAGATTCTGAAGTCTTTAACGGGATTGGATATTTCTCTTTAGTTAGCTACGTCTCAGATGGTTGTATTTGGAGAATTTTCTCAAAGTATAGTGGATCATCCAAGATGACTGAAGGTATTCTTCAAAGATCTCAGGGAGGTGCTAAGAAGATGTATCATTTTAGGGAGTTCAAAGGTCACACTTCTCAAGATAGATATTCTAAAGGTTCTCTTGGGTATTATGATAGACCAATGTGGGCAGCCGTGCAGGGTTCAGGTAGTGGATACCTTGATTTAGTAGTTTAAATTTGTCGCTTGAGCCTAATGGTACCTTCTCCTATTGAGTTAGGTCATAGTGGTTGTTTTCTATGTGATGAGATTGGCTATTTAGCTTAGGATTATCCGACCGGTGATCAGAGCTACTTACTTTTTAGCTGTGAGAGGTAGGGGTTCTGCCAGAGGTACGAGAGGCAATGATAGTGGAGTCTGTGGTGGTCGTAGGGCTACTCAGCCAGCTGGTGGTCATGGATAGTGCTATGCTATACCCTCTAAACTAGAAGCAGAGGCTTCTGGTGAGGTGATCAAAAGTATTGTACTCATTTGTTTCATATCCGTATCTGTGTTATTTTATCTAGGATCGATTTTCTCCTATGTATTTGCATATTTTGCTCTGAGTTTTGATTCTATTAGTGAGCCTCTTCTTATGCCTATTCATGTATCTACTCTAGTAGGAAATTCTTTAGTGATGGATCGAGCGTACCAATCCTGTATTGTGACTTTTGCTGGGTGTGAGACTTGGGTAGATTTTTTTATCTTAGATATAGTTATTTCGACATCATTTTGGGTAGGGTTGGTTGTCTTCTTACCATGATGTTCAAGATTATTTTTCTAAGACCATGACTTTAGCTTTCTTGAGTGTGGCGAGGATATCCTTAAAGGGTGAGCTTCATTCAAGTACTAAAAGGTTTATATCTTATGTTCAGGATCATCGAATGTTTGAGAGAGGATGTTTTTCTTACTTGGCTCATATTCATAATATTAGTATTGTTTCACCTCCGTCCTTGGATTCTGTTTGTCTTGTCCAAGAGTTTATGGATATGGTCTATACAAATGTTCCCGATATGCCTCTAAATCGTGATATTGATTTTGCTATTTATGTTCATATAGGAACCAAGCCCATCTCTATTTCTCCTTATAGGATGTCCCTAACTTAGTTGAAAGAATTAAAGGATCAGTTGCAGGAGTTATTGGATAAGGGATATATCAGATCTATGTATCGCCTTGGGGTACGACTGTCTTGTTTGTGAAGAAGAAAGATGGGTCTATACAAATGTGCATCAATTATCGATAGTTGAATAAGGTGACGGTTAACAAATCTTTGAGCTTTTGGAATCTCGCATCACAAGCATCAGACACCTCATTTGAGGTCTGGGTAACACCAGTTAAGGATTTGAGCTTTGGATATTTTGAAGATAGCTTTTCGAACTCAATATGGTCATTATGAGTTCTTGGTCATATTCTTGGGTTGACCAATGCCCCAGCCACATTTATGGAGTTGGTGAATCAAATTTTTAACTGTATTTGGACTTTTTTAGTATTGTATTTATAGATGATATCTTTTTTTAGTCTAAGAGTGAAGCTGATCATGAGGAGCATTTGTGGATTCAGGTTCAGAGATTGAGGGATGATAAATTGTATGCCAACTTCTCCAAGTGTGAGTTTGGTTGGAGTCTATTTCTTTCTTGGGTCATGTGGTGACTAAGAAGGGTATTATGGTTGATCAGGATAATATTGTAGCAGTTCGTGATTGGGATAGGTCTACTTTGCCCATCGAGATTCAGAGTTTTGTTGACTTGGCAGGTTATTATTGATATTTTGTTGAGGGTTTTTTATCTATTGCAGCTCCATTTACCAAGTTGACTTAGAAGAAGATTTTCTTTTAGGTGTATGATGCTTGTGATGCGAGCTTCTAAAAGCTCAAGGATTTGTAAACTTCAATTCCTATATTGACTTTACCCAAGAAAGACGTGGGTTTCACTATATTTATGATGCTTTAGGTGTTGGGTTAGGTGCTTTGTTGATGTAGGAGGGTAAAGTGATTGAATATGCTTCTCGTCAGTTGAAGCCCTATGAGAAAAATTACCCTACCCATGATTTGGAGTTGTGCGCAGTTGTTTTTGCTTTGAAATTATAGAGAAACTACTTGTGTGGAGTCCGTTGTGAGATTTTCTCAGATTATCGCAACCTTCATTACTTTTTCACCCAATGAGATCTTATTATGACACAACATCTCTGGCTAGAGTTGTTTAAGGATTATGATTTGACTATTCTCTATCATTCAGGCAAGGCTAATGTGCTTGTAGATTCCTTAAGCCAGAAGTCGATTAACATGGGTAGCTTGGCACATCTTTTGATCTCAGAGAGGCCTTTATCCTTAGAGGTTCAGTATTTAGCTAACCAGATGGTTAGGCTTAATATTTTGATGAACGGGTGTATTTTGACATTTGTGGAGGCTAAATCTTCTTTGATGGAACAAATTTGAAAACATCAGTTTGATGATATTGGCTTAAGGTTAATTCAGGATAAGGTGTTAAGTGGTAATGTTAAGGAAGCCTCACTTGATTTAGATGGGGTTTTAAGGATTGGAGGACAAGTTTGAGTGTCTAGAGTGGGTGACTGGATTAGATTTATTTTGGAGGAGGCCTATTGTTCTAGGTATTCCTTCCATTTTAGAGCGACTAAGATATATAATGACTTTAGACAACATTACTGGTGGGGTGGTCTGAGGAAGGATGTAGTGAATTTTGTAGCTCGTTGCATTATTTGGTAGTAGGTGAAGGCCGAGCATTTCAGGCCTGGTGGATTCCTTCAGAGATTGCCCAATCCTAAGTGGAACTGGGAATGTATCACTATGGACTTCATGACTAGCTTGCCTCACACTTCTTATGGTTCGAATAGTGTTTGGGTCATTGTGGATCAAATGACTAATTCTACTCATTTTATTCTAATTTAGGTCTCCTTTAGTACTGAGAGGCTAGCCCATATCTATATTCATGAGATTGTGCATCTTCATGGTGTACAAGTGTCTATCATCTCAAATCGAGGTTCTATGTTCATATCTCACTTTTGGATGACTTTTTAGAATGAGTTGGGTACTCGAGTTAATCTTAGTACCGCATTTCAACCCCATACTGACGGTCAGTCAGAGCAGACTATACAGGTTTTGGAGGATATGCTCCACACTTATATGATGGATTTTGGTGGTTAGTGGGAGTAGCATCTAGGCTTGGCAGAGTTTATGTGTAATAATAGCTACCATTCCAGTATTGATATGGCTCCTTTTGAGGCTTTCTATAGTAGACGTTGTTGCTCTCCAGTAGGTTAATTTGAGGTTTCTGAGGTTAGACCTTGAGTTATAGACTTGCTTCATGAGTCTTTGGATAGAGTTCAGATCATTCAAGATAGACTTCAAATGGCTTAGAGTAGGCAGAAGTGTTATGTTGGCTATAGACTTTATGCCATGAGATTTGGTGTTGGTGATCGTGTTTTCCTTTTAGTTTTGGGAAGAGAGGCAAGCTTAGTCCCAGGTATATTATCCCATTTAATATTCTTTGGACTATTGGTGATGTGGCTTATGAGTTGGCTTTGCCACCAGACTTATCAACTGTTCATCTAGTCTTTTATATTTTCATACTTCATTGTTACATTTTGGATGAGTCTCATGTCATTTGTTGGGAGTCGTTCAGTTAGATGAGAGGTTGTATTTTGTTGAGGAGTCGATCTACATATTGTCTAGGGATGTTATAAAGTTGCGCTCTAGAGTTATTCCTGTGGTTAAGGTTTAGTGGAGGCATCGACCTGTATATAAGGCTACTTGGGAGGTCGAGTCCGCTATGCATAGTTCTTATCCATAGGTTTTTGCTGATTCAAGTATTTCTCTTAAATTTCTGTATGATTTGACCATTTTATCCTCCCCGTGGTTATGTTGTGGTGTTTCTTGGTTGTGGGTTGATTGTCATGGTTCCCGATGCATTTTGGTGTGTTTTATGTGATATTGTGTTTTTTGGTGGCTTTGAGAGCCTTATAGTTGACTTCTGTCAACATCTTTTGATCTTTGCATTGGATGACAAAATGGACTGGTGTGGTTTCATGGCTTTTAAATCTCATTTCAAACCTCGGTTTAGGAAGTTGTTAATTTGGATTTTGAGGGTTAACTTGGTGAAAGAAATATTTTTTCAAAAAATTAATATCGCCATTCAGTCCGGAGCATTAAATTTAATAGGGTAGCATAGTTAATTTTCATTTACGAGATTTTGAGTGAATCCCGAAGAGCCTGCGGAGACTTGGAATTTCACCAAGTCCCCAGCTAGTGCACTACTCAGCTGGTGCCCTCGCGATTGCAATTGGGCGTGCTGGCTAAGTGTCGTGATCGTGGTCTGCAATTGCGATGCCAGTGTATATACACCCATGTTTCTCTATTTTTACCATCTTTCAGACTGGGAGCTTAGGGTTTTGTGATTTTGGGAAACTTTCTCCACTTCTAAGCTTGTGTAATGTCTATAACACATATTTAAATTATTTGCTTCAATCTTTATTATCTATTTTTTGTTTTAAACTTGGATTAAATTATGAAATTTGGGGATTTTGGCCCGTAAGGCCTAGAAGTTGTATTTTTCCAATTTAAACCCCAATTTCAAACCTTTTTTAGTTGGGTGAGTTTCTAATTCTATAATTATCAGTTTCCCTCAATTTCATCTTCAAAACAACTTCAATTCTTGATTTTAAATGGATTTTGGGGTCTTTTACTCGGTGAATCTTGAAAATAATTTATCTGCAATTTGGACCTCGTTTTAAACTTGTTTTTGCTTGGGTTTTTAGATGTAGACTCCTATAAATATGGAGAGCATGTTTTTGAAGTAACAATATGATTTTTCCCTTCTTTATTGAAAACCCATTTTGGGGATCTATTTTGATCTCGACTTGAAAATAGGCAACATGGTTAACATTTGTTTTATTTATGCATATAGATTGTATATTCTTATATTTTAGTTAATTCCAGGACTATTAATGAGGAGGGAGGCTTTGGGATTAAGGCTTTTGGTTTGATTTTCGATATTCAAGTTAGGTTATGGCTTAACTTCTTTCGAACTGGGCTGGGTTTTTAATTTTATTACAAAAGCATGTTAAGGGTGTGGGAACAAATCATGAAAAATGGCTATCTTATTGTGTTGTACCCATGTGGGGGCTTATATGTGATGTATTTGGTGGTTTTGGGATATTATGTGCTATATGTGACTGTGTAGGGTCCTATGTGATGTTGATTAATTGTATACACAAAAATAAGTGTATCTTATTTGATGAAAATCCTATTGTGGAACCAATTGTGTATTGTGATGTGTTAATACTCCATTGGCATATGAATCATGTTGGTTTTCATGGATGGTTGGAAATATTGAGTGGATATTTGGTTCACTTTGTTGGTATATTGGTTAGATATAGAGATACTCATTGTGGTTGGTTGTGAGAATTACATCCTTATATCATGTACATTCATGAAACATTGGTACTGCCATGGAAATACTAGAAACACTGAGAAACTATTTTTTTTTGATAAAAATGAGACATCTTATATAAACCCTCCTCGAGGGATGTGCCAGGGAGGAAATATAGTTACGGATTGTATATAGGTTGATGAACCCCCCATGGGTCCTATGTCAAGAAGTTTTAGCTTCATAGGTGTATACAGAGGCTGTGCTATAGTATCGGAGGTTGTGCGATGACCTCATGCATTACATCATCATCTTCATCATCATTATTTTTATTGTATTTACTTTATTATGCTTCTAATGTGATTGCATTTCTGTATTAACTTATTGCCTATCCATTTGTTATATCTTTCTTTACTTGTACTTGATGTTCCTGTATATGTTTTCCCTCTATAGTTTCATTAGTGCATACAGAGGATGTTTTCCTTCTTGGCCTCTCTATCTCACATTTGAGGTAGTGGTATAGACTGCTTACACTTACCCTCCCCAGACGCCACTTGGTGGGAATATACTGGGTATGTTGTTGTTGTTGTTGTTGTTGTTAGTTTACTTGTATGTGGTATAATGTATACTTGTGGTCCTTTCTGGTGTTTGTTGCAATATATGTGAGTATTATAAAACTGTTAGTGCAAGCGGTGTGGCTTACCGTTGTGGGACATTTTCTTATTGCAGGTGACATGCCTTTAGTGTGTATTTTCTTTACTTTATTATCTACTTTACTCAGTCGGTCTATGATACCTACTGAGTACAAGTGGACCATACTCCCTCCTACTATACCCTTTTGGTGCAGATCCTGATTCGAGTATGCCCCTCATTGTTTGATTCCGGCAATATTTGGCGCTTTATGAGGTAGCGATGGATTTCATACATTTGGAGTCTGCTACTACCTCTTTTTATTAGGCTCTGTCTTTATTATTATTCGGAGACAGAGTTATTCCTATGAATTGTCTTTCCTTGAGTTGTACTAGTAGTTTATACATTGTGACACCAGGTTTTGGGAGTTTGGTGATGTCCTTGAATTTGTATTTTTCGCTATTTGTTATATTGATATGGTTCGTCTTCGTTCTAGGAACCTTACCTTGAGTTTTTAGTCATACATTCTCTTTTGTATCAGTTTGTGTGATGGGCTCACTTGTCAAGGTTCGCCGCGACAAGTTCCATCACGACCCTTGGATTTTTTGGTCGTGACAACCTTAAACATCATAAATAAGTGCTTTAACACTTATATGCTCAATTATATGAATATTAAATCACTACGCATACAAGAAGTCCTCAAAACTAAGCTAAATATGTAGAGATTATGATACTTAGGTGCATAAATCCATCTAAGATCATCACCCCACACTTAAAGCCTTATTTATCCTCGAACAACTCTTTACCTTAAGCAAAGTCTAAGGAAGACTCCAAAATTACTAATGCGGACAAGACACTCACTCTAGCACAACAATGAATACACAATTAGCAAGTTCTGCACTAAGAATGTCACATACAATGGAAAACTCATGAACATTACGTCGACCCTTCCTAAACTCATAAATTGTATCCACCATGTTGGCAAACTCATGCATATTACTCGATCAAAAAGATCATATAATTTACCTAACAATCATTAAACTTGTACCCTCACCATAAGAGAGTTACCCATATTCACTCATAGATACGTAATTCATCACAAGAATGGGTATACGAATCAACTTTTGCTCACTCTCACTAAGAATTCACATACCACATAAGATGAACCATAGGATTGCCCTTAGTGTAGTACTACAATAATATCAAAATGTTAGGATTTAATATCAAATAGGACTGAACGGGTTGTAATGTAGGCTAAAGGATGGGTAGGAACTATTCTGGGCAGTAATAGTGACTATCTTCCTTAAGTACTTTCTTACATCATGTTATACATTGAAATCCACTCTAAACAACCAACATTCACCACCTCTACCTTCACATATATCTTTTCTTTTGACCAATCTCTTTAAGATAGTTCACATATATTAACGAGAGAGTATTCTCTATCAACACATGATTCAATTTTGTACAATTTCCTTTCTTTTTATAACAACACTCCCTACCATGTACATCAAATTTTTCAACACCAATTGCTACTACTTTATGTCTTTAGTTTTACCTCTTTCCTTATTAACTTTCACACTGCTCAACCATATTAATTTTTCAACTAAAGTACTTAGGAGCTTTGGATCAAATTATGGTCAATCAAAGAAAGTGAATAGGCTATATAAGAGTCTATCAAAGAATAATCTAAAGGCTCAACACGACTCACTAAGATTATGCACAAGTATATATAAAAAGGGTATGGATATGGATATCAAAGAAATGCCTATATCATCTCTTAAACCCAATACCCTTTATTTTGCTTTTCACATACACCAGGCAAGTTTAAGACATCAAAATGCAACAAGAAATACAACAAAAACCTTACTCACACATAGCACATGTTTAAGTCAAGTAGGATTATTATAGACTCTAAACCAAGAAATAACATAAATTTAGAATTAATCCAACATCACACAAGAGTCATACAAATGAGCCTTAGTGTCTCAAAAGTAGTCATTCACCCTAATCAACATGCTTTCACATTCAAAACCACTTGATATCATGAAATCACATAGAAAATAGAAAGAAATCTCACCTATTCCTAATAATTTTTTTAAAAAATTTACTCCCAATAAAGAAAAAAGGGATACTGAGTTCAAAGGTGTCCCTCAAAAAAGAATCAAAAAATAAAAATCAAGAGGTGGATGAAGTGTGCCCCTACTAGACTGACACCACAAACTAAGACTAACAAACAAAGAGAAAATCTTATTTGTAATTTTTTTTAAATTTAACCAAAACTAGAAAATAGCTGAAATAAAAATCCTATAGAAGCACTTCACCTTAATCCATTTGGAATATTTCCTACCCCACACTTAAGAACACACTTTGTCCCCAAAGTAGAATTTAAAATCAAGGATAAAAATACTCCTTGAGGCCTCTAGGCCTAGCTAGTAGCATAGGGTTCAATGGACTCCACACCCAGTCCTTGCCATGTTCCTAAGCTCTGGTTTCTAATACTTAGACTTTCCTTCAACCTATCACTCAACAAAAACAACAAAATAAAAGTAACACAAAAATAAAAATGATAAATAAAAATAAAAACTACTTACTATATTTGGGTTGCCTCCCAACAAACACCTAATTTAATGTTGCGGGACAACCCATCAACTTTTTTCTCCACCTTTAGGATATGAATTTCACCCTCAACATTGCATCCATAATTTTTATACACCCATAGGGTAGTGGCACAAAGATTAAGGAACCAAGTAATGGATAGTTCAAATTAAACTGCTTGGCCCTTAAGTGAGGCATATTTCTGTGTTTCTTGTCTAGTGCAAATTTAAGAACATAGGATTCTTGTTCCTCATCTTCACACTCTTCTACTATTTCAGATGAATCCTAAGATATGTCATCGTCTAAACATAATGTATAAAAGTTCTTTCAATAAGACCCAACAAATCCCTCTTTCAAATGTACTTCATCTACAATGTGCTCACTCTTTATTCACCTTCTCAATGTTAATTTCAAGAAAAAGAAGATAGTTCAATGGCTGAAGTTCTTTTATCTTATCCATAGGTTGGCTAGTATCCACAATAGTTGGTTAAGGTTCAAACCACTTGCTTTTCTAAAATTTTTGACAAGTACTCTCCCTGTGGGCCCCTCTAGAAAAATAACAAGAATCATCATCACACCTTCTATCCCAGGATGACATATCAAGAAGAGTGATAGAAATGTAAAATAAAATAAAAAGAAATTTTGTACAAAAATAAACTATGCACAACTCAAACAAATAGATAGAAAATTCTAATCTTGAAGAACACTCAACACCAATATCCGTCGCCAAAAACTTATTGCATCCTAGCACACACACAAGTGTACGTGGTCAACCAAGTATTAAAGTAGACTTTGAAAACCAAGTATCGATCCCACAGAGACTTGTCGATTAACTATTCACCAAATTATACTAATTCTAATTAAACAATACGATAATTGTAACACCTCAAAATTTGATCTCGAGAAGTCACACAGTTCTCAAGGTATGAGTAGCCCTAAGCTAACCCTTTAAGCTTTCTACTAGGTATGAACCTTATTAAGATAATATACTCAAGAAATAATGTTATATTATATCAAAACTAAATTGAATAAACTAAAGATACTATCTGAATAGCAAATACTGAAAGTCTGTAAATAAACTCATAGTTTGACAAGCCTCTACTACTAATGAACTAGAGAGCCATTGGGATAGACTCCCAACTGACTTACACTAAACTAAAAGTGATAACTCAATTAATATGAAAGCTGGAAATCTGAAGAAGTAGGCCCTCGAATCATAAGGACTCACCAACTGTGGGAGAATAGATAGAGATGCTCGAACTACTCATGTTATTGATACTGAGCACCTGAACCTACATTATAAGATAATGTAGCACATAGACATATGTGGATCAGCACTTTGAGGATGTACTGAGTATATGAGGGTGTAATGCATAAGTAAGACATCATCGTAATTACAAAGTAAAAGTATGCTGGATGTATATGAATCACATAAGCTTAATTATCTAAAATACCAAAATATAAAATCATCAATAACAAATCATACTTGTAAATCTAGTGAGTCATAACACTTAGTCTTATAAAAGATTTTCCATCATTCTTTTTTTGAAACTTAGAAGCTTTGAGAGCTTTGGATAATCTTAGAACTTTGGGACTTAGGGAGTTTCTTCTAACCGACATAAATCATGTGAGCTGACATGGAGTCCAACGTCTTGCCCATGTTGGGGAGAGCTATTCTATCCTTGCCATCGAAATAGAACCTTAACTTAAGTGATCACTATCTTAGCCCACTATGGGCAAATTAGAAACCTATGGTGGCACGTAGTTCGGGGGCATGAGACCTTGGAATCATACCCAACTCAGTGTAAATACTACTCCCATACTTATTGCTTAGAACTTTTAGGAAATCCACCTTAAAACAGTACAAGGGTTTATAATGAAAACCAATTATACTTCTCTTTGCTTTAAATCATAAACTATATGAATAATGTGGATTCCTATCTTTGCTTGGAACAATAGATGAACTTTCTTTATCAAAATCTAAAAATAACTAATAATTGGATGCTTAAAACATAGTCATTATTGAAATGTCAACATATAAACTTGAGCTTAATGACCCATGCTTCAATTTCATATCAAACACCATAAGGTCCATGCTTGATAATACAAATATTCATAATTCGACTTAAAATCTGGAAAATATGATCATACACATTAATTTTTTGAAAGTAGACATGTAATTCAAAATCCAAATCACTTAAAATCTTAAAATCATGCAATTAGCAACATTGGGTATAAACCCTAACTTAAATTTCATGAGAAATCATAGAAAAATCATAAATTTGTAATTTAAAGTAAGTTTTTGGGCACAAGGAGGAAAGATTTATCCTTGTTCAAAATCCCACAAACCTTGGATGATGAACTAGATGAACAATTTTTGTTTTGAGATGCTATTTGTGCTCTTGAATGATGGTTCTTGGAATTCTTGTGTTGGGAATATTGAATCTTTAATTAATTTGGAAAAAGAGTGGTGGAATCTTGGGATTCTTGAGGTTTATTGTTGAAGTTTAGGTTTTTGGTTGAGAGAAATTTTGAGGAATATATCATAAAATGCATGTAATAGACTTAAATCTTGTGTTTGGATGGTTTTGGGGTTGGGAAAAAGTCCAAAATACCCTCTTTAAACCCCTAAATGAAGCTGGAAAATCTAACTAGGTCCCAATTTAATGGGCCACCACGAGAGCCACTAACGCAGTGGCTCACTGGAAACTGACGAATGGAAAATTAGCCACCTCCATGATGCGGAGCTATCATATTGTCCCATTGTATTTTGACAATTGGGACCTAGAACTTCAACGCGACATGCAACCATCATGGTGCCCTATAGAAATGCCAGTTTGGCTTTCGGCGCAATGCGCCACTATAGCATTGGACTGCTGAAATTCAACCATTGGGAAAATGGACTTCTCTGTGATGCACCAAAATCACGGAAGTCTACTGGAAATTGAAAAATAATAATTTGGATCTTACCTCGATGCACCAACATCATGGTGGTGCATTAGAAAGTAACAACTATGAAATTGTCCTTCACCACGATGCGTTGTCTGCCCAAAAATGCTCTAACTTCTTCACCAAGTGTTGGATTTGGACGAATTTAGTATCGATGGAAAGCTTATTCAATTTCCCACACAATAAAAAGTTAAAATCTAGAAAATTCTATATGAAAAAAATATTATTAATTTTGGAAGACATCCCTTAACATTCTAGGAATGAATTTAAGCTAGAAAAAGTTTGGGGTATTACAATAATATAAAGTGCTTGAACTATAATGGGGTTAAATCAAAGGGTTAAGGCACTATTAGCAATCTAACTTAGCCATACAATCTCAACTCTATGAATATTAACTCATTACGCACATAATAAGACCTCAAAACTAGGCTAACTATGTAGAGATTATGACACTTAGATGCATATAAATCCACCTAAGATCACAACTATGCATGTCGGCAAAGATTTTCTAGAAGTTGACTTTAACTGGATTAATTCAAGAGATAGACATATATTATTAGTATATTAAAAAGTGAGTGAATCAAGTCCTACAAACATAGTTTATCAAAAATAATTTAAGGAAATTATAAGTTGATAAAAGAGATTGTGCTAGAACCACGGGACTCGAGGAATGACTCATACCTTTTTCTTGGTCAAGAAAATTTCTTACCCAGTCTTATGTTCTTGCAAACAAATAAAGAGTTATTTTTTATTAATGATTTGAAAAGTTGACTTGGAACACCATAACTCAATTCCCAGTAGTGAATCTATAAGTAAAATAATCCCTATTCTATGTCGCCACTTTAACTGGAAAACCCTTCGACCTACTAAAAAAGAGGGGTGTTACATCTTTGGCAACTCTACTAGGGATAATTAGAATTTGAGCTTTGTGGTATTAACTTTTACTTGATTTAATTATTTGGATACTATGTTTGTGACTAGTGTGCTACATGTTTCTCATTTATCGTGTTGATATTGTTGAATTGTATGATAAACTACCTTTTCTCGTGTACCCTCCAGAATATAGGATAGAAGGAATATAATGTATGTATCCTACTTTATTCTTGAGATAAAGATGGAGTATCAAGGCACGTAGTAAAGGATTATTAGTCGCACATGTTAGGCAGGGTTTGGACCAACAGTGCAGGTAGAGTAGCACTACTACTGACCCAGATGTCCCTCTCAGAATTTTGTATCTGCTTGGGTAAGCCATTTTAGATACCAATCTCCATTAGGTTAAACTTAGTGGAACTAAAACTCAGACATGGCTATCCCTATTAGGCTCTGCTTTATCTAAATCTTATGCATTTAACTTAGTGAAACTCGACATAGGGTCGGGTCTATCTAGGTAGATTCTCTCTTTATATAACTAAAATATGCATCCTATGTGATCTTTGACATTTAATTAAAGGCCCATTTGATTATTGACCAACTTTAGGCAACTTAGTGAGACATAAGAGAGCAATTTTTTCCTCAAAATTTATGATCGTTTCCTTAAATTCTTTTAAAAAAATGAAAAAAGAGTTTTTTATAGTCTTCATGAACTACACACACCTAATTATCACGTTGAAGAGATATGTAGGCAACCCTTATCGAGTTTGGTGATATTCCTAAGAAAAAGTTTTGAAAATGTTAAACCCTATTTGTTATCTCTAAAGTCAAAATAATAGTAAGGTAGTTGGTTTATGGTTAAGGTGGTATCTTCTCCATACAACATTAGGTCCATTGGAATCCACATCAATGAAAGAGATAACTTATTAAGAGAATAAATGGATGAAATATACCATGCTTGAATAAATAGAGCAGCTCCACCCTTCTTAATTTATAGACTTTCAAAAATGACTATTCTAATTTCCACTTGGCCTAAACAAGGGATCCACTTTACCTATCTGGGTTTGACCCATATGCTAATGTATCTAGAATGTTTGGGACCTCTTCCACACAACCTCTAAATGTATCCCTCGTAAATAATCCATTTTATTTTCCTATAGTACCAACTATTGCAGCCTCTCAACTAATGATATAGAAACCTATGGGTGAGCAAACTCATGATCAATTCTAACCCTATGAATTGAATTTTAAATCCCCAAACTCATGATATTATGCTAATCAACATGATTTTATTATTATGATTAAGAAGACTGTTAAAAATAAGAAACAAGAAGAGAAGGCCATAAAGGTGAGAAGTTTGGAGCAAAATATGAGAAACATTCAACGTATGAGAGGGAAAATGAGTGTTTCTTACAAGGATTTGCATATGTTCCCCAATGTTCACTTGACTCTAGGGTTTAAAACACCAAAATTAGACATGTACGAGGACCACGGTGATCCTTTGGTCCATTTGAAAAGGTCTTGTATTCAACTAAAATGATCAAAGAAAAAATAAAAAATACTTGTGACTTACTTTGGAGAGAGTCTGACGGAGATAAATTCAGAATGATTTATCAATCAACATGTCTCTTATTAGCATATTTGGAAAGGAATAGCTCAAGATTTTATCTAGAAATTTTAATATAATATTTACATAGTGCAAGATAGTGCCACACTTGCCAACATAAGAAAAAAACCATTAAAAGTTCTCATAAATAAGTTATTAGGTGGAGGGAGAAAGATGCTATGACAAGCCACCAATGAAAGATATGGATATGATTGATTTATTACTCTAAGAACAAGTTCTTGAGTAATTTAAGCAGCTGCTTTCTGTAATAGGTAAAAAATTTGCTGAAATATTCAGAATTAGAGAAATGGTGAAAATGGAATCAAGTTTGGAAAAATTGTAAGTCAAGTAGACCTTAGGGCTACACCTCAGGAAATTCAGAATAGTTCAGGATACTTTAGGGTCTACAAGAAAAAATGATGATATGGCAATGATTACAGAGAATTCATTAATGCTGACATGCGAATCAGTGGCTAAGATATCAAGGTCAACAATTCAAAAGTCACTCCGCTCCCCATGAGCAAGGGAGTTTTGGTAGTCTTTTTTGTTTTTCTTTTTGTTATCAGAATTATTCCAAGATTTTTAGTTTGGGATATATCTTGTCTTGTTTTGTTTGTTGATTCTGTTCAAACTCTTCTATCTTTTCTATCAACAAAATGTGTCCTTTTTGCTTTTTTATTTCATTATATATTATTTGTTTGTCTTTATTTTCTTTACATGATTATTTCTATGGTGAATTTAATGATATGACATGCATGCTAAATTTTCATCCCGATCTTAAAATCCATTTTATCCTAAAATGTTGAACCAAGAAGTTAAAATGGAAAAAGTCTATGAGGAAATAAGTAAAGTGTTGAGATGTTTGGTGATCGAGTTCAAGCCCCACTTGATTGAATTAAGGCAATCACTTTGTCAAACAAAAAAGATTTGGTCATTAATGAGAAGGTCCATATCAAGAATTTTGAATGATATCAATTAGAGGATATATAGTTTCCATTATCAGGAGAAGCAAAAGAAAGTTAGATCCAAAAAGACATGCGCCATTAATGGGAGGAATGTAGAACACAAATGGACTTTCATGTTAAAAAAGTGCATAAGAAGTAGCAACACACATGCATAGTCAAGGTCAATGTTGAAAAAGATGTGTATGATCTTCAAGTTCTAATCTCAGATTGCATGTTATTACTTGCATTACAAGGATTAATAAAATGAAGGTATTTTATTCTAGTATCCAAATATTGTGTCATCTTTTGTTACCCCTTTTGAGCTTTATATTTAGTTTTTTTTGTATCCTTTATTTAAAATCAAAATAGAGTTTGAAAAAAAAAAAAGAAGAAAAGTGTCAAGAAAAAAATAGTCAAAAAAGTCTCAAACAGAGAATAGTCAAATAAACAGAAAATAAAAAGAGAGGGTCAAAGTTGGAGTTAAAAAGAGAGAAAAACAATAAAAAAAGAAACTCAACCAAAAGAACAAGATGCCAGAACTATGTTTAACCTGATTCTTTCTATGACAAGATATGTAGGTAGCCCTTCTCTGGAGTTCGGTCCAACTAAGTATAAAATTTAAGTTACCTTGTTTAAAAGAAATTGGGGAAAAAGTTATTTTCTTTATGAGTTGATTCCAAAAACTGTAAGTCTTATCCCATTTTATGTGTATTTTGATCCTTAAACCGTCCTTGCTTTCTAACCCTACTATGTGGTTTGGTCCTATCAAGTATAAAATTCAAGTTACCAAGATTCAAAGAAATTGGGATAAAAGTTATTTTATTTATGAGTATATTCAAAAGTTGTAAGTCTCAGCCTATTTGATATGTATTTTGAGCCTTATACCACCCTTTCTTTCTAACCCTATCCAAAAGCCAAGTTATAATCAAAAAAAACCTTCAGATCAATATTTGAGAATATCGAGGCTAAGCATATTATGGGTATATGATGTCACACATTTTGGGCACCACTTTCTTTCATTATCAAAAAAAAATATGAGAGTAATGAAAAGGAGATAGTCTTATTGGTGAAAACCCAAACGATTGCCGTAAGAAGATAGTAAGATGAGAAAAATAGCAAACAAGAGTCTTCTTATTGGTGCAAATCCTCACAGGGACCATAGCGAGACAATGAGTTTAGAGAAAATGAAAATGAGAGAGGCTTGCTGGTAAAAAAAATTTTGGAGCGCCGCTGGACAAATGAGGTCTGTAAGCTAGAGGCAACACGTTCAAGAGTAGATTGATTTCAAATTCAATAAGTTAAAAAAGTCTATAAAAGGTTAGGATGAGAATATCAGGCTTCTTAATTCAAAATACATGTCATAATCACTAGGTCTACCTCACCCAGATAAGTTTTTCTTTTCATTATTTCTTAAATAGGGATGTCTATTGTCTTTTC
Organism: Capsicum baccatum var. pendulum; assembly: GCA_030864225.1. Lineage (NCBI taxonomy): Eukaryota > Viridiplantae > Streptophyta > Magnoliopsida > Solanales > Solanaceae > Capsicum > Capsicum baccatum. Next base: position 99,152,208 of record CM061560.1, on the reverse strand, counting down.
TTTTCTTTCGATATTTTTTTTTATGTCTTTGGTGTCAAATGGAAAATCATAATCATCATTTTTATTGTATCTTTGAGTCAAATTCATGTCAAGGCAAGTGAGAAAAGACTTCAAAACTTGCTACCAACTCCTTCAATTGTACAAAGTAAGCCAAAAGGCCAATACACATTGATAACATGATTCAAAATAAAGAAAAATACCCATATATAATCATCATCTGATAGTTTTGAGACTCATAGAAATATAAAAGGTGCATTAGAAGTTAAATTCAGAGGCTTTATGTAATAGAAATATGATTTGAGTCAAAGAATTTTGGTAGACAGAACCTGGGATAAATTGTACAAAAAGTCAACAATATCTATCAACGATTTGAAACACAGCTGAACATGACAAGAGCAAGAGAAATCGCGTCAAAAGACAAATGCAATAAACCATTCACAACGTTTTTAAACTCACAATTTTTCTTAGTTTGAAACAGAAATGAAATGTTGCCTCCTCATAAAAGGTTTCAAAGATTGGATATCAAAATGTATAATTCTACACTTCTGTCAATGTAAGAAGCAATGTTGCAACACAGGCTTACTAGATCACAGTCATAGTAAAAATTTATTTTACTTTACCCTTGTGAGGTACACTTTCTAAAGATATTCAAGGTCTTGGCTCACCTTCTTCATTGTTCATTTTCCAAATAGTTATGATTTGGATAACACTCGTAATTTTTTTTTTGGTTAAAACTAGGGAAAATCTTTTATTCATGTTAACTATTGTTTCTCAACTCAGGACTCTCCTGAAAAATGGACTTTAATTTTCAACTTTGGACCCTCCTGGATAGTGAGATTTTAATTTTCAACTAAGGAACCTTCTGGAAAATGGGATTTTACATTTTAACTCATGACCCTCCCGGAAAATGGGATATTACTTTTCCCCTCAGGACCCTTTTAAAAAAATGGGACTTTACTTTTTGACTTAGGACCCTTCTTGAAAATGAAACATTAATTTTCAACTTAGAACCCTTTTGAAAAATGGGGCTTTACTTTTCAACTTAGGACCTTCCTGAAAAATGGGACTTTAATTTTAAACTTAGGGCCTTCTTGGAAAATGGGACTTTACTTTTTAACTTAGGACCCTCCTCAAAAATGGGGATTTACTTTTCAACTCAAGACCCTCCTAGAAAATGGAACTTTAATTTTTAACCAAGGACCATCCTGGAAAATAGGACTTTACTTTTCAACTCAAGACCTTCCTAAAAAATATCATTTTAATTTTCAACTTAGGACCCTCCTAAAAATGAGACTTTAATTTTCAACTTAGGATCCTCCTGGCAAATGAAACTTTACTTTTAACTCAGACCCTCCTAGAAAATGGGACTTTACTTTTCAACTCAACAACCTTCTAAAAAATGGGATTTTACTTTTCAACTTACGATCCTTGATGTATCTTATTTTGATGATGAGTAGATAACTATAAGGGACCAGGTCCCTAAATTTTTAAGACAACAGTACAGTTGACATGCATCTGCACAGTTTTGTCCTATTATGTAACAAACATTGCAGGTGGTGCTTTTACTATTTGAGACATATGGTCTAATAGCATTTTATCCCTAATCATCATTCAACTAGAAAAGAAAAAGGATGCTTCTTTGTTAAGTGTTTTTTTGCAGAATTTAAAATTAAAGAGTGAAATTTGTGAGAGGCAAAAACTCAATCCAGTTGCACAAGTATAGCTCAGGTTCTTATTTCTTGTATGCAAAAAAAGTGAGTGTTCTTGAGTGTGTCTTGAATAGTAATTGGATTACTCAAGTTATAAGAGTAATGTTATTTTACTTTTTCTTTGAGAGAGATTTGGTAGAGTTGAATCAGTCTAAAATTGGTTAGAGTTAATTGGTGTTAAGAGTGTTTTAGTAGAGGTTCTAAGGTAGACTTGTAGTAGAGTTATTACAAGTAGGAAGAACCTAGAGTTAGGTTCATTACAGACTGTAATCAGGAGTTTGATTATAGTGAAGTTTTGGGTGCTTGTGAGGCCAAGCTATGTTTTTTACTCCCTTGAGCAAGGGGGTTACCACGTTAAATCTTGTGTTATTTCTATTTCTTACAAGACTTGGTCCCTTATAGAGTGGTGTAACCCCTAAGGTTTTTACAATCGGTATTAGAGCTAGAACACTCTAAAAGGTTCATACCTGGAGTGATTTTATTAACATTGTTTCTCTACCTAACCTAGAAGAAGGGCAATCTACCAGTAGGCCATCTAGATTTTAATGGGCTATACTATCGGTGGTAGAAAACTAGGATGTTTGACTTCACTATTGCTGAGGGTAGTGAAGTGATGGACATAATTCTTTATGGTCCTCAAGTTCCTATTATAGAAGTCAAAGAAGAAGAGGTAACAAGAATGGTTGTCAAAATTGGGAGGGAGCTTAATGATAAAGATAGAAAGAAAGTTGAAAAGAATTACAAGGCCAAGAAATTGATAGTTTGTGGTATAAGGTCTAATGAATACATCAAGATTTCTGTATTTGAAAATGTTAAGAAATCTTGGACTACTTGAAAATAGCTCATGAGAAAACTACAAATATGAAGGATTCCAAAGTTGACATGATGGCTGCACGTATAAAACCTTCACTATGAAAGGAGAGTTAATACACAAAATGCATACAAGATTAACTTCCATCACAAATAATCTACACTGCCTAGGAGAAGTGATTCTACTATATGAGCAAGTAAGGAAGATTCTTGGGGTTCTACCAAAATCCTAGGAAAGCAAAGTAGATGCTATTACTGAGGCAAGGAACCAGAAAACTCTCACAATGAATGAGATTATTGCAAATATAAAGACTCATGAACTCTAGAAACATCAAGAACAAGAGAATAATGAAGGAAAAAGGGAAGAATCTCTGGAACTGAGGGTACTAAATTTAGAATCTAATGAAGTAGATACTGATGTTGTCTATTTGGAAAAAAGAATTATGAGAGCTATGAAGAAAAATGGCAAGTTTAAAAATGTGAAAGTCCTGAGCATTTCATTAAGGATTGTCCAATGCAAAAACTGGACTATCAGGAATATCTCAATACTGGTGGTGACATAGGAAAAAATAGGGACCGGGTCCCTGTAAAATTAAGAATAAAGGTTGCAGTTAATTATGCAGTAAGGCAAGGTCTTGCAATGTGGAAAGATTCCTCTAGTGAATCTGAGGAAGGAAGGACGGAGGAAGATATTTCCATGCCAGCAGTGGAGGATGAGAAAGTGACCTTTGATTCCTTATTTGCATTCATGGCAAACACTGAAGATGAAGAAGAAAATGAGGTAACACTTTCTTATATTAAATAAAACTGACTTAATAGAAAAATAAAAGATTGCCATTGTGTTGATTGGTTCTATGTGTGAAATACCTAATGAAAAAAATGCTCTAGAAGAAAAGGTAGAAAGTCAAGATATTGAGTTGATTGCTTTAACTCTGTAAATATCTAAACTTGAGAAGCAGGTTGCAAAGCTGAAATCTGAAAATCTAAGATTAGTTAATCAACTGGAGGAAGCTAATAGCGCCTGTGATAAAGTGAAGAATAATGCTCTAGAAGGAAAGATAGAAGATCAGGAACTTGAATTGATATCTTTGACCCTCTAGATATATGAAACTCAGCAACAGGTTGCTATGCTCAAATTTGAAAATCTAAGATTGGTGAGTCAACTGGAGATAGTAGATGCTTCTAAGAGTAAAGGGAAGAAAGAAACATCAAAGTTTTTTGTTGAGCTTGAAGAAAAAATTAAGGATTCCCAAAATCATCTTATATCTATACTCTAGAAGAAAGAGGAGTTTGAGAGGGACCTGGTCCATCAAAGAAAAAATCTTTAAGAATCCCTACTATGGACTACATTCTCTTAGATCATTTTTAACTTAACTAGTCAAGGTGATAATAATGGGAAAAGTCTTGGTTATCAAGAAGGAACCCAAGTTCGTGGGTCTCAAGGAAAGGTTGATCATGATGCTAAGAAAAAGGTCCACAAGCCTCTACGCACTCATCAAGGGAGAGATGGGCACATAAAGAAAAATTATCAAAGATGGATTAGAGATAGAATGAATGGTTCCAGGTATATTCAGCAAGGAAATGCTCATTCTATGGGTTTCAAGTCTCAACAACTTATGAAAAGGAACTCTACACCTAGATGGGACAAAAGGGATTTGATCACACAATTGTCCTCCTATTGGGAACTCAAACTCAAGTGGGTTCCCAAATTCAACTTGTGATCATGGTTCTAGTTATGAGAAAGAGGATTGTAGTCAGAAATGGTTCATTGATAAGTACTCAAAGTTTAATTCTGGGAAGTTTGATTGTTCTCTCTCTCAAGACACTTCAGGTGGAATTGTCTTATTTTTAAATGCTTGATTTCCAAGGACGTGGTCCCTAGTAAAACAGAGTTGAAATTCTCAAAGTAAGAAATGCAGGGAGCTTCTGATTAGTCAGAAAAGCTATTGATCCCTAGTGGCAGTAAAGTCTTAGAAATTAAAAGAATATATTTATGATGATGGTGAAAGGCTAAAAAGTGCACATAAGAATGATATTAATTTAGAATTCTAGCCCCTAATCCCAAGTTTAGTACAAGACCAACAAGAAATGATCATATTAGAATTCTCAGAGACCTGGTCCCAAAGGAATTCATCTCAAAAGAAGGAGCTTGAGGTAGTTAGAATGAAGCACAGACTTACACCTAGATCTCAGAACTAATGGTTTATATCTTAATAGTTCCAAAAAGGGAGTGTGATGCAGATAAAAATATGAAACAAGCAATGATTTGATTGACTTGTCCTAACATGTGACTAAGTGTATCTCCTCAAAATTAGGCTATGTTCAAGAGGCATATATCCTTGGTAGAATAGGTACATGTTGGTCTAACTCAGTATTATACCCTTATAGGTATACACCCATAGGAATAACTTTGGAGGAGGAAAATATGACATTCACAAAATCAAAGATTTACTCAAAGAAAGAGAGGGACCTAGTCCTTTCTCATAGATTAGTGTCATGAATGTACATTTTTTGTTTGTTCTAAGTAGATAAAGCAGTATCCTATCTCTCTTCCCATGTTAGAAAAATTTTCTTCTTCAAAATGAAAGGATGAGTCATCCATGAATTAAACATAATCACTTCCAATTATATCAGAAACCCTATCTATGTTTGCTCTTTTCTCTATTTCTAGGGATACCCATTCCTTCTCTTATTTTTTAAGGAAAAAAGGGAAGAAAAACCTAGTCACAAACATTTCTCTATGAAAATGGCTACCAATTCCTCATTATCATGTCTTCTTAAGGAAACTGAGCTTCTCATTATTAAAAATCCTTCCTCAAATCTCCCTTGAAAACAACCTTTGTTTCCCACTCCCACGATGCCAAGCCCTTATTCACTCAAGTTGTTGATGAAGAACTATCCATGAGCCATTAAAACTTTTTTAATAAGACACTGATGGATAATTCCTGGGTGGCTGAATATTTCATCTTCCTGTCAAATAGCCCAGGAAAGAGTATATTTTCTCCCCAAAACAAAATATTAGTAAAACACCAAAATATTTTAGAGAAAAGTCTCAAAATTTTACTAAAAAAAGGATACTTCTGAGGGACCTGGTTTGAAGAAGAGGAAAGTAGTTGAAAGAAAATCTGGGAACACCTATTGTAGAAGGAAAAATGGGGAAATAAGTGAGGTTGTGTCTAAGAAAGTGAAAAATAGGTTCTTGAAGAATCAAAAGGAATTCACTGGAAGGATTTTTGACACAAGTGTGTTAATGGAACCTAGAATGTTGGAGTTAGTTAAGATGGTAAAACATCAAGGCTTGATTTATCTCATAAAAGGACCTATTCTTATTATTTTGATGAGATAGTTAGGAAATTTTATTCCATATTGGATTTCTCAGAAGATGGGTTAAATCTGACTGCACAAGTCAAAGGAAAGAAACTAAAGATGAATGAAATGTTATATTCCCATCTTTTTGATGTATAAAATTGGAAAAAATCACAGATGTAGTCTTTTTTTATCATGCTTTCTTGTCAGAATTCATAGGGTAACCTGCGTCCTTTTCTTGCTGCGTCCCTTTGAGCTTTCTTCGTATGCTTGAGCGCATCCCCTTTCTATTAGTAAGGTTGTCAAATTTTCTTTAGTTCCTTTATGACTATAATATAAATAATGTTACTCGATGCTCTGGCTTGAAAAAAGCCTCTTTGATGGTTGATTGCTCAAGGAACTTAGTTATGACATGATAAGGGAGAATAAAAGGAGAAGTGACTTTAGGATATGATATTTATACCTTTTGAAGGTCAGGGCATCATGAGATAGGGCATAGACTATAAAAAAAAGTCAAAATATACCCCTTTTAAAATGTTGCTAAATATATTAGGATTTTATTCCATGTGTTGTTCCATGAACCATAGATCACTTTTGTGAGTCTTGTTTTGAGCTATATATGCCTGAAAGATTTTTCCTAGGATTATGTAATGAATTTTTTATTTGAATTCACAAATCATGGAATGTTGATCACAGTTTGTGCTATCATCCGCGATCTCCTGAGTCAAAATTTATCTTTGTATTTGAATCACAAAAGAATTCCACAATCATGGACTCTGTTTCATGACTCGTGAACCTTTTTATAGGAACTTGCATAGAAATGCCAACTTTTTGGATGTGGTTCCACATTTGTTTTCATAATCCCTGAACTAAGATCATGGATCATGGTTTCTTCCTTGGGAACCTGAACGCATTTATTTTTGTGAACTGGTTTCATGGTTGCAAGCACGAGTCATAGTTTTGAATCACAAATCGTGGCTCCCCTCATAGAAGTCTGAAAATGTGTGATTTCATTTTAACTAAGCTAAGTGCTAAATAAACATGGATTAAAGTTCTAAGGTGTTACACAAGAAACAAGAAAAAGACTTAAAAAGTACCATAATAACAACATACACAATATATTCCCACAAAGTGGGGTCTAGGAAGGGTAAGTGTAAGCAGTTTATATTACTACCTCAGAGGTAAGGTAGAGATGCTATTTTCAATAGACCCTTGATAAAAGACTTAAAAAGTATTTAGAATAATTAAAATCAGGAAAAGATAATTTAATGAAGCTACGTATTCTAACATAAAAAGATCAAAAATCCATGAGGACGACAAAACATTGTATCCTCTCTTATATATAACATAAATATAAATATTTTTTCACTCAACATAATATTGGCTTCAGTTTATTTTGACTATTGACAAATAGAGTCCATGAACCAAATTGAAGATACATATTTCAACATCCAGATTTCATCTTGCCAAAGGATTCTATAAAATAAAGGTGTCTCAAGAATAAAAGATCAAGTAGTCTATATAACACATATCTAGGACAAGAGTTGAAAAATGTAAGACCTAGAGGCCACCGCCTGGATATCATACGGTGCTTTGGACTACAAGTATCCCAAAGCTAACCCATGATATGTATTTACTACTAAATCAAAACAAATTTATTTAAAACATGAGTAGAGAATTTAGTTTAATAATATGGATTTAATTAGATAAATAATATCAGTAAAGCAATATGAACCAAACATCAACTGAACACATGAATATATGAAAACAACTGATAAGTCTTGACAAGCCTCTTAATAAACTAAAGAGCCACTAAGACAGACTCCAGCCAACCCAAGAGAAAAACTTAAAGTCTAAACATAACTAAACTATTGGAAGTTAACATAATATAGGTCATCTTAAAATGAGGACTCACCAACTGAAAGAAGGTAGGAAATGGTGATCCTAGCTAATCGTGATGCCGAGAAAGAGTACCAAAACCTACTTATGAAATAATATAGTCACAGAAATATATATATAGTCAGTACTTCTAGAATGTATAGAGTATATGGGAGTGAACGCAATAAGTAAAAATTGATATGTCATATTCTTAAAATATGCATGCTAACTGTAGAAGATTCACCATGTTCATGAATAAAATAGAAAGCTAAAATATCATAAACCATAAATAGTAAAGCATAATCTAGTAAAGCCAATGAGTTATTATACTTAGTTTTTGAAAATAATATTTCTGGTGAGATTCTTACAACTGAGATAAACCATGTGAGCAATATAGAGCCAATGCCTGACCAACATTGAGGAGGGTTGTTCTATACCTCAACATTGGTATAGAACCATAACTGTAGTGATCACTGAGCTGAGCCCATTTAGGAAAAAGAGGTACTCTCTAGTGAGGAGCCCTGTAACTTACAATGATACATAGTTTTTTGGAGTTTGGGTACATTAAACTCGCCTCTCTTAGAGCTAAATACTACTCCCAAAACATATTAGTGCTCATAATATATGAAATTCACCATAAAGTAAGCATAATTATTTATAAGTCAAAAAACCAATCATGCTTCTATTGCTAAATCATTTTCATGAGTAAATATGTGAATTTCATATCATGTCTGAGATCATATGATCAAAACTAAAATTGTAATCATGTTGTAATAGTCTGTTATATTAAATAGCAAGTTTGAATTGCTTGTAAACTCGATGAATCATGCTAAAATCATATACATTTATTAACTTATGGAATTTTATGTCAAGAACACTAAAATTCACTTCATTAGGTCACTTTATGAGTAAACACATGAGTAAATCATGAATTTTCATAAAAAATATAGTTTAATTCATAAGAGAGCATCGTAGTCTAAAATCATGTAATGTGGGTATGAACATCAAATTCAAAATTCATATGAAAACTGAGTTTCCTGGCACAAGAATGAAAGTAAATCATTGTTCAAACCCCATATACTTGAATGATCTGAGGTGGATTTATGCACCCCACTGTTGTTATCCGACCTTATTTAGCCTTGTTTTAGGACAATTTGTGTGCTTAATGTGTTGTTAATGGTATACTTGAGAATTAAAGAGTTAAATTAATTGATTACAATTTTAATGTGTAATTCAAACAAGTTTGGATTAAAATTGGTCATTTAGAGTTCAAATGAGAAAACTAGTGTTACTAGCTTGAGCTAGGTGTTGTTCTAGTTGATCTTAGTGGATTCTAGTGTGTTTAATAAGTTACTAATGGTATGATTGTATAATTATTTGTGAATTTTTTTATAGTGTTAAAGGTTCAATTGGATCAATCCAAGAGTCAAAACACACAAATAAAGATTAAATGGACGAAACTATTTCTTAGATTAAGTTCTAATTCAAAGTTGTAGATTATGTGTTGTTTTAAACTTTAATTCATGGTGTTAAATGTTATAGGATGCTTTTTGAGTTGATGATGATGATATATGAATGATAAAAAATCTGTAAATCAAGTGAAAACAACATCACAAGGCTTGGAATTGAAGGACGAAGGCATGGGACAAGATTCAACACAAAATTGGACACTTTTTAGTGATGGCGCATCGCGGAGGCAAGCCACCGCAATTAGAGGCACTAAACAGCCTTGGATGCTGACTAATGGACACAAAACAATGTGTAACAAATATTATACTACTATTAGGAGGAATACCATCGCGATAAGGGGCGCAACGTCGACATGGGTCATTTTCTACAACTTTTGTCTTCTTATAAATAGGACACTTAAACTTGATGCTAAACACCTTGGATCACTTTGAAACTTGGAGAGGTCCTTGTAAACACTTCAATTAGGGTTTTTATATCCTTACTTAAGTTTTTAATAGATATTATCATGTATGCATCTATAATTATTACGGTATTGTCCATGAGCGGCCAAAAGCTCCTTTTCCGAGGTTAAGGCCAAGAACATGATTACTGTCTCTTTGAATTGATTTGGTTTTGTTTACTTATCATATTTGATTGTTTATTTATCCTTTTTATCATAATCTTAAGGATTATCTACCCTTATAATACATCCATAGTCAACTTGTGAGCCTGGAAGGGGAAACAAGAAGATAAAACACGGGGATAAATAGAGTAGGATTATAACCTTCTACATAATGAAGTTGTAATTTGCAATTATGATTAGAATATACCTAAGTGTCCAATTTGATTCATTATGGGATTAAATGTAAATGTATTTAGATTATTTCTTGCATCCCCACTCAATGACGTAGCTATGGGATACGTTAGAGAGAGGATTAGAGTCTCGAAAGACCATAATCATAATATCAACCATGCAAAACATCAACCAAGATAAGTAACCTAATCAATGAAGTTTAATAGAATAGTTTGATTATCTGTAGAGCCTTAACCTTGGGTACCTTTCCATTAATTGTCCAATCACTATATTATATCGCATTATTTACTTTATTTTCAATTTATAACTCAAAAACTATTTTAGTTATGTTCGCACTGATTAATCTCAATAGTTAAACTATAATTGAATAGTTGTCAAAACAAGTCTCTGAGGGATTGATACTCAACTTTACTTAAGGCCCCTGTATTACTTGGTGAGACCATGTACACTTTCCTGTACTCATAGGCAAAACAAATTTTGGCGCCATTGCCGAGGACTTGTAATTTGGTAACTTCTTTAGTTCTAGTTTTTCTTTTTAGATTTCTTTAGTTCTTTTCTGTTGGTCTTATTCTGACTTCGGAGGAAACAAGTTAATAGAATAGTAAGTTGGCAAGGGATGGGGAATTAGTTGAACCACCCGAACTTGAGCAATGCTTTCACTAATTGAGGAGAGAAGAAGTCCTTCTCTACTATATGCCATAAATCAATGAAGAACAAGATATTACTGCTCCCATAGCTGAGGATCCACCAGTCCATAGGACAGTTCGCGAAGTGGCAATCTCACTTGTGACAAATCTGGCATCCCCTATTTAAAAACTTGCTGCTAGATATAGATTCTAGCTAAAATAGAATATGGTGTAGCTTTTGATCAGTAGTGGACATTTCACCAGTCTTTCACATGAAGATCCACAAGTCCACTTGTAGAACTTTTTTGATATTAGTGACACACTAATCCCTATAGGTGTGTCAACTGACTGTGTGAGGCTGACACTTTTTCCCTTTTCACTATTTGGGAAAGCAAAGAAGTGGCTGAACGCTGAGTCAGCAAGATCAATCACAAATTGGGATGACTTAGTCTAGAAGTTCTTTATCAACTTCTTTCCATCTAGCATGACTGCGAGACTTTGCAGTGAGATTGTGAGCTTCAAATAGAGACCAGATAAAAACCTATATCATGCTTAGGAGAGGTTCAAAGATCTTCTTTAGGACTATCCATATACTCAATAGTCTAATGAGGTATTATCTAACACCTTTGTTGAGGCACTTGACCATAACATGAAAATTTTGCTAGATTCGGCTGCAGGTGGTCAAAAATTAGAGAAGATATATGATGAGCTATATACCTTTTTGTATCGGATTGGTCAAGGTAATCTAAATTGGCATGATGATACCTCCAGAGGCTTGATGAAAAAGGTTCTAGGTATGATTGAAGTTGACAGTATTACAGCCTTGGCTGCTCAACTCTCAGCCATGCAAAATAAGATAATGACCCAATTAATCAAATTAGGTGTGAATCAAACTGCAACTCAAGTGAATGAAGTATAGCAGACCACAAGTTTGTGCATGGTTTATGGCAATAGTGGTCACTGCACAGTTATGTGTGGTGCAAATTCAAAGTCAGTCATGTTTGTGGGCAATGCTCAAAGGCCAAATTATAGTAATTCCTATAACTAAAAGTGGCTAACTCAGAAACCAAATCAATCTTGGAATAACCAAAAATAACAGTTTTAGCAGTAGTAGCAAAACACACAGTCTAATGACATAGAAGACATGTTAAAAAAGATCATAGCCACACAAGAACAAATTGGTATAAAACTTAAAAATAACAAGTAATACAAAAGAATTTGGAGTATCAGTTGAGGAAAATACAACAGGCATAAAATGCCAGGCCTCAAGGTGGTTTGCCAAGTGATAATGAACCTCCTAAACAAGTAATGGCAATCATTTTGAGAAATTGTAAGGAGATAAATAAAAGGCCTTCAAAGACAAATAAGGACATAGATACAGAGTTGGTTACTCAACAGGAAGATGACAAAGTTGCTGATAATTTGAGAAAGTCTGAGTACTCAAAAACAAAAGTTGCTGAACAGGTAAAGGAGACACCACCACAACCATTTACATAAAGTCTTAGAAAAGAAAAGAAGGATGCATACTTTATGAAATTCTTTGACACATATAAATACATTCACACCAACATTTCTCTTTTAAATATTTTGCAGTGAATGCCTAAGTATGCTAAGTACTTGAAGGACGTGGTCACTAATAAAGTTAATTTGTAGGATGTGGATAAAGTAGCACTTATGTAAGATCCCGCAAAATTCTCTCGTAGTATGAGCCTTAGAGCGTGTTTAGTAAAGTGTTAATCTGGCCCTAAAAGGTTAAAAAATGTCTTCCCAAGTGCGAAATATTTTTAACTATGTAGAATTTCCCTAATATCAACTCTTTTTCATGTAGTAAATTGAATAAGATTTCCATCAATACAAATTTTGTCAAAATCCAACATCGGACGAGGAAGTTATGACAATTTTACTAAGAGCTATCAGAACCGCCCAAGTACGACAAATGGGTCGACGGACCATCGAGCTTGCGACAAACCATCACCCAAGCTGTCAAAACCAAGAAAGTAACTCCATTTTTGGGCCCAAGTGCGATGGCCAGGATGATAGACCATCAAGGCTGCGATGGATCATTGCTAGGACCATCGCCGCTGAGGCAGTATGGCCTCATCCTGGACAACATACGACGGATGATCTGACAGACCATCGAGTTTGTGATGGACCATCGTTGAGACCGTCATATTGAGGTAGTGTATTATTTTTTTGATAGACGTGCAATAGATCATCTGATGGACCGTCAGACTAGCGACGGACCATCACTTCGACTGTCGCAGTCCTCGATCGGTAATTTTATGTCAATTTTTTTAAAAGGAATTTTTCATCTTTTTCCACTCTTTTCAGCCCCTATTTATACCCGATCAAGGCTCACAACTTCATTTTATCCTCTTCAACATCAAAAGCTAGGGTTTCTACAAAATAGAAACCCGTTTTTCTTTTTCAAGAAAAATCAAGAGAAATAAAAAAATCAAGAATCCCTCCAAGAGCCTTCAATAAATAGTTTTCTAAGGTATGCAAATGTTGATTCTTGGGTCTTTTTCACCCAAGAAGCTCAAGACTCCTTTTCAAAATTTAAAGCTTCTTATGTTTATGAGTTTTAATAATTCATGTGAATTGAAAATGAAGTTGATGCTATTATTGAGTTTTAATTCATGTTTGTTTACAAGGTTTTCAAGCTTTGACCCTAGTATGTGATATTCATGGGATGTTCATAATAAACCCTCTTCAAGTTTCTTATTAAGTGATGTGTTATTGTCAATTAAGTGTAGAAATTGTTGAATAAGAAAAGCATGCTCCCCATATGTTTGATAAAATGCTTACGTGAAAGAATTAGAGCCACTATAGCATGTGGACTAGAAATCCCCAATTGTATGCAAACCCTTACATGCCAAGTATTTGTTGAAAAGCCTTAGTGAATGGATTGTGATATGATAGCATGAAATTCCCAAATTATGTGCTCTTTGATACATGCTAAGACTTTAATATATGTTGAGTGTTTGATGTAAGACCTTGTTGAAAGGAGTATGAGCCAATAGCATGTCTCCCTAAACTATCACATATTTATGATTTCTAATTACTTGAAGAGATTCTTTAGTGATTGTGATGGTGAATGAATGTCCATGGTCTTGATTATTTAAGAATGGTTATGTTTTACTTTTAAGTTATCGAGTCCTGGGGTATTTATACCCAACAAATTAGCTGCAGTCTAGAGCTCATGTTCGTTTCCTCAATAATCTCAGTTAATCCACGATTCTCAGAAGTCAGTGAGTTATAGAACTCTGTACTCTCAAATAGATACAGAACTTAAGTAATCTCAGTAATCTCAGTATCACTAGTATTCTAGCCTCAGTTCAGTACTCAACTCAGATCTAGTAGTATTCGAGTGTTTAGTTCAGACCTCAGTATTATTCGAGTAATCTTTTCAGAGCTCAGTATTATTTTTTTAGATAATGAGATTTAGTAATATTCTATCAGCTATGGAACCAAGTGAGTTTAGCTTAACCCATCATTCGAGAAACATGATCAGTATTAGATTCAACTCAATTTAAGTTCAGTTAAGAATCAGTTTAGAGTCTTTTAGTTGGGAGTAGGAGCTAGCACCGAGCGAGTGCAGGGATGGCGGCTCCTCATTAGAAAGGAAGAGTTGTTAGGAGCAATCCCTGAACTCCAGAACTACGTAGCCAGCGTAGGAGCAAGATTCACCCATTAGAATAAGGCTTAACTATTATACTGTCTTAGGCTTGACTTCATGTGAGGGTTATCCGTTAGAAAGGCTTGACCAGAGTAGAGGTCTTTATCCGTGGCATAGTATTGACACCTTTCCAGCTGCGGTTACAGGTTGGACCCCACTAGTTCAGATTTGAGGCATATCAGTTAAGTGAGAACTCCCACAATTGCAGTTTCAATATCAATCTTCAGAGTAGAACTCAAAAATTAGGACTGTCAGATACAGTCACCTATCTCAGTAAGGAACTCAGATAGTTCCCTAGATTCATGGACCACTCACTAGATAGGACTGGTCCCTTATAAAATTATTCAGTATCAATATTATTGAATTTAGAGATCACCCGTTAGATAGGCCTGATCTTATTCTCAAATTTAGTTGAGTAATCTTATTATAATATCTAGAGATCACCCATTAGATAGTCCTAATCTCTTTCTCAGATTCAGTTGAGTAATCTCATTATTAGATCTAGAGATCACCATTAGATAGGCCAGATCTCATTTTCAGATTCAGTTGAGTAATATCATCATTAGATCCAAAGATGACCTATTAGATAGGCCTGATCTCGTTTTCAGATTCAGTTAAGTATTCTCATTATCAGATTTAGAGATCTTCTACTAGATAGGTTGGATCTCAGACATAATCATTTCTTATCATTGTTAGTAGATTCGAGGATCATCTGTTAGAGAGGTTTGATCTTAGATTCACTCAGTTGATAGTAGCAAGACCAGAGTTCAGTCACTGATATGAGTATATTCAGTTAATTAGCTTCAGTATCATCAGTTTTTGAGATTACTCACTAGATATGACTGATCTTAACTTTAGTACTTAGTTATCAATATCAGAAGATTCAGTTATTTAGTATCTTAAAATTAATAGTGAGTTTAGATGACTTTAAAGTAGTATCCAAATTTCAGTATTTAGAGTCATGATGATTTCAGTCATGATTTGTGTATTTATGCACAAGTCCTCATTCAGTACTCGCATGATTATTCAGTTAAGTAATTGTTTATGTATAAGCCCTTGCATTTAGACTCACCTTATCTCCATACTTGGTACATTCCCGTACTAATGCATTTGTGCTATGGTGTTTTATTTTACACCATAGGTTTAGAGGCATGAAGTCCAGATACCCCTAGTATCTTAGTCTCAGTCAACAGCAGTAGATGTAGACGTGAGTCCTCTTCATTCGAGGATGATTCGTATTTTATTATCATATCAAAATTAGTTTATTTTTAGTAGACGAAGTTAGTTGGGAACATGTCCCACAAAATCCACAGTTCAGACAGTTTAGAGGCTTTTTAGACAGATGTATCAGTATTCAGTTCTCAATTTTGAGTATTCTAGATGTTTTGAACCTTATGGCTAGTTTTTGCCAGTTTTCCATATTTATTATAGATATTATGTAGTGATCAGGTATAGATATTAGTAGAGGGTTAAGTTGTGGTCCTTTAGGATCATGAGCATCATATGACGTTCCAATTCTAGAAAATTAGGTCATTATAATGTATTGAATAGTGTAGCCCTATAGTGATACAAAAGATGCCTAAAAGGCTCAAAAACCCTGGGAGTTTCACTCTCCATATTCAGATTGGCAACAGTGAGGTGGTATATATATTTAGTGATTTAGAAGCAAGTATCAATTTGATGCCCCTATACTTATTTAATACTTTGGGTTTGGGAAAACCGAGACTGAGCTCTGTGATACTTAAATTAGCAGACCAAACCCCAGCCCATCCTAAAGGAATTATAGAGTATGTTCTCATCAAGGTTGGCAAGTGTATTATTCCTACTAATTTTATTTTTTTAGATTTTTAAGAAAATAAAAGGGTGCCAATCATCTTGGGATATCCATTATTGGCGATAGAAGGAGCATTGATAGATGTAAGAGAAGGAACCTAACAATGAGATTAGAGAATAAAGAGGTGGTTTTATAGTTTTACAAGCCATTCACCCCACTATCCCACTATAAAGATTTATGCATGATTACAATGGTTAAAGGAGATAAGTATGGGGTGGTGGATCCTAATCCACCAATGACCTCTTCAGACTTTCTCAGTTAGCTATCCAAGACACCAATATCTGAGACCAAAGTATTGTTGATTGATAAGCCTAAAAAGGCTATTGTTGAAACATATGTTGACCTTAAGAATTCACACTCAAGATCTCAGAAATGAAAAAGAAGATTCCCTCCAAGTAGGATAAAAATGATGAAGGAAAATGGCTAAGTGTCATGTGGGTCATGCCGCAATACTAAATCAGGAACTACTTAGGAGGCAATGCAAGTTAAGGTAGGTTTTATTTTTTAGTATTTTAGTTTTTACTTCACATAGTTTTTGGTTTCGTTGAGTCTCATGTTGAAGGGAAGTATGAGTATCAAAAATCAGAGCAAAAAAGCATGGTGAAGACTGAGTGTGGTGTTCCTCAGACCCTTTTAATGTATAAAATTCTACTAGCAAGGCCTAGAGGCCTCAGGAAGTATTTCTATCTCCACTTTCTAATTACACTTTGGGGAAAAGGTATATTTTTAAGTGTGGGGTGGGGAAATTTCAAGTTTTAGGAGTAAATTTTAAAATTTTCTTAGGTAAGTGAGATATTCTTTTTGGTTCTATGTTTGATTTCATGATTAAAACACCTTGGTTTTGACTCTTATAAAATTCTTGAACATTGAGCTTTTGGACATCATACGACTTGTGGGTACTAGTCGTATGATGTTGTACATGTTAAGATCCCTCCTCTCATATGTGAATTAGTATGGTTTGGTTGGTTTCTATCCAAGGTATAAATGGACATCTTACCTCTTATATGTTATGGTACGAGGTACACATGGTGAGGTCATATGATGCCTTAACCTTAGCCTAGTGCATTCTTTTAATGTACAGGTTAGAGGGCACTACTCATAAGCTAGGATATGATTTAGACCTTTGTGTTCATATGTTGGTTAGTATGGAAGTCCAAGATGATTATAGGGTATGAAATAAGGGTACCACTTGTACCCTAGGTATGTTTTAGGGGGATGGGTCATATCCTCTTGCGATCAAGTTTTCAGCTATTAAGCTGAAGGTATTTTGAACATTTCCCATCCAAAAATCCTTGAGTCCCCAAATATTAAAACATGTTGTGTCCCCTCATAACCCACTATTGAAAGATCACACACTATAAAAATACTCTATAAACTCTCTCTTGAAAATTGGGGCTAGGGTTCTTCAAAGGTGTTTATCTTGAGGCTTATGAGTCAAGTTTCTTTGTGAATCTTCTTGAATAAGGCATATGACTCTTTCCTCTTTATTAGTTCATAAATATCATCTGTTTTAAAATATGACTATGATTCTTAAAGGGTGGTTTTTCAAAATAGAAATTGAGGGTTTTGTTGCATATGGTTGAGTATTGTTTACTCTTGGTTTAACCTGTGCTTATACATGTTTTTTTACCATGGTTTGCAAATGTGGATGCTTGGTAATTATGGTTTAACAAATTTGTCATTGGTTACCATAAACTTTATAGTTTTTGCCTTGATTTCTTCCTTGATAATAGCATGCCCTCAAAGTATTTGTTAAAATGTCTAACATAATAAAATTATCTCATGACAGTTGTGTTTTGAACTAAGACTTGGCCTAATAAATATAAATAGTTGGTAAAGGGTTTTATGAAGGCCTTGTTGACCATGTAATGGTTTAAATGGTAACCTTGGTAGTTTAATTAGTTAAATGGGTATAAGTCCCTAAACACTAACTTGATTTATGTATTTTTTAGACAATATGTTCAAGTCCCTAAACTTTGGATTGAACAAGTGTCTTTGTTAGATGATGGATTCAAGTCCCAAAGTCAAATAAATGTATGGTTTATTGATAATGGTAATGGCATGTGGTATACTTGCAAGCAGTATTGGTATGATGATACCAACAAAGTTTCTTTGGTAAGTAATTGACTTAATAGTTGTGTATGTGGAATGATTGTTTTAAATTGTGTTTAAAGCGAGATGTGTAGCTAGGCCATAAAAGTGGAGTCCAAAAGACTAACACAAAAACCATACTAGCTGGTGCAGGTTTCTTATGATCGGGTGGTTTGAGTCCCCCAAATAAGCATATATAAAGGAGGTTCGTATCCTCGTTACTGTATGTATTGGTACTTAAGTCACCTTGATTATGCCAGGAGGTTCGAGTCCCCTATAAAGACATATACTGATATGGATATTTTCTGGTTTGTGTGGCTACACACATTGGGGACCTTCCAACTAGGGGGACCTAGGTCCATATAGCCTATATGTGTTTTGTTCTATAATGGTCATGCTGCACAGCATAGGTTAATTGATCGGTTTTGAACTTTTAGCACTATTTTATCCTTATCCTTGAGTTATATGCTAGCGCTCCAACCGCTAATCATCTTCAATGTTATATCCCTATGTGATGCAAGTTTTGGTCATACTACACCTTCTACTCAGTGATAAGACTATGGGAACAGCTTGTGTTTATATAAAGTGGTGAGATTCCATACTTCGAAAGGATCTATTTCTATTTTTAGTTTCTTATATTTCTATTAATTAGTCTTATACATTGGTTTTGGCTATGGTCAAGGGTATGTCCCAACTAGATATTGTTTTTATTTTGGATAGAGGCTTTGTGAGACTACTATAGGTTGGTATAGACGGTGTCAATAGTACAATCAACCTTGGCATTGGTATTGGTATTGGTATTGGGGATGATACCATATGAATTTATTTGATTTGTGGTTATTCCATTTAACTATGGTATATATATGGACTAGGTTATTATTTTGGTTTTAGTTATGGTTGTTTGTTGGTATTGGATGGTTAGAATTGTTTGGATTGTCCATGGTCATGGACCTATCTTAAAGTATTTGAGTTGATAATTACTCTATCTTGTTATATGTTCATAATTCATCCAACTCAGGGTATATGATTGGAGATTGGGTATCGGGGGTGGTCCCTATTCCTTATTAGACTTGGGATGCCCATTACAACAAGGCCCTGGTTAGGGTTTTGTCAAGTTTGTATCAAAGATTTAGGTTCATGGTAAATTGGGAGTCCACAAAGCCATGTCAAGTAGAGTTTGTTTTAAGGGTATATAGCATGCCACACTCATAAGGGAGAGGCTACAAGGCATTCAGAAATGTTTTACTCTGGTTGTCTTATTTTAAGCTATAGAGTATAAGTTCTTGGATTCTTCTTATTTCTATTTTCTTTTCTTCTATATCATGCCTAGACGATCCAAAGCTCACAAAAAGTTCTCTGTCCCAACTAAGGTTAATGTTGATGGAACACACTCTACTCATAGGATCGATACAAAGTTTAGGAATCCAGTCCCTGATTTTGCTAGAGTTTTACTGGTTTTCTCTAGTCCTCTTTAGGTTAATATGATAAATATTGACTTTCGTCTGTCGATTCATGTGATTGCTCAGTTGGTAGCTTCTCAGGCTGAGCATGGTGTATCTGTTACTTCAACTTTTGAGGCCAAAAGGGTTGGCCAGTTCATGAGGTTGAATCCTCTCACTTTTGCAGGTGTTAAGGTGGAGGAGGATCCTCAGGGTTTTATGGACGAGATGGAAAAGATTTTTTGGTTTATGCATGTCACTAATATGGAAGGGGTAAAGTTTGCTTCCTACCAGCTAAAGGATGTGGCATACCAATGGTACAAAGAGTGGGACCGATCAAAGGGTGATGATGATGAGTCATCTCTGTGTGAGAATTTATCTAATGCATTTCTAGACTGCTTTTTTTCTTAGGAGTTAAGAAAAGAAAAAGAAGAGGATTTTGTTAATCTAAAACAAGGGAGGATATCGACCAAGGAGTATGCTTTAAAATTTCACCAGTTGTCTTGGTATGCTCTGGAGATGGTGTATGATATGAGGGAATGGATAAGGAAGATTACTTCAGTCTATCTCATGAGTTGATCCTTAAAAGTAAGACTACCTTGCTGATCAATGACATAGATATCTCTAGGTTGGTTATTTATATATAACAATTAGAAAAAGAGAAACAGAAATAGTTTGAGTTTAGTGAGAGGTAGGGGAAAAAGTTTAGGCCTTCTGAGCAGAGTGGTAGAGATGGTGGTAAGTGGACAAAGAAGAAGTGGGGGAGTTCTGGTTCTTTCTCTATGGCTAGTGCTCCTTACCCAAAGTTGTCAGATGATCATCGATGTCAGCATCATGGTGGGTCCGATGCACAAGGTTCCTAATCTCAGGCTACTGGGGCTCAGTCAGCTCCATCCCACCCTTTTTGTAGATTTTATGGGCGGTCACACTGTGGGTTTTGTGAGGAACGGAAGAATAGATATTCTTATTATGGTCAGATTGGTCACATGCAGTGTGACTTTCATGCTAGAATGGCTTAGGGGGATAACAAGGTTTTGGTAGCCTCTTCATCTGCTCCCGTACGAAAGAGTGCTGCTTCTGTATCTATTTTTACTTATGGTACCGGTACTGGACGAAAACTATTATATGCTCTTGCATTTCACCAGGATTCTAAGTCATCTCCCAATGTTGTCACGGGCATGTTGAAACTTTTCTCCCATGATGTGTATTATTT
Organism: Capsicum baccatum var. pendulum; assembly: GCA_030864225.1. Lineage (NCBI taxonomy): Eukaryota > Viridiplantae > Streptophyta > Magnoliopsida > Solanales > Solanaceae > Capsicum > Capsicum baccatum. The sequence continues at coordinate 99,131,360 of CM061560.1, read as the reverse complement.
ACTTGATCTAGGGTTAACGCTTTCTTATGTTACCTTGTTTGTGGCTGTGCATTTTGGTTTTGGTCTTGAATTTATTCTTGATCCTTTTTCTATATCTACCTTGGTTGGTGACTCTGTGATTGCTAAAAGAGTCTATAGGGGATGTGTGGGATCTGTTAGTGGTAGAGGAACTCTTGTGAAATTTGATAGAGTTAGATATAGTTGGCTTTGATATCTTATTAAGGATGGATTGGTTGTATTCTTATTATGCTTTCTTAGATTTTTAGACCCATAAGGTTATGTTCAAATTCCCTAATAAGCCAGTCATTGTATGGGTATGGTTTTCTTTAGTGCCTAAGGGGAGGTTTAACTCATATCTTAGAGCCCGAAAGTTGATCTCTATAGAGTATTTGTATCATTTGGTCTGGGTTAAAGATTCTAACTCAGAAGGTCCTTCTCTAGAATCTGATTTTGTGGTTAATGAGCTGAGGTTTTTGCTGATGGTCTTTCTAGTGTACCTCCCAATAGGGAAATTGATCTTGGAATTGATCTTGTTGTGGACACTCATCCATTTTTATTCCTCCTTGTAGAATGGCTTCGACTGAGTTGATAGATCTTAAAGAGAAGGATCTCTTAGATATAGGTTTTATCCATCCTAATGTGTCTCCTTAGGGTGATCCTATGTTATTTGTACATAAGAAGGATGATTCCCTTCAAATATGCATTGACTATCCTCAGTTGAATAAGGTGACAATAAAGAATAAGTGTCCTCTTCTAAGGATCGATAGCTTGTTTGATCATATTCAAGATGCAAAGTATTTTTCTAAGATTGATCATAGGTCGAGTTATGATCAGCATAAGATTAGGGAAGTGGATATCCCTAAGACTGCTTTCAGGACCCGATATGGTCACTATGAGTTCCCAGTCATAACTTTTGGGTTGACCAATGCTTCGACAACATTTATGGATTTGATGAATATCATTTTCCATTAGTTTATTGATTTGTTTGTTATTGTATTAATTGATGACATCTTGGTCTATTCTAAGAGTGAGGCGGATCATGTAGATCACCTTCGTTCTGTGTTGCAAACCTTGAAGGATCAACGTTTGTATGCCAAGTTTTCCAAGTGCGAGTTTTGGCTGAAGGTTATGACTTTTCAAGGTCATGTTTTCTCTAGTGAGGGGATCATTGTATACCCACAAAGGTTGTGTTCGTTAATAAGTGGCCTAGAACTGCGACTCCAACTAATATTTGAAGTTTCATGGGTTTATCCAGTTACTATAGGAGATTGTGGAAAGTTTTTTTACTATAGCTGCCCCATTGACTAAGTTTACCTAGAAGAAATTCAAGTTATTGTGTTCGAATGCGTGTGAGGGTAATTTTGAGAAGTTAAAGAATAAGTTGACTTCAGCTCTAACTTTGACCCTACCAAGGGTGATGATGGTTTCATAGTTTATTGCGATTCTTCTCTTGTTGGTCTAGGTTGTGTGTTGATGCAGTATGATATGGTGGTGGCTTGTGCTTCTAGGCAGTTGAAAGTTCATTAAAAGAACTACCCTACTCATTATATGGAGTTGTTAGAGGTGGTATTTTCACTGAATATTTGGTATCACTATCTCTATGGGGTTCATGTTGACATTTTTTTTATCATAAGAGCCTGCCGTATGTGTTTACTCAGAAAGAGCTAAATCTCAGGCAAAAGAGGTAGCTTGAGTTGTTGAAGAACTATAATATGAGTCTTCACTACCATCAAGGTAAGGCTAACATTGTTGCATATTCTCTTAGCAGGTTATCCATAGGGAGTCTGGCTCATATAGATCAGGATAAATAGGAATTAGTGAAGGCTATTGACTATTTGGCTAGTCTTGTAGTTCGTCTTACAGACTCTGAGGATGGTGGTGTATTTTTGCATTCGGTATCGTAGTCATCTTTTGTTGTTAAGATAAATAAAAAGCCAGAGTTGGATCCTGATTTGATGAAGATTAGAGAAAATATGGGTTAGCATTGGGTTGTTGACTTGTGATTGGTGGTGATGGTATCCTGAGGTCCCAAGGTAGGTTATATGTTCCTGACGTTGATGGGTTGAGGTAAAGTATTCAAGCTAAAGCTCATGAATCTCTTTATGCTATTCATCCTGGTTCTACAAAGATGGATCATGATCTCAGGGAGTTCTATTGGTGGAATAATATGAAATGAGATGTGGCTATGTGTATGGTATGCCAATAAGTAAAAGTTGAGCACATGAGACCCGATGGTTTGTACCAAGAGATTGAGTTGCCCGAATGGAAATGGAAAGTGATTAACATGGATCTTATTACCAGTTTTCCTTTGTCTCAAATTTAGTATAATTCAATTTCGGTCATTATGGATAGGATGACCAAGTCCGCTCACTTTTTGTCAGAGAGGACTATTTATTTGCCAGAAAATTATGCTAAGTTTTATCTTGCAGATATTATGAAATTGCATAGTGCTCCAGTTTCTATTATTTCAAATCGTGGAACCCCATTCTCATCTTATTTTTGAAATTTATTTCATAAAGGTTTGGGAACTAAGGTATGCCTTAGTATCACTTTCCACTCGCAGTCGGATAGACAAGCGAAGAGGACCATTCAAACATTGAAAGATATGCGTTATACTTGCGTGATCGACTATGGTGGTAGTTGTTTCAACCATTTGCCTTTGATTGAATATGCTTATAATAATAGTTATCACTCTAGCATTGCTATGGATCCTTTTAAGGCAATGTATGGTAGGAGATGTCGTTCTCCTATTGGGTGGTATAAAGTTGGTGAGGGTAAATTATTTGGCCCAAACTTGGTTCACCAAGTTTTGGAAAAGGTGCAGGTGATTCATGATAGATTGAAAACCTTTTAGAGTTAAGAAAAGTCATATGTGGATGTAAGGCGTTGGGATTTGGAGTTCAATAGTGGCGATTGGATATTCTTTAAGGTATCTCCCATGAAAGGAGTGATTCAGTTTGGTAAGAAGGGGAATTTAAGTCCTCAGTATGTTGGTCCATACTTGATTTTGAAGGGGGTTGGCAATGTTGCCTATGAATTAGAGTTGCCTTCTAGTTTAAGATCCATTCATCCGATTTTCCACGTCTTTATATTAAGGAAGTGTGTGGGTGATCATTCATCAGTTGTTCCTTTGAAAGGGTTGGGTATTTCAAACTGCTTATCATATGAGCTGGTCCCGGTTGAGATATTGGATTGTCAAGTTCGTCAGTTGCAAACAAAGGATGTGGCTTTTTTAAAGGTCCTTTAGAGGAACCATAAGGTTAAAGAGACGAGGACATGATGTCTAAGTATCCATTCGTATTTTCTTCTCCTGGGATTCGTGCGAAAGGTTTGTGTTCTTCATCATACTTTTGTCTTCAAAATTTGCTAAAGAAAAATTTCCTTGCATCATTCTTTTTAAACTTAGATAAAGGTTAGTTTGATATGTAATGATGCATTATCTCATACATGTGATTGGCTTACTCATTATTCAAGGATGAATAATCCAAGTGGGGGGAGGGGGTGGGGGGAATTGAAACACATAGTTTTTACCCTTAGAAAATTCTTGAACATTGAGTTTATGGACATCATACGACTTGTGTGTATTAGTCATATGATGTTGTACGGGTTAGGGTCCCTCCTCTCGTCTATAAATTAGTGTGGTTTGGTTGGTTTCTTTCCATGGTACGAATGGACATCTTACCTCTCATATGTTAGGGTACGAGGTGTACATGGTGAGGTCATATGATGCCCTAAATTTAGCCTAGTGCATTTTTTTTAAGGTATGAGTTAGACTATTTTGGACATATGTTGGTCAGTATAGAGATCCAAGATGATGCTAGGGTACGAGATAGGGGTACAATATGTACCCTAGGGTACGGTTTAGGGGGATGGGTCGTACCTTCCTACGACCAACTATTTAACTTTTAAGTTGAAGGTATTCCGGACATTCCCACCCCAAAACCCTTGAGTTCCCATATCTTAAAACATGTTTTGGCCCCTTATAACCCAATATTGAAAGATCAAACACTCCAAAAAACACTCTCTAAACTCTTTCTTAAAGATTAGGTATAGGGTTCTTTAAAGGTATTCATCTTGAGGCTTAAGAGTCAAGTTTCTTTCGTTAATCTTCTTGAATAAGGCATGTGACTCTTCAATCATTGTTATTTCATAAATTCATATGTTTTAACGTGTGACTATGATTCTTAAAAGGTGATTTTGAAAACCAAAATTGAGGGTTTTGTTGCATATGGTTGAGTATTGTTTACTCTTTGTTTAACTTGTGTCTGTACATATTTTTTATCATGATTTGAACATGTAGGTGCTTGGTAATTATGGTTTAACAAATGGGTCATGGTTTACCCTAAACTTGATGGTTTTTACCTTGATTTTGGCCTTGATAATAGTATTTCCTCAAAGAATTTGTGAAAATGTCTAAGAAAATAAAATAGTTACATGAAAATAGTGTTTTAAACTAAGGCTTTGATGAATATGAATGGTTGGTAAATGGTTTTGTGAAGGCCTTATTGTCCATGTAATGGTTTAAATGGTAACCTTTGTGGTTTAATTAGTTGAATGGGTTTGATTCCCTAAACACTAACTTGGTTTATTTCTTTGTGAGACAATTGGTTCGAGTCCCTACACATTGGATTGAACAGGTGTCTTTTTCCGAAGTCAAATGCATTCATGGTTGATTGATAATAGTAATGGAATGTGGTATACTTGTAAGTAGTGTTAGTATGACAATACCAATGAAGTAACTTTGGTAAGTAATTGACTTAACGGTTGTGTATGTGGAATGATGGTTTTAAATTTGGCTTTAAAGTGGGATGTGTAGCCGGGCCATGAATGTGGAGTACCAAGGACTAATACTGGAAATTGCATTAGCCGATGCGGGTGTCTTTTGATAGGGTGGTTAAAGTCCCTTGAATGAGCATATGAAATGGTGGTTTGAGTCCCTCTTACTACATGTATTGGTGCTTAAGTCACCTTGATTATGCCGGGAGGTTTTAGTCCCCCTTAAAGGAATATACAGATATAGATTTTCTCTGGTTCGTGTGGCTAATGCACTGGGGCCCTTCCAGCTTAGGGAGAGCTAGGCCCATATAGCCTTTTGGTGCCTTGTTCTATGACGATCATTCTACACAGCCTGGGTTAATGATTTCAAAGTTTATGTTAATCTTGTTCCTTATCCCGGCTATCATAAATGTATATATATATATATTTGTATGTATTCATTGATATATGTATTGATTGATTGGTTTTGATCTGTTGGCACTATTTTATCCTTATACTTGAGTTACAAGATGGCCCTCCAACCACTAACCATCTTCGATGTTATATCCCCACGCGATGTAGATGCTGGTCATACTACACCTCCTACTCAGTGATTGGACTTTGGGAACAACTTTTGTTGACTTAAAGTGGTAATCTTCCATACTTCGGAACGCTTTATTTCTAGTTTTAGTTTCTTATGTTTCCATTAGTTTGTGTTGGACATTGGTTTTGGCTATGGTCAGGAGCATGTCCCGATCAGATGTTATTTTAATTTCAGATATAGGCTTTGTGAGACTACTATGGGTTGGTATAGGTAGTATCAGTAGTGGTTTCATCCTTGGTATTGGTATGGTATTAGGGCTGATATCATATGACTTTATTTGATTTGTGATTGTTCCATTTTATTATGGTATGGATATGGACTTGGTTATTATTTTGGTTTTGGTTATGGTTGTTAGTTGGCATTGGATGTTTAGACTTGTTTGGGTTGGCCATGGTCCTGAACCTATCTTAAAGTATTTGATTTAATAATTACTTTATCTTGTTATGTGTTTGGAATTCATCCGACTTAGGGTATATGATTGGTGTTGGGATTGGGTAGTGGGGGTGGTCTCCGGTCCTTGTTGGACTTGGGATGCCCATTACGACAAGGCCTTGGTTTGGGTCGTGTCAATGATGAAAATATTTTTGAATGTAAAGAGCATGTTGATGGTGTGAATTACTACTTTTGAGACTCTTAGTCTCTAGTTCATTAATCTTGTACTTATTGTCTTAGTGATTAAATTTATGCCATTGTTTGGTTGAGAGTCCATAATAATTTGAGTTGAGCATATGCCATGTGTGTGTGAGGGGTTTATATATTCCATGTTGAATTTGATGTTAGAACTTTCCTAATGTGAGTGCAAAGCAAAATAAAGTTTATGGGTTTGGGAGATGATATAGGAATTTCTTTGATAGCCATGTCACGTACCCTGTTTTACTTACCCCTGTGCATAATCCTAGTTAACCCCATTGAGCCTTTAGCTTTTCTTTGGTAGCTTCACATGTAGCCTAATCCCTTTGTTTGATTGACTGTAATTTGATCCAAAACTCCTAAGTGCTTTAGTTAAAATATTAATTGAGTTATGGAGTTTGAAATTCAAGAAGAAAAAAGGTGAAAGTGAAGCCCCAAAGATATAGCTTTTGGAGTCAAAAAATTGCTATGTGTTATTGTTGGGAGTTGTGTAATGAGAAGAATAAAGTTTTTTCAAATTGAATAATATGTAAATAGAATACTCCCACTATAGTGCATATGAGTAAGCTTAATGAGATATGACAAAACAAAAGATGTGGCTAAGTAGAAGTGGTGTAAATGGGTTATTAGAGGTGAATTGAATGAGTAGTGTGATGTATTAAAGTACTTAGGGAAGATAGTCACTATTACTCGGTAGAATAGTCCCTGCCTATCCTTTATCCTACATTACAACCCTTGAAGACGTATTTGATCCTAATCTTCATCATTCTGATATTAGTGGAGTACTACACTAAGGAAAAGCCTATGGTTCATCTTGTGTATCTTGTGAATTCATTGTGAGAGAGAGCGTAACTTGATTCTTACACCCAGTCGGTAATAAATTGCATCCATGTGAGTGATTATGGGTAACTCAATATTGTTGTGATGTAACATGTTTGATGATTATTTGGTGATTTTTATGATGTCTTTGGTTAAGTAATATTCATGAATTTGCCAACTTGGTGAGTCATTCTTGAGGCTAGGATGTTTTGGAGTAGTGTTCTTGAACTTCCAATTGTCTATAACATGCATAATGTTAAAACTTGCATTCTGTGTAGTCATTGTAGTACTAGCTTGAGTGTCTTGCTTGTGGTAGAAGTGTGCAGTCTTCTATGAATATGGTGCTTATAGTAAACAGTTGTTCGAGGACAAACAAGGCTTTAAGTGTGGGGTGGTGATCTGAGCTGGATTAATGCACCTCAATATTGTTATGCAAGCTTATTTAGCCTTATTTTGAGAACAATTTGTGTTCTTAATGTGTTTTTAATGGTATAGTCAAGCATGTAAGTGTTAAACTATATGATTACAATGTTTAAGTTTAATTCAAACAAGTTTGGATTAAAATTAGTCATGTAGAGTTCAAATGAGAAAACTAGTTTTACTAGCTTGAGCTAGGTGTTTGTTGCATTCAAACTCATAGGCATGTGTAAGTGATCGTACAAGTAATGTAGAGACTTAGATAGTCAAATATCGTTCCAACGAGGACTAAGAAACTAGAAAATTAACCAATTTTAGTTTTAAAAAAGGAGGTATTAAGTGTTGTAAAGTATCAAGATGATTCTTAAATTGTGAAAAAATGTAAATAAATAAGAAATAGCAATTTGTGAAAATAGCAAGCAAGCAACGGTTGTAAAAGTAATGATGAGAATTCCAAGGTTGAGGCACATTTAACAATCACTCTTCTTATCGTATTCTAGTTGGTTATCGATTATTAATTCTCAAGGTTTATGGTACAATCTTGTTCTCCTGACTTCAAATTTTTTATCTATTTGAATATTGCAACTACAACTACAAAAAGAGATGCAATAATTTATTTAGATGCATGCAACGATCTTCTTGCAATCGAACCAAACAAGGCTCCTAGGTATATCCCTATCCTAGATGCTAATTCAAACCCCTTATTTTATAAAAAGGTTCGAACCTTGCTCCTTAATTTCCTCATTCTATCCCATAATTCTCCTTCCAAATTCACATAGAAATATTAATTTATTCTAATGGTGGCCATTTATCAAAATAGTAAGCTCAAGAAATTAAGAAAAACCCATACGATAATCCAACAAGAAATTACGATAAAGAATATCAAAGAGTAATCATGTTCTTGACCTCAACCCCATAACAAGGGTGTTTAGCCACTCATGTTTGAATTCAACTTCAAAAATAAGCAATTAATCATACCCAAAATTAATCTTGGAGTGAAAAAGTTCAAAAGAAACTCTAAGAACCCTAAAACAGAGATTTTTGTGTTTTTCCGCCACTGCTATGCTTTTCAAAAAGTGTCTGAAATTGTGTTCACGTGTTCCTTATATACTGGGACAAAATTAGCCTGTAAGGGATTAACCAACCCACCACATTGCTTATCACGTTGATGACACTAATTAGTTGGGTTATGCATTGTTTCAATCAAGCCAATGCATCGCATTGGATATCACGTTGAAGGAGCGACGCAACGCGTCGCTATCGCATCGACACATTGGAATTCCACTTCTGTAATTTGGCTAAGGCACAACTCTTTTCTTTTATACTTGCTTCGGCCCTTCTCTGGATGATTTTTGACCTACTAAAGTGCCTTTCCTCATCAAGATAACCAATTCCACAACATCAATGATAACTTGCTTCATATCATGCCCCCAATTTTTGTCAAAATCCATTGAAAATTCACCCTACATCACTAATAACGTTGGTTAGATATAAAACTCAATTAAGGCTCAAATGTAATAAGAATAACATGTATTATCTTTTGAAACAAGTCCAAACATAGGTGAATATCGGTGATTGGACATATAAATACGCCCAAGATCACCACCCCACACTTAAAACCTTGTTCGTCCTCGGACAATCACAAACAAAATACTTAATTAAGCTTCACATCACAACTTAAGAATTATACTTGCGTTGGGAACTTAAAATTTATTACAATGACTCTTCATCTAAAAACATGTCAAGAATACTTTTATGCACATGAACAATTTGTTTCAAACCTCCTCATCTCAATAGTGACATCCGATTTGTTGGAAAACTTAATCCAATCATTCTTTTAAACAAAACAATAAGTAATTCAGACTTTCATCCGCATGCACCCTTACAACAAGAAAGTTTTCCCATACCGCTTACAAATTTTCAATATTTCTCATGAGGGGAATATCAAAATTCGATCACTCACTATCAACAAAGAATTCATACATGATAGATAATGAACCATAAGGTTGTCCTTAGTGTACTACTCCACTAATAGTCGGATGTTGAAATGTAGGATCAATTAGGTTTTCCATGGTTTCAATGTAGGCTAAGGGATGGGTAGGAACTATTTAGGAATTAGTGACTAATCTTGCTGACCGCTTTAATACATGTCAATTTTCAATTGAAATCACATTCTATCAACCTAATTTTTCACTTTATTACCTTTACACATCATTTGTTTCACCCCAATCTCATTAAGAACATTAACATAAACTATGGTGGGAACATTTTTATTTTACATCATGATTCAATTTCTAGTTTTTCTTGACACCCATTTACTGTTACGCACTCCTATAATAGCCACCCTCAACTAAAGCTATTCCCCTTGGTTGAGGTGCACAGTGTCCGAAATAGACCAGGGCAAAAATAAGTTCATTGTAATCCAATTAGGCAATAAAAAAAACTAAACTTCCTTTAGAACTATTTCTTTAACTCCCAACCACAACAATTTTGCACCAATAACTTATAATTTTGGGGCTTCACTTTCACCTTTTTCCTACCTCAATTTCACACTCCTTATTCGATTACTTTTCGATGGTAAAATGCTTAGGACCTTTGAATCAAATTAAGTGTATCAAAGAAGGGATAAGGCTAAGTACAAAGCTACAAAAAAATCATGCTATTGGCTCAAAGGGGCTCACTAGGGAGATGCATAAGGGTAAGTAAATAAAGTCCTTACAATTCAGCTAACAAAGAAATGCCTAAATCACTTCCTACACCTAACACCCTTTATTTTTCTTTGTAAACACACCGGGTAAGTTCCTATACATGTAGAATATAAACAAGCACTCACACTCACGGTGCATGCAAGGAATCAAATTGGATCCTTAAGGTTCCCGATCTTGTTCTTTGTCAAATTCAACATTAAGCCAACAAATCATATCACACCTATTGAGAATTAGTATCTAAATTTAACTCCTTTTTCCTTTTGTTTAAAAATGAATTCATTTAAAGTCACTATAAAAATGGCCCAACACAAAGTACTTCTTAAAAATCGTGATTGGGCTCTCATGAATTTCTCAGCTTCTAAAGGCTAACTCCCCTTAAGACGGTCGTCATCCATCTATCATAGGGGAGGTCAACTAACTATGACAATTTTTATTGCATCACCTTGAGGGTAAAAATAAGAATTTCCATTGAGGGAAAAAATTAATACTTTAAACTAAAACAATAAGCGAAAATTGCCTTGAGGGCAAATTGGAGCAATACTTTCAAATTACTAACTATTATAGACATAGTATTCCAAATAGTTAGAAATACAAAGATTAACATCCAAATACAAAAATAAAAACTTGCCAAAGCAGAAATAAAGATGAAACTATCTAACCAACATAAGTAGAAGAAAAAAAGAAGAAGGAATGAGATTCCACCGCCTCATACTTAAAAGGAAGAACTGTCCTAGTGCTTGCAAAATAAGAATAGTATGAATTAGGGAGGGACTCCCCCTCCCTAATCACATATCATCCACGTCATCCATGTCAGCATCAGACTCTCCATCTCTTGAGTCTACATCATCACCAGTAACCTTTTCCTCTAACTCATCATATGAATAATGCAGCCGCCGCTCCTCGTGCATGGGAACATCATCATCAACCATCTCTACAAAATTGGGGCCTATACTTAGCATGGTCTGGGCATGACTCCTGAGTGGATAGTCAAACTCTACAACTCGAATCTCCTTCTGGTAGCAGGACACCCATCAATCTACAACTGCAGCATTTGAAGCCCATACATTCAGGCAGTGATCTCATCATTCCAAGCATGGTGCTTGGGCATAGTAAATATAGCACCAAAAGGTGCACTCCCCTTAGTACGGGACAAATCCAATGGTCTAGTGTTTACCACTGGTCTATAATCAATGTACACCTCCTCAACACTATGCACCCATAGAAATAGTTTTAATAATCCACCAAATCATTACCGACGAGTTTCCTGGAACCGTGCTTTCCTCATAGCTGAGAAGATCACCGCACCCACATTCACATCAACATTATCACGCATAAAGGCAGAAATGATACATACCCTATCACGTGTCACTTCAGTCAAATATGTCCTATGGATAAGGCAAGCATAGATAATATTGACCCGTAAGCAGGACTCCCTGTTCATGTGAGCAAAGGGGAGGGATACATGAGTGTTGTTCTCTTTATGAAATTTCCATTGGTCAGTCGAACAGGTTCCACATAATAAATATTGAATGTGTGCATAGTGTGGCTTAACATTCATCAACTTCAGTGGTTTAGTATCAACCTTGAACGTTCCTAGGAGGACATTCAAAGTGTTAGCCATAAAAGTGACCACCTTTTCCCTTATCTCAATTTTTGAGTCTCTGTCTCGCGGGTCTCAGTTTGCATAATATTCATGCACAAGTCTCAGATTGCACTCAGTGGTCTGCTCGAATAAGAAATTCATATATAGTGCCTCTATTCTATGCACCATACTCGGGAACCCTTTCAGCAAGCATAGTTGATCAATAAATTGGTCCACCGAATATTTTGACTCCTTGTGTAATAAATACCATTTCTTTCCTACTTCCACAACCCCTTTCTTTCCATACCTCCTAAATTGACCATGTGAAATAGATGGTGCTTGGGGCCAGCCACAACCTTACCCTTCATTGGTTGACTAGACATATCACTTAGTAATCACAGAAGTCAACAAACCATCAAACACGGCATCTTGGTTGAACTAACCAACACTAAGTGTTAAATCCATCCCACACTTAGTTGCTACCACTGCTGCACAAGTAGGGGAACTAGGGTACTTAGACTTCCCCTGTTCAATCGCATAAACACATCTTTTCCAAAAATTGAGCAAAGATTAATTCCAATCATTATTCCACAATAGGGAAGAGACAATCCATATTTCTCTACCCAAATAACTCTATGTTCACCATATTTTATTATGTCACTCAAATCAAACTACCATTCATTCATGCATCTACTCAAGGTGACATCTCAACACAATTTTATGCAGAATGACTAGCATGTAATTAATTCACTAGTAGACATATCACAATTCATAGCAACTCCTAAGTGCATTGTTTAACAAACCACCCCATACTAAAAAAAAACCAAAGTACTTAGACTACCCTTGTTGTTTATCAATATGCTAACCACAATTTCCCCATATCACAATAAATTAAACTTAACCTTCTTTTAATTTTTCACATCCATGGGCGTCCTCATTTCATCAAACAACTCAGATAATACCTTGATATTTAAACAAGACCACACTAATCATAATTTCATATGAACTAAATTCAAGAGCACACATATCACCACAATATTCCAATCACTAAGAAAATTGAGAGTGGTTGGGGAACCCCACACATAACTAGTGTCATGGTTGTACAACTACATTACCTAATGGCACTCAGATTTCCCTTGTTATCAACGTACACCATAGATACAAATTTAGGTGCCATACCCCACACATAGTTTCTAACACAAAATTACTCCATATATGCAAAATACCACAATGACTTATGGACTAATAGGCTCGTCCATTAATGCATAAACACTAACCCAACATAAACTCATAATTCATGTAATGCAAAATAAAATGTCATGGTACAAATCAATTATTAACGTCAAGTATAACTAATATTTGGTCGATTCTTGAACTTTATCTAGAAAAAGAATTAGAGTGGAGCACTTACCTTGCAATTATTTGAAGAAGATGAAGATGAAAACCCTTTATGCTTGAAAAAAAACAAAATTGAGAAGAGAATTTTTAAGGGAACGGGATTTAGGGCCGATGGCTAGGGTTTCTAAGGAAAGGGGAAGTGGGAACTTAAAGGGGTATTTATAAAGGTTACATGGTTGGTATACTTATCGCATCGCATTGGTAAACACATTGGTAACCGATGCAACGCATTACTATCGCGTAGATCCACTGGACTTAAGGTTTAAAAATTTCACTAAGTATATATTTTGGACAAGTGACGTGATGCATTAGTAAACGCATTGACTGGAGATGCCACGCGTCACTATCGCATTGATCCACTAAAATTTTCCAACAAAATTTTATTCTAAATTTTGGGCACGGGCACAGTGACACAACGCAGTGGGTAGCATTGGGCTACTAGAAATGGCCCTCAAAAAATTTTCTAAGGCAAATTTTTCATCATTTAGGGGAATATTTCATTCCCCCTTAACTTATCACCCCATAGCGCTTATGTCACTTATCCCAGGGCTCTCAATTGAAATCATCCACCACCAAATTTCTCATTCTTGCATGTTAAAAAAAACAACAAACTACGTAAAAAAAAGTTGGTTTCCTCCCACTCAGCGCCTTATTTTTAGTCATGACACGACTTATCTTTTGGTATTTTTACTTTTATTTTTTTCCTTTCTAACAACTAAAAATTAAACTTCACTATTACATTACATTAAATTCATGGGTTGCCTCCCATGTAGTGCCTTCATTTACGTCATGGCACAACTTAACTTAATCTCACTCATCCGCAAAGGTGATGGACACATTGTGCTTATCTTCCTAATTGACCCAATAATGCTTCACACATTGTCCATTCACCAAGAACTTCTCAGTCTTTTCCTTGTTCCAGAGCTCCACCGCACCATGAGATATCATATGTACTACCTCAAAAAGGTCAGACCACTTAGATCGCAACTTATCAGAAATACTTTCAACCTCAAATTAAAGAGCAAAACAAGTTGTCCCAGTTCAAAAAGTCTATTAAGGATATGCTTGTCATGCCATTTTTTGGACTTGTCTTTATATAGTTTGGCATTCTCGTAAGCATGGAGACAAAACTCATTAAGTTCAAAATGCTGCAACAATCTCTTCTCACCTGCAGCCTTAATATCAAGATTCAATTATTTAACTCCCAAATATGCTTGATGTTCTAGCTCTAAAGGTAAATGTAAGGCTTTCCCATAAACCAAATGATATGGAAAGGCTTCTATGGTCGTCTTATAATCTTTCCTATAAGCCCATAATGTATCATCTAGCTTTTCAGCCCAACTTTTCCTCTGAACATTGACAGTCTTTTGAAAAATCTGCTTTATCTCCTAATTGGATACCTTTACTTGACCACTTATTTGTTGATGGTATGAAGTGGCCACCTTGTGTCTAACACCATATTTCGCTAAATGATATTTAAGCAAAGTGTTAATAAAATGCGTACCTCCATCACTGATTATAGCTCTAGGAGTGCCACACTTGGAGCATATGTGCTTCTTTACAAATTTCAATACAACTTTTGCATCATTAATGGGATAAGCTACAGCTTCCACCTACTTGAATTCATAATAAAATACCACTAGGATATATGAGTTGCCATTGGATGGTGGGAATGGTCCCATAAAATCTATCCCCCAAACATCAAATACCTCTACTTCAAGAATATTGTTTAAGGGCATCTCATGACGCCTTGAAATTGTACCTAACCTATGGCACTAATCACAACCCTTCACAAAAGCCACTATATCTCTGAACAATGCTGGCCAAAAGAAACCGAATTGTAACAGTTTTTTGGCTGTTATTTAACCCCCATGATGGCCACCATAAGGAGATAAATGACACTTCTATAGAACTTGTGTAAATTCAGCTTCTGGAACATATCTGTGTACAACTCTATCAGGACCCTACTTGAAAAGATACGACTCATCCCATATGTAAGCACGAGAATCATTTAGCAATTTCTTTTTCTGTTGAATTATAACTTATGAAAAGCACACCCCACACACTAATAAGTTCATGATTTCCGTATACCATGAAACTTCACTCACCTCTATAGACAAAAAAATTTTATTGGGAAAATCTTCCCGAATGTAAAAAGTTTCATCAACAATGTGGTCATGATTCTTTAGCCTTGACAAATAATCTGCAACCTGAGTCTCAACTTTTTTTTATCACACACTTCCAAGTGAAATTCTTGAAGCAATAAAATCAACCTGATCAACCGTGGTTTTGTATCTTTTTTGTTGAATAATTACTTAATAGCAGCATGGTCTGTGTGAACAATAACCTTGGTGCCTACCAACTATGATCTAAATTTATCGAATGTATAAACTAGTGCTAACATCTCCTTTATTATGACTATCTAATTTATCTAGTCATCATTCAAGACTTTATTTGCATATTAAATAGAAAAAAATACCTTGTATTTTCATTGCCCTAAAACTGCTCTTACAACCACATCGCTTGCATCACACATTAGCTCAAACGATAGCTCCCAATTTAGAGAAATCAAGATGGGTGCTTCTGTCAATTTTTTCTTCAACTTCTCAAAAGTTTTTGTAGAATCAGCCCCAAAATCAAACATAGATTTTTTTCTAATAATTTACACATAGGGCTTGCAATCTTAGAAAAATCCTAAAGAAAACGTCTGTAGAAGCCCGCATAACCTAAGAAACTTTGCACTCCCTTCACTGTTGTAGGACATGGCAGCTTTTCAATCACTTCAATTTTGGCTCTATATACTTTAAGTCCTCTACATGACACCTTATGTTCTAGGACTATTCCTTCCTTGACCAAAAAGTAGCACTTTTCCCAATTCAGCACCAGATTTGTTTCTTCACAATGATCTAGGACTCGACCTAGATTCTGCAAGTATACATCAAAAGAATTACCTTAAACAAAGAATTCATCCATGAATACCTCAAAAAATTCTTAAACCATGTCATAGAAAATTGCCTTCATGGATTTTTGAAACATTGCAGGTGCATTACAGAGTCCAAAAGGCATGCATCTAAATGTGTATGTGCCATATGGGTAAGTAAAAGTAGTCCTTTCTTGATATTGTAGCATAATGGTGATCTGATTATATCCTAAGTATCCATTAATAAAATAGTAGTACTCCTTCCCTGCCAGCCCATCCAACATTTGATCAATGAACGGGATAGGATTTTGATCCTTTCTTAAGGGTTAATTTAGCATACGGTAGTCAATACAGATTCTCCATCCAGTCACCATGGGAGTGGGAATAAGATCATTAGATTTATTAGTAATCATAGTTATCCCACCTTTGTTTGGGACACAGTGTACTGGGCTTACCCACTTGCTCCTGGAAATTAGATAAACAATCCCATTGCCAAACCACGTGATGACTTCTTTGCATATCACTTCCCTCTTTACCAAATTAAATCATTTTTGTTGCTGCACCCTTGGTTTGTAACCTTTTTCCATGTATATGTTGTTCATGCAAAAAGATGGATTTATCCCGATAATGTCAGACATCTGCCACTCAATTGCCTTCTTTCTTCTTTTCAAAACTGCCATAGCTTTCCTTATCTGTACATTAGATAAACCTGTAGACAAAATAATATGCAAGGTATCATTTTCACCACAGTAAACATATTTCAAATGAGGATAAAGAACCTTAAGCTCTAATTTTAGAGCTTCATTAATTAAAGCTTTGGGTGATGGGCCAATTGGCCTGTTCAATGGCTCAAAAGCCAACTTTCTAGTTTCAATAACTGTCGAATTCATAACTTGAACCAATGCCAGTGACTCCATATCTCTATAAAGATCATGACCCACAAAATTTTGCTCTAATGAATCATCTAACAACAACAACCTAAGATCAGCCTTCTGTCTATAACAGATATAGCATATAACTCCTCATATATAGAAGGCAATTTTAGTGCATTGTATACATCAAAAACCTCCACTTTATCATTCACTCTCATAGATATCTTCCCTGCTACCACATTAATAAGTGACTGTCCTATTGCTAGGAATGGTCGCCCTAAAATAAAGGGAACAACCGAATTAGCCTTAAAATCAAGAATCACAAAGTCTAATGAAAAAATTAATGATCCCACTTGCACTAGGACATCTTCGGTAATTCCATCCATTCTAGAAAGGGACCTGTCAGGAAACTGCAAAATAATGGTCGTCGGTTTGGGACTCCCAAGACCCATCCTTCAGAACCAAGAAGTAGGCATGAGATTGATGTTTGCTTCTAAGACATATAATCCATGGGCACTAATGGCCTGCCCAATAGTGATCTGCAAATTAAAACTACCTGGATCCTTCAACTTCATGGGCAGTTTGTTTTGTATCTTAGATGTGCACTTCTCAATAAGTGCAACTGTAGCATACTCTGTTAATCGGTTCTTGTTTTCCACTATGTCCTTCAGGTATTTTGCATATTTTGGAACAATCTTTAGAATATCAACTAGAGGAAGATTTACATGAACCTACTTTAGAAGATCCAAAAACTTCTTGTAACTAGCCTTCTATTGATGCTTTCTTTGCCTTTAAGGAAAGGGTAAAGGTATATCCTTCTTTAAAATATGAATTTCATCATCTATAAAATTTTCCTTGACCTCTTTCTACTCATTGGCTTTAGAATCATCGTCAGTGGTTGTGAGACTATCTTTCTTAGGTACCGACTTCTTTAATTGTAACCCACTCCTCTTGTGTTTTGTGCTCCCATAATTTGACCAAGTTGCAACTCCAAATTCTTAGTAATTAACTATTGACTCTTTAAATCTATTGCAAACTGTGCTTGATTAGCTAAAAGTTCCTTCATCATCTTCTCTGTATTACTTGTTTGAGTAGTAGCTTGATTATTCTTATCGTGCTGTTGATTCTATTGCACTATCCCCTTATATTGATTATTATTATGTGCCTGATTTCCACCTCATGAGAAATTTTGATGATTTCTGCAATTGGGATTATATGTGTTACCAAAGTTTTGTTATCCTGGATGATTAGAATTCCCCACATAATTAACAAAATTTGGATTAACCGCACATGCATCTGCTGCGTGCTCACTACTTTAACAAACCTCACACCAAAAATTTACCTATTGGACTACATTAGTTATAGCTGAAGCTTATGGAACCCACAATTTTATGTTGTTCAACTGAGTATGCATCTAATTTTGCATTTTTACAAGCTAAGCTGATAGAGCAGTGAATTGATCTTCCTCTAACACACCTGCAACCTTCTTAGGAGTACTCCTTGAGTCAGTATGCCATTTAGGGTTCCCTTATGAAATTCGATTTAGAAGTGTGTATAATTCATCATAAGTTTTCTCAAGAGATTGCCCACCTGCTGCTAAATCCAAATGAATCTTTGTATTTGGCTCTATCCCCTCAATGAAAGTATGAAGAAGAACATCATTAGACTAATGATGGTAAGGGAAATTTCTTAGCATACTTTTAAATCTCTCCCAAGCTTGGTAGATATTATCTTCTTCTTTCTGTGTGAAACTCAGAATCTCACTTCTCAATTATGCAGTCTTTCCTGATGGAAAGAATTGAATAAGTAACTTTCGAGCTAGACCTTCCCAAGAAGTAATGGAGAGTGGTGGTTCAGCATATAGCCACCTCTTATCTTCCCCAATTAAAGAAAAGTAAAAGAGAGTCAGTCGAATATAATCAGTATTCACCTATTCAGGAATGTAAGGATTGCTTATTTCCAGGAAGGTCTGTATGAGCTGCTACGGCTCTTCATGTGAAAATATGGCAAATTACCCAGCCAAATTCAAAAATTGCACCATATTCTTCTTTAATTCAAATTAATGACCTGGCTCAGGCTTACGAATATTATTAGATGTATGGTTCGTAAGTAGGATTGCTACCTCATGAATAGGCATAGTAGCTGCTTGAGCAGGAATAGCTAGGATAACTGGAGCTAGGACATGTCTGTCATTTGGATCAACTGGATCATTTTGTTATTCAACTATTTAAACTTGTTAAATTGGATAACGAGATCTTCGCCTCTGTTGAAATACCAATTCTAGTTTAGAAAAAGGCTATACCAACTCTCTATCTCTCACCAGTCCTATATTCAGCTAAACCTGCAAAAATTCAGCCGCTAAGATCAAATCATTAATGCTTAAACTTACTTTAAAAAACCAAAAATTTAGTAAATTATTAATTATACTAGTTCCCCAGCAACGGTGCCTAAATCTTGTTAAGTTTAAATGCACACGCAAGTGTACGTGATTGTACTAGTAATGTAGTGACTTAGATAGTCAGATATCATTCCCACGAGGACTAAGCAACTAGCAAATTAACCAACTTTAGTTTTAGGTAAGGAGGTATTAAGTGTTGTAAAGTATCAAGATGACTTATAAATTATTAAAAAAATGTAAATAAATAAGAAATAGAAATTTGTGACAATATCAAAGCAAGCAACCATTGTAAATAGTAATGACGAGAATTTAAGGATAGAGGCACTTCTAACAATCATACAATTCTCTCTTCTTATCACATTCTAGTTGGTTATTGGGTTATTGATTCACAAGGTTTATTGTACAATATTGGTCTCCCGACCTCAAATCTTCTATCTATATGAATATTGTAACTAAAACTACTAAAAGACGTGCAACGAGTCATCTAGATTCGTACAACTATCTTTTTGCAATTGAACCAAATAAGACTCCTAGGTATATCACTATTCTAGATGCTAATTAAGACCCCTTATTTTATAAAAGGGTAAGAACCTTGCTCCTTAATTTCTTCACTCTAACCCATGATTCTGCTCTCGAATTCACATTAAAGTATTGATTTATTCTAATGGTGGCCACTCATCAAAATAGTAAGCTCAAGAAATTAAAAATAACTATACGATAATTTAGCAAGAAATTACGATAAATAATATCAAAGAGTAATCATGTTGTTGACCTCAACCCCAGAACAGGGGTGCTTAGCCATTCATGTTTGAATTCAATATCAACAATAAGTAAAACATGTTCTTGACCTCAACCCCAGAACAGGGGTATTTAGTTATTCATGTTTGAATTTAACATCAAAAATAAGTAATTAATCATATCCAAAATTAATCTTGGAGTGAAAAAGTTCAAAAGAAATTCTAAGAACCCTAAGAGAGAAATTTTTGTGTATTTCCGTCGCTACTATGCTTTTCAAAAAGTATCTGAAAATGTGTTCATGTGTTTCTTATATACTGGGACAAAATTAGCCTATACATGAATAACCAATGTTTTGCGTTTCTTATTGCATCGATGATTCCAATGCATCGCATGGTGTATCACGTCACTCAAGCCAATGCATCGCGTTAGATATCATATTGAAGGAGCAATGCAACGCATTGCTATCGTATCAACACACTAGAATTACACTTCTGAAATTTGGATAAGGAACAATTCTTTTCTTCTATACTTGCTCCATCTCTTCTCTGGATGCTTTTTAACCCACTAAAAGTCCTTTCCTCATCAAGATAACCAATTCCACAACATCAATCATCACTTGCTTCATATCATGCCTCCAATTTTTGTACAAATCCGTTGAAAATTCATCCTGCAACACTAATCATGTTGTTTTGATACAAAACACAATTAAGGCTCAAATGTAATAAGAATATCATATTTTATGTTTTTAAACAAGTCTAAACATGGGTTAATATTGGAGATTGGACATATAAATACATCTAAGATCAGTGTTGTTTAAGTTGATATCAGTGTATTTTAGTGTGCTTAATGAGTTTCTAATGGTATGACTATGTAATTATTGGTGGAAGAAATTTTTTATAGTGTTTAAGGTTCAATTGGATCAAGCCAAGAGTCAATGCACTCAGATAAAGATTAAAAGGATGAAACTATTTCTTAGCTTAAGTTCTAATTCCAAGTTGTAGATTATGTGTTGTTTTGAAATCAAATTCATGGTGTTGGATGTTATTGGATTCTTTGTGAGTTGATGATGATGATCTATGGATTATAAAAAATCTATAAATCAACTTAAAACAATATCACAAGGCTTGGAATTGAAAGACGAAGGCATGTTACAAGATTCGACACAAAATTTGACACTTTAGAGTAATGGCGCATCATAGAGGCAAGCCACGATAATTAGAGGCATGAAGTGGACATGGATGCTTCCTACGGGACACAAAATAGTGTATCACTAAGATTAAACCGTGACGCAGAGGCATACCACCACTATAAGGGGTGTGACGCTGACATGGTTCATTTTTTTACAACTTTTGTCCTCCCATAAATAGGACACTTGAACTTTATGCTAAACACCTTGGACGACTTTGAAACTTAGAGAGGGGATGGAAAATAATTCAATTATTATTTTATCTCCTTAATTTATATTTTTAATGGATTTTAGCATGTATTCATCTATCGTGATTACAGTATTGTCCATGAGAGGCTAAAAGCCACTTTTTTGGGGTTAAGGCCAAGAACATGATTACTATCGCTTTGAATTGATTTGGTATTTTTTACTTATCATATTTGGTTGTTTATTTATCCTTTTTATCACTATTTTAAGGATTATGTACCTTTATAATACATCCATATTCAACTTGTGAGCCCGGGATGGGGAACAAGAAGATAGAACATTGGAATAAATAAAGGGGAGTAGTACCCCTATATGGGTAAACTTTCCATCTTTTTATTAAGGACCTTCTGATCATTTTCCTTACCTAAAACCATATGTCCTTGCACTATATAAGTCATGGTAGCCTTCTAAGTCTTAATTTACAAGACTCAAATATTCTACATACTCTAAACACTTTCTTAAGCTTATCTTTGGAAAATTGGAGGCTAGGGTTTCAAGAGTGTTCTTCAAGAGGCAAAGAAGAGTCAAGTTTATTGGTGTGTCACCTTGTTTAAGGAATTTATCTCTTCCCCTCTTTAAATAACTCTAAACCCATGTATTTCACACTTGAATTAGTAAGTTTACATGTTGGTTTTGAATCAAATGAAAAGGTTTTGCTACCTAACAATGAAAAAGGATGATACTTTTTTATACTTGTGTTGCTACATGTTATTGATGGTAGATTTCATATTTGGATGCTTGTTTTATGTTTTTTAATATAATAGTCTTGAGTAACCCTAGTCTTGATGATATCTACTAAGAAAATGACCTTGTTACAAGTATGCACAAAAGGTGTTTGTGAAAATGTCTAACTCAATTATCAAGTAATATGATGGTAATGTGTAGAGCTAGAGCAATGGCCTAATGAGTATAAATGATTGATAATGATTTTGTTAGCGGTAGTATAACCATGTATTTCTTAATGATGACATTATTAGTTTTATGGCTAATAAGGGGTTGAAACCCTAAACATAAAAATGAACTTGATGTGTATGTTGAGTCTAAATGTTGTGAGAATATGGTGTAAGCTTGCTAATGAAATGTGAAATATTTTGTGAGTTTTTATGACCGTAGATGTAATGAATGATGTGTTATTTAAAGGGATTTGGCCTATTAATATGATTAGTGGTTGAATGGTCTTGTGAAGGCCAAATATGTATCTAGGGAAAAGGTCTAGTGAATATGAATGAGTTAGAATAATGTCTAAATAGATGTGAATATTTATAGATGGTTGGTTAAGTCCTTATTGGCCACGTATTGAGTCATAATAATTGTGAATGCTTTGAAATTGTTGATAAGAACCTTATTAAGCATGTAATAGGTTAGCTTGTGGATTAATTGGGGAAATGAACCCTTTTTAGTATGAATAGTTGTTAATTGGTATTGTGTTAATATGGTTAGCCATGTAATATTTTAATCTATGACCACGTTGTTTTAATGGCTAAGAAGAGGGGTTTAATTCCCAAAGCTGGAACTTAAAATTGTTTGTGAAACTAAAGGTGGTATAGAGGTGTTAGTAAATGATGAATATCTCCTTGAAGACCTTGTGGTCTTGTATGGGTCTTGCTGACCATTAATTGACTTGTGTAATTTAATGAGTTAAGAGATTGGACTATCGAAATTGTCAAGCAATGAAGGCTACCATGAGGACTATGTGGTCATGATTTAGTGTTTAATTTTCTAAATGAGTTAGAGCCTTTGAATGTGTGGTATTTTCCTAATATGTTAAAAAGAATGAAATGGATGCCAATGCATGAACTAAAGGGTTAAGAGTCTAAACTTCCATGGCCAAGCCAATATGATGGCTTGTGATTAAAGCTCTATTTAGTGATTACAGTTCTATGGCCTATCCAATATGATGGCTCACGGTTAAAGTTTCATTTCGTGATTACAGTTCCATGGCAAAGCCATTATAATATCTCGTGATTAAACTTCCATTTCGTGATTAAAGTCCATGGCCAAGATAATATGATGGCTCGTAATTAAAGTTACATTTCTTGATTAAAGTTCAATGGCCAAGGCAATATGATGGCTCATGATTAAAGTTCAATTTTGTGATTAAAGTTCCATGGCCAAGCCAATATGATGGCTGGTGATTAAAGTTCCATTTCATGAAGTTCCATGGCCAAGCCAATATGATAGCTCGTGATTAAAGTTCCATTTCATGATTAAAGTTCTGTGGCCAAGCCAATATGATGGCTCTTGATTAAAGTTCCATTTCATGATTAAAGTTCCATGGCGAATCCAATATGATGGCTCGTGATTAAAGTTCCATCTCAAGATTAAAGTTGCATGACCAGTCAAATAGGATTTGAGATCTTTGTCTAGTTGAATTGTGATCATTTGAATAGAATTCCATGCCTACTTAGTTGTGGTTTATGGGTAGAGCCCTTGTTTCAACAAATAAATATGTGGATATAGTGACTTTTCTTATAGGTATACCCATGATTGAGATAATTGGTCTAAGAATGTGTGTAAGTGGTTTAAGACCTAAGCCTAATAAAAACTATTTAATCCTAAGTGTGGAATACTAGAGTCCTCCACTTTATGCCTTACAATTGAATAATTTGAGTATGCATGCTAAACCTTGTCCCCTTTTGGCCTAATATGACCATGATTGAATATATTTGTGTGTGAGCCTATGTTTGAGAAGGATGATGAGCTTTGATATCTTGATTTGCATATGACGTATCTATACGTATGGATAAGTATTTAAATATGATAAAATATGATATATTGACTTGTTGTTGATTAATGATGTATTTTATTTACATTCTAGAGTTCCAACCAATAACCATATCTGGATGGTACATCCCCACATGGCGTAGAGCCCAAAGTACCTTCTTCTTCTACCACGCAGTTATTAGATGATCTAGGTAGTTCATGCTTTGACTTGAAGAGTTGAGCTTCCATACTCCGGAATACGTCATCTCTTAGTCTCCTATCCTAAGACATAGTCTTTTTTAGACTTTATTTAGATATAGTCGGGGGCTTGTCCTGACATATATACTTTCTGACTTTGGTTTTATATAAAGGTGTTGTGAAAAAACGTGAACTTAGGCTTGGTTATTATTATTATGAAATCTAATGTTGACTTACATTATTATATTTACTATCTTGAAATGAGACTTTGAGTCCCTTCTAATACTATGTTATGATGAGGCAAGTCAGTTAGGTTATCGGGGCGACCTCAGGTTCATGCGAGCTTGAGGTGCCCATATGAAATAGCCTAAACTTTGAGACGTATCATGAATGCTCACATAGTTTAACTTGTCTTTTTAACCCATTTATTGCATTAAATAATAAATTTATAAATGTGTTTCAAAATACCCGTGGTGACCATAGTTTTCAATTTCAATGAAACTTGGGAGTCTAATAGTTATACAAATCAGTTTGGTATAATTATATTGGCTTGCAAGAATATTGGTACCACAATACCAAGTTGGTAAATGCTTTAATAAATGACTGCTTTGTAAATAATTGGTTGTCCACAAAATGTTTTAATTTGGGCTTGGAGGAATTTTATTGCTAACTAAGAAGGTGTAGGCCCCAAAGGAATCAACATTGAAAATCATGTTTGCTGGTGTTGGGATCTATATGACTGTGTGCTTGGAACACACATTATTTTAGGATGGCTATTGCCTTTATTTCTTTAGCCTTTCCTAGGTTTCCTTGGTTTGTGCAACTAACACATACTAGAGCTCTTCTAGAAGAGGAGATGGACCCATATAGCCCACAAGTGCCTTTAGGATGGAGTAAGCTACACAGTCCAGGCTATTAGTTTAGACTCTCATGTTCAGGACCCTTTCCCCTATCCCGACATCTTATATATATATATATGTATGTATGTATAAATGTTGTGGATTGTGGTTTATGTCTGGACTCTTGGTAACTACATTATTTTATCCTTATACCCTGAGTTACATGTCAATGCTCGCCCCACTGACCATCCTTGGATGCTGTATCATTTCATGACATAGGTTTGAAGGACTTTTCTATTTCTCATATGAATCATTTGCTGGTTGAGTACTTTATTAATTAGTTGTGAAGTAGTGAGACTCCAACCTTTAGAAGGACCGGTCATTTTATTGGTTTTATTATTATTTTAGTACTTTTTTTGGATCTTGTTTGGTCATAGTCAGGGGCATGTATTGACTTTGTTAGTATTATGAGATTAAAGGCTTTCATGGATAGAAGTGGGATCTCTACCTCCTAGCTTACTCTTATTTTAGATCATGCCTCTCTAAATATCTGACAATCGTAGAAACTCAGTTCCACCTGAGGAAACTGTAGAGGGAACTTACCTTGGTTATGTAGTATAGACCTAGTCTAAGGACCCTGCTCCTAATTGTACTACTCTATGTGGGCTTCCACCGATCCTTACTAGTCCCCTTGGGCTAGTGACACTTATGTTCAGTCTTTTCAGGGAGATATCTTTAATATTAAGTTTCGTTAATCTATTATTATGCTTGCTTAACTGGTAGAATCATAGTCCTGTTGGTCTGATCATGTTGGTCCTGCTTTAGTTAATCTGAGGTCACTTGAGTTGGTCAGTTTATGAGGTTCAATCCTGCAACCTTTATAGTCACTAAGGTTGATGAGGATCCTCAGGGGTTTATTGATTATAAGAAGAAAATTTTAAGGTTATGCATGTTACTGATCTAGTGAGTGTGGAGTTTGGTCCCTATCAGCTAAAAGATGTAGCTTACCAGTGGTATAAGGAGTAGGAAATGATAAGGGATGATGATGTTGAATAAGCAGTGTGGGATGACTTTACAGGAGCTTCTATTGATCACTTCTTTCCTTAGGAGTTGGGGTAGGCTAAGGCTAAAGAGTTTTTGAAATTAAACCATGGTAAAATAAGTGTTAAATATTATGCCCTAAAATGTTAGTAGCTGTCTCGTTATGATTCATAGTTGGTATCTAATATAAGGTCTCAAATTAGAAAATTTTCTTTTAGGTTGTCTCGTGATTTGGTATTAGAGTGTAAGGTTGCCATGTTGAATAATGTTATGGACATATCCATGTTGGAGGTTTATATATAGCAGGAGAAGGATGAAAACAGAAGTAGGTAGAGATGGGAGAGAGGTAAAACAAGAAATTTAGATATTCAAAGGAGGGTGCAAATTAGTAGAACATTGGGACAGTTGGTTGGAAGTGGAC
This sequence comes from Capsicum baccatum var. pendulum, assembly GCA_030864225.1. Taxonomy (NCBI): domain Eukaryota; kingdom Viridiplantae; phylum Streptophyta; class Magnoliopsida; order Solanales; family Solanaceae; genus Capsicum; species Capsicum baccatum. The sequence goes on along the minus strand of CM061560.1, from coordinate 99,104,885 downwards.
TAAGATGAAGAATTGGAGAAATTCATATTCGTCTTCCAATTTTCCTTATCCTAAGCCTTTAGGTGATCATTGTTTTTAGGCTAGCAGTGGTCCTACGACACAGTGTGCCCTGTCTTAGGCTAGGGGAGTTCAGTCAACACTACCTTAACCTTCTTGCTATTTTTCTTCGAAGCTTTACCATAATTATTGTGAGGAGGTAAGAAATTGCTGATATAATTATAGTCAGCTTAGTCATATGTAGAAAAATTGTCCTTCAGTTAGGGTTGCCACTTCCTTGGCTCCTACACCTAAGGGAGCCACTTCTGGTACCGAAAATGGCCGAAACTATTTTTATGCACTTGCTACTTATCAAGAATCTGAGGCATTTCTAGAAGTTGTTATTGGTATTTTACAACTCATCTCCCATGATGTTTATTATTTGGTTAATCTGGGTTCTACCCTATGTTATGTAACCCCTTATGTGGTTGTCCACTTTGGTTTTAATCCTAAAAATATTTTTGACCCTTTTTTGGTGTGTACATTTGTGGGTAGTTCTATTGTTGTTAGAAAAATCTATAGGGGTTTTACAGTGTCCATCTTTCATAGAGAGACGTTGGTCGATTTTATAGTACTTGATATGGTGATCTTTGATGTAATCTTAGGGATGGATTGACTTTATTCGTGCTATGCTTATCTGGATTCTAGGGCCCGAAAGGTTAGTTTTCATTTTCCTAACTAACCTATATTAGAATAGGATGGATATTTCTTAGTACCCAAAGGGAGGTTTATCTCATATCATAGAGCTCAGAAATTGATTTCTACAGAGTGTCTACATCATCTAGTTTCGGTTACAGATACTAACTCCAAGAGTGCCTCTTTGCAGTCTATCCCTGTGGTTAATGAATTTCCTAAAGTTTTTCCCAATGATCTTTCTAAAATTCCTCCTAATAGGGAAATAGCATTTGGGATTGATCTTCTACCGAATACCCATCCAGTTTTTATTCCTCCTTATAGAATGGCTCAGGCTGAATTAAAGGATCTAAAGGAGCAGTTGAAGGATATTCTTGAAAAGAGTTTTATTCATTCTAGTGTTTCTCCATAGGGTGCTCCTTTACTTTTCGTGCAAAAGAAGTATGGGTCTCTTCAGATGTGTATAAACTATTGTCAGTTGAATAAGGTGGCCATGAAAAATAAGTACTCTCTTCTTAGGATTGATGACCATTTCGATTAGCTTTAGGGTTCTAGGCATTTCTCTAAGATTGATCTTTATTTGAGCCATCATTAGCTAAAATTAGGAAGGTTGATATTCCCATGACTTCTTTCCAAACTCAGTATGACCATTATGACTTTTTGGTTATATCATTTGGATTGACTAATGCTCCATCTGCTTTCATAGATCTTATGAATTAGGTGTTTAGGCGATTTCTAGATTTGTTTGTTATTATCTTCATTAATGAAATCTTGTGTACTCTAAGAGTGAGGAGGGTCATGCCAATCACCTTCGAATTATGTTGTAGATTCTTAAGGACCAGAAATAGTATGCAAAATTTTCTTAGTGTGAATTTTGGCTAAGTGTTATGACCATTCTTCAGTATATGGTTTCTAGTGTTGGGATGAAGGTGCATCCACAGAAAGTTAAGGCAGTTAAAAGCTGGCCTAGACCCACGAATCCTACTGACATTAGGATCTTTTTAGGCTTAGTTGGGTATTATAGGAGGTTTGTCAAGAGTTTCTCATCCATTGCTGCTCCATAGACAAAGTTAAGCCAGGAGAAGGTTAAGTATCTATGGTCCAATGCTTGTGAAGTTAGTATGAGAATTTGAAGGATAAGTTGACTTCTGCGCCTATTTTGACCCTACCCAAGGGTACTGACAATTTTGTTGCAAATTATAATGTACCCTATATGGGACTGAGTTGTGTTTTGATGCAACATAGTAAGGTCATGGCCTATGCTTCCAGGCAGCTTAAGGTTCATGAGAGGAATTACCCAACTCACGATCTAGAGTTGACGGCTGTGGTTTTTGTTTTGAATATCCGAATTCACTATTTATATGGGGTGCATGTGGATATTTATTAAAACTGTAAGAGCTTGCAGTATGTGTTTATGCAGAAGGAATTGAAGCTCAGGCAGACACGGTGGCTCTAGTTGCTTAAGAATTATGACATTGTCCTTCACTACCATCTAGGTAAAGCTAATGTCGTTGTTGATGCTCTTAGCAATTCGTCCATGGGGAGCTTATCTAATGTGGATGAGGAGAAAAGAGGATAGCTGAAAGATATTCATAGGTTGGATAACTTGGGAGTTCATCTCTTGGACTCTAAGTCATCTCTTGCCATTTTTTCCTTACTTTATTTGATTCGAGATCCACTTATTCTTATATTTTTGCTTATTATGCACCATGGTTGGAGTTATCTTATGGTTCATTATCTATGCTATTATGTGTATCTACTCCTGTAGGTGATTCTTTAGTAGTGGATCAAGTTTTTACTAGTGTGTTCCCTACCGACCTGTCTGGTATTCCCCCTATCCTTAGGATTGAGTTTTCCATTGATCCCAAGCCTGGTTCCCGACCTATTTTAATGGTACCTTACCATATGCATCTTTTTGAGCTTAAGGAGATGAATTTTTAACTTTAGGATCTTTTTGGTAAGGGTTTTATTAGACCTAGTGCTTCCTCTTAGGGAGCTCCTATATTTTTTATGAACAAGAAAGATGGTTCCATGCATATGTTATTTATTATAGGCAGCTTTATAAGGTAATGGTGAAGAACTGTTAACTTATGCCTCGCATTGATGATTTTTGTGACCAGCTTCAGGGTGGGGTAGTATTTTCTAAGATTGATTTGAGATCTTGTTACCATCAATTGAGGATTCGTGCCGAGGATATCCCAAAGATAGTCTTTAGGACCCGTTATGGTTATTATGAGTTCGTAGTGATGTTAAATGGGTTTACTAATACCCCAACCTCATTCATGGACTTGATAAATTAAGTTTTTAGGCCTTATCTGATTCCTTCATGACTGTATTCATCGATGACATCCTTGTGTATTCAGGGAGTAAAGAGTAGCATGCATAATATTTGAGTATTGTGCTCAAGACTTTGAGAGAAAATATTCTTTTTTCCAAGTTCTCCAAGTGTAATTTTTGGCTCTATTCAATGACATTCTTTGGATATGTCATGTCTCAGGATGGTATTATGGTAGACCCATCTAAGATTGAGGCAATTTGTGATTGGGATTGACCTACATCTACGATTGAGGTTCATAGCTTCATTGGTTTGGACGATAACTATAGATGCTTTATCGAGGGTTTTTCTACTATTTTAGTCCTTATGACAAGATTGACTTATAAGGAGGTTTCTTTCTAATGGTTCGAAGAGTGTAGGTCGAGCTTTGGAAAGCTCAAGTATTTCCTTACTTTATCCCCTGTTTTAGCTCTTCCTATTGAGGGTAGGGATTCACCGTGTTTTTTGATGCTTTTTGTATTTGTGTCGATTGTGTATTAATGTAGCAGGGTCATATTATTTCTTATGCTTTGAGACAACGTAAGGTACACGAGCGTAACTACCCCACTCATGATTTGGAGTTGCCGGTAGTAATTTTCATGCTTAAGATTTGGAGGCGTTATCTTTATGGTGTGCATTATGAGATTTACATAAACCATCGCAGTCTTTAACATCTTATGACCAAGAGAGATCTTAATGCAAGACAACTTAGATGGATGGAGTTTTTAAGGATTATGATATTCCTATCTTGTGTCATCCGGGCTAGTCAAATGTTTTAGCGGATGCCTTGAGTCGGAAGGTCGTAAGTATGGGTTTCTTGGCTTATATTTTAGTTTTTTCGAGGCAGTTGGCATGGGACATTCAATCCTTATTTAACTTGATGGTCCGTCTTGATATTTTGGATCCTAGGAGGATTTTGGCTAGTGTGAAGAGGAGGTCCTCATTATTTTAGCAGATTCAGGATCATTAGTTTGAGGATAGCAAACTTTGCTTTCTTCATGATTAGGTGTTAAGTGATGAATCTGAGGGCGTCACCATGGATTCTAGGGGTGTTTTGAGATTTGATGGTCGCATTTTTGTTTCGTAGACTGATGACTTGATTTAGTTGATTTTATGTGTAGCTCACAACTCTAGATATTCTACCCACCCTGACACAGCCAAGTTGTATGTAGAGACTATAAAACAATTCAATTAGGGTTTTTATATCTTTAATTTAGCTTGTTTATGTATTTTAATATGTATTCATTGATTGTGATTATGGTTAAGTCTATTAGTGGCTAAATGCCCCCTTTCTGGGATTAATACCAAGAACATGTTTACTTTTGCTTTGAATTGAGTTTGTTTGGATTGATTATCATATTTGGTTGTTTGTTTATCCTTTTTATCACTTTTTGAAAGAGTACCTAACTTTAAAATACATTTATTGTTGACCTTGTGATCTCGAGAGGGAGAATAGAAAGATAACGTGGGGATAGATAAATCATGGTTCTTATTATTTACACAATAAGGAATTTGAATTAGTATCTAGGATAGGGATATACTAAGAATCCTTGCTTGATGAGACCATGATCATGTGATAAACCCTATGAATGTAGTAGTTGTAATGTCCAAGTTAGGTAGATGATTAGAGGTCGGGAGACCATGATCATGTCATAAACCCTACAAATTAACAACCAAGATGAGTAGTCGAACTAATGTAGTTCAATGGCATAGTATGATTGTTCGTAAGCCTTAACCCTGGGTATCTATCCATTGTTTGTCCAAAGTCATTACTTTTCTGAATTAGTTACTTTACTCTTAGTTTACAACTCAAACTCTCTTTGTTACTTATCTCAATAGTTGAACTAGAATAGGATAGTTGTCAATATAAGTCCCAATGTGATCGATATTCGGCTTTATTTAAGGACACTATATTACTTGGTGAGACCACATACACTTCCGAGTGCACTATCTAGTTTTTTGCGCCAATGTTGGGGACTTGTAAATATGCAACTATCTTGTTTTTATTCTGCTATATTGAGTTGTATATAGTTTAGTCATTTTTCTTTTGAGTTTCTTTTACTTTTTGTTCTCACACTTCTTGAAATGTCAGCCAAGGATAGATGGCTTTTGAGTGATGACGATTCTTGTTGTTTTTGTGGGGGACCCCATCGAGAGGCTTTTTGTCCAAATTTTTATGGAAGTGCGTGGATGGGACCTTCATAATATGAGGTAGAAACTATCCTATCTGTGGAGAAGACCACAATATGGTGTATGATTTGTGGTAATAGTGGTCATTTTGCAGCTATGTGTGTTGTCAATCCCGATTCAGAAATGTTTATGGGCTATTTTCAAAGGCAATATTATGTGAACAACTACAATATAACGTGGAAGACTCATCAACCAATTCAATCATAGAAGAACCAGCAGCAACAGTTTCAGCAGCAGGTTCAAGGATATCAGGCCACGATTCAAACTAGTAATATGGAAGAGATGTTGAAACAAATTTTAGAATCTTACGCACAGTTGACAGCAGACACAGAACCAGTAGGTGGCTACAAAGTAGTTTGAGAATTAGCTGGGGCAGATGCAGCAAGTACAAAATACCAGGACTCAAGGTGGTTTTCCAAGTGACTCTAAACCTTCTAACAAAGTAGTAGCAATCAATTTGAGGAATGATAAAGAGCTAAATGAAAACTCTAAAAAGATAACTAAGGAGGTATATGCAGAGTTGAATCTCAAAACAAATGCAGACAAAGTTGTTGATAATTCGAGGAAGTATGAGTACTCAAAAACTAAAATTGGATAACAGGTTAAGGAGATACTTCCACTACCATCTACATAGAGTCTGAGTAAAGCAAAGTAGGATATTAGCCAATGAATGGAACATACACAAGAATCATAACCATTCAGTTTTCATGTTTCTTTTGAGACTGAAATTGAGAAGGTGAATAGGAGTAAGGATGTTGTCGATTATGTAAATTTTGAAGTAGGATTGGTTAGGCCTCAATCAAAGCACTTTTCTACATTATGTTTAGATGATGTCTTGCTAGTGGAATCATCTAAAATAGTGGGAGAGAGTGAAGATAAGGAACATAAATCCTATATCTTGATTTTGAACCTAAAAGCAACATAAAACACACCTCACTTCAAGGCCGAGTGTTTTACCATGCATCATTCATTACTCGGTTCATTAATCTTTGTACCAACACCCTATGTGTAAAGCAAAAGATGAATGTGAAGTTGAGGATGAAATTTATATCCTCAAGGTGGAGGGAAAAGTTGATTAGGTCATGCCGCGATAGTAAATCAAGCATTGCTTGGGAGTCAACCCAGTTAAGGTATGTTTTATTTTTAGTATTTTTTAGTTTTTACTTCACTAGTTTTTGTTTTTGTTCAATCACAGGTTCATGGGAAGTCTGAGTACCAGAAAACCTAAGCTAAGAAGCATGACAAAGACTAAGTGTGGGCCCCCGAACCCTCTTGATGTGTAAAGATGCTACTAGCTCATCCTAGAGGCCTAAGGGAGTATTTCTATCTCTAAAAATTATACTTTGGGGACAAAGCAAATTTTTAGGTGTGGGGTGGGGAAATTCCTAATTTTTGGAGTAATTTTATTTTTTTTGTTAAGAATAAGTGAGATATAGTTATTGGTGCTATATTTGACTGCATGATGCAAGTGTTTTGGCTGTAAAAGCCATGTTGATTATGTGAATCACTACTTTTGAGACTCCTAGTGACACAACCCAACCCCGGTATTTGTTGTAATAGGCACCCCAAGTCCAACCAAGATCGGGGTCCGCTCCCTATTACCCATCCCAACCACCTATCTACAGCCTTAGATGGACTGAATTTCAAATATATAACAATATAGCATTATTGTTCTCATTAAGACTCTGGGATAGGATCACAACCATGACCGACCAAACCAAATAACCTGATAATGCTCAACTCACTCCCATAATTTAAGGGTGAGGCGGTCGTTGTCAAGTAACCCAATTTAAATTAGGGTTGAATTTCACGGAGTGAATTATAGACTTCAAAACCTATGGATGCTCAAATTACTATGAGATTACCTGGATTTCTAACAAAAATGATATGTAAAATAAAATGGGGGACTTTTTTTGGAAACTCTTCACAAGAAACTTTAACAAGCACTTGGTGAATGAAACTATTACTTTGAATTAAAGATTTGAGGAGATCTTCGGATATGTCTACCTAAAGGTAATACATGTGGGTTGATGTTGGTTCATCTTGAAATTTAGTTGTTAACTAAATAATAGGCTAGGTCAGAGATCATTAGGGTCAATCTTTCGACAAAACCACAACGATTTCACCCATTGACTCTTTCGAGCACCTAACAAGTGTGCAATTTTTCATAATCACCCAAAACCTCAATCAAGCATCCCTATTTCTAGGATGATGCTCTTGACATGATTTACACTCCCAATATACTTATTTCTAAGATTGCAAAAGGTAGTAAACCATAGGATCAATTAAACACCATTGACTCGTCCCCTTATAACCTTCTTTCAAAGATGTTATGGGATACCTAATGTTTACCTTCATCAATCTTTTGTGGATGATAAAGGGTATCTAGAGTTTGGAGTTTTCACCCATCAACCATTTAGAGATTTAGGGTTTTCACCCCTCAAATTTCAACCCATAAGCTTAAGAAATGGTGGAATCCATACTCAACAGATAAAATCCATGCAAATGTAACAATACCCATAAATAATTATACTTTAGTTCAATATAATCCCAAGACTAAATTAATTTGCTACTCATGAAGAAAGTAAAGAGAGATATACCATAAGGATTATCCAAAGCATTCATTCTTCACAAAGATCCGAAGAAATTTAGCCTCCAATGTTAGTTAAACACTTGTCCAATTAGAGTTTCAAGCTTTGAATTCAAAGATATCTTATGAGGTAAGCAATACACCAAGAAGAAAGGGTTTCTGCCAATATATGATTTGGAATTAGTCTATGTAATTTTACAAATCTGCCTTAGGCATATTCCCATTGTTCCTCGATCATACAACTTTGACCGCGACCTTGTTAGAGCGACAGTGATTGTGTTCTGCGACCGCATTATGCTGACCATCTTGACTGACCGCGAATGCAGCCTAATGAATGCGATCACATTAACTGGGCTTGACAGTTTTAGGTCTCCAACTACACTCTGATTTTGCATCGATTTGCTCTCTTTCTAGCTCCATTCCACATATGTTCACCTTCTCAACTGTATACCTTTAAAATATGGACATTAGTGCATTTAAATCATGATCATGTCTCATTTTTTCCATAACACATGGTAGTGTGCATACATAATTAGTGCAATTGAGTGGTAAAATCACCACTCATAAACACCCCCAACTTAGAATCTTGCTTGTCCTCAAGAAACACTACCCTTTACTATGAGAGTTTTTCCATGTATCCCCCTATTTAGCTCCCAATGCTCATAAAAACTCCAACTCGATTGCTACCATAAAAATCTTTTCACATATGGAAAAAAGAATTGCAACAACGCCCCTCAGCATAAAAATAAAATAGTGAAGGATACTGTAATGCCCCGAATCTTGTACCCGAAATGCTACACGGTGATCATGACCCCGAAGGACCATAAGTTAACCCATGACTGATATTTGTACCTATATACTGTATAAAATATTTTATAATGCTGAAACATGAACTGAAAGGCCATAAGGTTCAATACTGAACATGATCTGAATGATATAACATCTATGTGAGGCAATAGAATACCCAAAACAAAACTGAACATACTAAAGTCTGAAACATGATAGTCTAGAAAGACTCTAACTGACTGAACTATCTTAGTAAAGAGTTAATGGGACATGTCCCTAACTAACTCTAACTAAAAAAAACTGATTAATAAGATAATAGGGAAATAATTATGTCCTCAAAAGATGAGGAATCACTTCTAACTCTGTCTGCGAATATCTGGTATCTACTGTTGCTTTGAAGCTCGTGTCTCTAAACTTATGGTATAAGACACCATAGCGCAAATGCATCAGTATTTTGAATGTACTGGTATGCATGTGAGGTAGGCTGAATGCATAGGGTTCATATGCATGAACAATAATAATACTGACTAACTATCATGAGCGTGAGAATACATGCATGAGACATAACAACTGATACTACTACTATGATAACAAGATTATGGAATTTGAATATAACTGATAACATGAGTGACTGTATCTGACAGTCCTGAATCTGATGGAACTATTTGATTTTCGTACTGTATCTGAGTTGACTATATCTGACAGTCCTGAAATATAAAGAACTATCTAAGTTCTATTACTGAGACTGATTGACTGTATCTGACATTCTCGATTCTGTCATAAAACTATGGGAAGTAGTTATCTAACTGACATGCCCCTGATATGCCATTATGGCTGCGTTGGGGTCCAATCTGTAACCCTAATTAGAAGGGTGTCAATACCATGCCACTGGTAAGGACAAGATGTAGGCGACCCTCATCTGATAGTGTCCCCTATATGAGAATAGTGGGGCCCTTATCTGACAGTGCTTATCCACCTCATCAACCCCCATAGGACAGTGTTAATGTGTCAATCTATACTGGCTACATAGTTCTGGAATGCAAGGATGACCTTTAAGAATCACACCCTTATCTGTTAGTGTGTGTTCCCATCCTTGGGTTCACTAGGTGATAATTCCTACTCCCATCTAAATAGGATAATTCCTACTCACATCTGAATAGACTCTAAATCATGATTTACTAAACTGAACATAGGTTGAGTTATTGAATTCCGTTGACTGAAAGAATACTACGACAACTGTCTGTGTTCATGATATCATGGAAATTTCCTGAGTCATTAAACTATCTGAATTCTAAGGATTTATAGCTTGACTGAGAGTATCATGAAAACATGGCATGGCTCTAGGCACACAGGTAATATTTCGGGTACAAGTACCCCCAAGACTCGATAGAAGGAAACTGACAAAGCATGACTTGCTTGAATACATAATAATCACCATAATGCATTTACTGAAGTATTTCATAAAACATGTGATAGGCATAAGCTTGTACATACAAGGGGATTTCATGAAAACATACTAGTTAGGAACTTTTCCTGCATTTAGGCATTAAATTAAACATATTGTAGGCATGGTACATGTAAATATCATTGTACAACAATTAAATATCATGGTCACATTTTTATTTCATCATTCAAGGGTTTAGTCATAGGTTTGCATGAATCTATATCTATAATAATTAAACCCACATAGAAATTATCACCCAACATGGAGTAGATTTCAATTTCTCATTTATTAACATGAACAAGAACAGCACAATCATGAAATCATAAAGAAAAATCCATAACTTGAAGTTGGAAAAAGGATTCTTGGACTTCATGGATGAAAGGAGACCATGAATGAATACTATGCATGCCTTAGTTCATAATTTCGTGAAGATTGATGGTGAAACCTTCTTGAAATTGGATCTTCTATTAAAAACCTAGCTTGTTCTTCAGAGAAACTAGTATATTTTTGGTGAAAAATTTGCTGAATCAGGTGTTAAATGGCTTAAATAAGGGTGGGAAGTTGACCCTTTTAACACTGGATGTGTCATTTAATTTCAGTAATATTTTCCCGAACTAAACCCCTGGCACAACATGGCGCTATCGCACCATGTCACTGGAATTTGAGAATCAGTAAACTGAGGGATGGCATGACGCGGAGCCATCGTGTTGCCCCTTCTTTTGCGACCTAGAACTTTGGTGCGATGCGGAGGAAATCGCGCTAAGACACTAGAAAATGACAATTATAAATTTGGGCCCTGGCGTGATGCGCTATAATTGTAGACCCCTACTGGAATTTGCCAAATTCTATTTCCTCTGGTGGCACGGCGCTCCACTAACTAATATGACGTTGTTTAACGATGGGAACTCGAAGTAGTCATAACTTCTGACCTGGTTATCGAATTTGGGTGAATCTTATATTGATGGAAAGCTTATTGAATTTCTCACATGACAAAAAGTAAAAATCTTAAAAATTCCTCATGGAATAACCATTATTCAATTTAAAAGCTAATACTAGACATTCTTGAGATGAAATTAGCTAGAAAAAAGTATGGGGTATTACAATATCTCCCCCTTGAGAACATTCGTCCTCGAATGAGACTGACTAAGATGGGAGAAAAGACAACTAACGTATATATTGAACATGAATAACTGGAACATGATCTCATGAATGACATGACTGACAAGCTAAATATATAATACTGAACATGCATATCTGATGCATATGTAACTGATTTATGAATGCATGACTGAGTGTTCTAAAGAACTAAGTTTCTCATAATGAGAATACATGTCTGATGCATAATTACATAACTGAACTGATACATGCATGCATGACTGAATATGCAATAGTACTTGACACTAAGTTTATAGTGGGAACATGAGCATGAAACTGCATACCAAGTTTGTGATAAACACTGAACATGAAACTAAGTAAGCTTAAGGAGAACTATTACCTTGAGCTTGATCTGAGCTGGCGAAGAAGAGGTGAGGATACTTCATATGCATGTCTGCCTCTTTTTCCCAAGTAGCTCCCTCGACAAACTGATTTTCCCAAAGAACCTTAACTAGAGGGACTTATTTTTTCCTTAATCTACGAGTCTGATAGTCTAAGATTTCGGCTGGAATCTCTTCATAAGAGAGAGTATTCTGAACATCAATGCTCTGAATGGGGACTACAACTGATGGGTCAGCTATGCACTTCTTGAGCAAAGAGACATGAAAGTCTAGATGAACTAAGGCTAGATCTGAAGGTAATTCAAGATCGTAAGCTACCTTGCCAAATCGATTGAGAATCTTGAAGGGACCGATATATCGGAGACTGAGTTTTCCTTTCTTGCAGAACTGCTTCACTCCCTTCATGAGAGAGATATTTAGGTAGATATAATCACCAATCTAAAACTCGATATCTTTTCTATGAACATCTGTACAAGACTTCTATCGGCTCTGAGCAGCCCGAAGTCTTTCTCTAATCAACTGAACTTTTTCTAAGGTTTTGAATACTAAGTCATGCCCTATAACTGAGGCATCACTAACTTCGAACCAACTAATTGGATATCTACATCTCCTTTCATAGAGATCTTTGAATAGAGCCATCTGAATACTGGAATGATAGTTGTTGTTGTATGCAAACTCAATCAAAGGTAACTGGTCATGCCAACTTCCCTTGAAATTAATTGCACACGCACTTAGTATATCTTCTAACATCTTAATGGTCCTTTCTTCTTGACCATATGTCTGTGGATGAAAAGTTGTACTAAGATGAACTTGGGTACCAAGATCCTCTTGGAATGCTTTCCAGAAATAAGAGGTGAACTAGGTACCTCTGCCTGAGATAATGGACAATGGAACACCGTACAATCTGACCAACTCCTTGATGTAGAGTTTGGCATAATCCTTGGTAGAATAAGAGGTATGAACTATAAGGAAATGAGTTGATTCGGTCATTCTGTCTATAATGACCCAGACTGAATCATGCTGATGACGAGTTAGAGGCAAACCCATCACGAAGTCCATGTTCACAACTTCCCACTTCCAAGTAGGAATATTGAACTCCTGCATGGACCCACTTGGCTTCTGATGCTCTATCTTAACCTACTGACATGTAGAGCACTTAGACACAAACTCTGCAATGTATCTCTTCATCCCACTCCACCAATAGATTTTCCACAAGTCGCAGTACATCTTTGTGGCCCCTGGATGAATAAAGTAGAGCGCACTCCACCAATAGATTTTCTACAATAATTTGCTGCCTTAAGTCATCTACACTTAGAACACAGGGATGACCCTGACAACGAAGGACACCATCTCCCCCTTGGGAGAAAACCTCTAATTTCTGATCCTAAATTGACTCTTTCAACTTGACAAGGTTGGGATCTCTATCTTGCTTTTCTTTTACCTCAAAAACTAAAGATGATTCTGAACTACTCTGAACCCATATATCACCCTCATCTATATCGACTAAGCGAACACCTGGCCTAGTAAGCTGATGGACTTCCTGAGCTAACTTCTGCCTGCTGTCCTCAACATGATAAACACTACCCACGGATAGTCTATTGTTAGCGTCAGCCACTATGTTGGCCTTGCCCAGATGATAAAGGATACTCATTTTATAATCTTTCAAGAGTTCTAACCACCTTCCTTACAAAGATTGAGATCTTACTGAAAAAATACATATTAAAGACTCTTATGATCTGTGAAGACATCTACATGAAATCCGCAGAGATAATGCCTCCAAATCCACCAGGCAAAGACTACAGCTGCTAACTCAACATCATGAGTAGGATAATTCCTCTCATGGGGTTTAAGCTGTTTGTAGGCGTAGGCTATGACCTTACCATGCTGCATAAGGACATAACCTAGACCCCCTCTGGATGCATCACAATATACTACGAACCCATCTGAACCATCTGGGAGAGCTAAGACTGGAGCTGAGGTGAGTCGAGTCTTCAATTCCTGAAAACTCTTCTCACAAGGATCTAACCACTGAAACTTGACTTTCTTCTGAGTCAATCTATACATAGGGGATGTAATAGAAGAAAATCCATTAATAAACCGTCTGTAATAGCCAGCCAAACCCAAGAAACTTCTAATATCTGATGGAGAAATAGGGGAGTCTAGTTTCTTACTGCTTTGGTCTATTAAGGATCTACTCTAATGCCATCACCAAAAATAATATGACCAAGAAATGCTATTGACCTTAGCAAAAATTCACACTTACTAAATTTGGCGAATAGCTGATGATCTCTGAGAGTCTAAAGTACTATTTTGAGATGGTCTGATTGATCATGCTCACTACGGGAATAGACTAGAATATCATCTACGAAGACTATGACGAACATGTCCAAGTACTGCTTGAACACACGGTTCATGAAGTCCATGAAAGCGGCTAGGGTATTGGTAAGACCAAATGACAGAACTAGGAATTTAAAGTTACCATACCAATTACGGGAAGCTATTTTAGGAATGTCACATTCTCTGACTCTGAGCTGATAATAGCCGGATCTGAGGTTTATCTTAGAGTAATAATTAGCACCCTGAAGTTGATCAAACAAGTCATCGATTCTGGAAAGAGGATACTTGTTCTACACCGTGACCTTATTGAGTTGATGGTAGTCTACACACATCCTAAGAGAACTATCTTTCTTGCACACGAATAATACTGGAGTGCCCCATAGGGAAATGCTGGGCCTAATGAATCCCTTATCTGAGAGATCCTTCCATTGTTTTTCAGTTCTCTGAGTTCTGTTGGTGCCATTCTGTATGGTGGAATAGATATAGGCTGAGTATATGGAAGAAGATCAATGCCGAAGTCTATTCCCTTTTCGGGAGGAATTCCTAGAAGATCTTCGGGAAAGCCATCTGAATATTCACCTACAACTGGAACTGATTCAAGGCTGGGAGTTTTGGAACTAGTGTCCTTAACTCAAATAAGATGATAGACACATCCTTTATATATCATTTTCTGTGCCCGAAGGTAGGAAATAAGCTGACCTCCGAACGCTGAAGTACTACCCTTCCACTCAAGGACGAGTTTATTTGGAAACTAAATCTGGACTATTCTGTTTCTGCAGTCGACTGTGGCATAGCAAGAATAAAGCCAATCCATGCCGAGAGTGATATAAAAATCAGTCATCTCTAATTCGACTAAGTTTGCTGAAGTGACTTTCTGAAATATCATAATCGGGTAGTTCCTGTATACCTATCCGGCATGATGGTTTTACCCATTGGGGTAGAGACTGGAAAGGACTCTGCTAGGATTTCAGGACTAATTCTGAAATTGCTTACTATATAGGGAGTAACAAAAGAAAAAGAAGCTCCTAGATCTATCCAAGTATAACACATGCATATGAAAGATCTGTAATGTACCAATAACTACATTAGGAGAATTTTCCTGATCCTATTGGGACTGAAGAGCATAGAGATGATTTGGACGTTGCCCACTAGTAGCACTGAAGGTGGTACCCTGCTGATTTAGGTGATCGGACTGAGCTGAGGAGAAGAGATAACTCTGATAACCTGACTGAGGGAAGTCTCTGACTCTGTGGCCTGGCTTGCCACAACAGAAATAGACATCGCTACCAGATTTGTAAGCACCCTTATGGTTTTTACCATAAGTCTGACAAAGGAGATTAGTTCGGGCAATGCTAACACTACCCTGAGACCTAGAGCCTAGTGCTCTATCTCTGTTACCCTCCCTGAACTTAGGAACTGAGGTACTGGCTAAAGAAGGGGATCGCACTGATGACTTAGAAAAAAATTGGGAACGGTTTGCTCCTTCTGATTTAGGCTGACCGAAGTTGAAACTACCTGTCTTCGCTCTCTTATTATGCTTCTCCCTCTGCTTAATATTCTGCTTCTCTATCTGCTGAGCATGAGTCATGAGCCTGGCTAAAGTCATGTTACTATTCAATATGGAGGATCTGCACTCATTAACCATGTTATCATTCACCCATGAAGCGAACTTACTTATCTTGGCTCTACTGTCTACAACTATATAAGGGGAATATCTGGCTAATTGAGTAAACATAAGAGAATACTCTTTCACTATCATATTGCCCTACCTGAGGTTGATAATTTCTAGCAACTTGGCCTCCCTAAGCTCTTGAGGAAAGAATCTGTCTAAGAATGCAGTGACAAACTCCTCTCACTCAATAGGACCTACATTATCTGACCTCTCTGACTTTCACTATTTGAACCAAGTATGAGCCACATCCTACAACTGATATACAGCTAGCTCAGTACTCTTAATAGTAGTCACCCCCATGATGTCTGTCACCTTATGAACCTGATCAATAAATTCTTGAGGTTCGTCATCTATTTTAGACCCGAGGAAGGACAGAGGATTCATTCGGGTGAAGTCCCGAATCTTAGCTACAGTTGAATTGGCCACTGGGTTGGTTGGAATGACTGTTGTCCATTTGTTTTGAGTGGTAACTAATTGAGCAAGAGTAGTGAATACGACCCTAAACTCCACATGAGAAACATGATCGCCAAGAGGATCTTTGGGCTGGAGGGCTGACTGATTTCTGTTTCTTATTTTAGGAGGCATGTTCTGTAGAAGAAAGGGGGAACATATTAGACTGAGAGATTGACTTGAGATTATGATCACTGGCATGATATAAATATCGAAAGAAGGGAAACTATTCCTAAAACATCTTATAGACTTTTGCACATAAATGTGGCATACAACACATCCATGTACAATATTCGACTAGATGTGGCTTTTAGACTTACTAGGACTCTATTGAACCTTAGGATTTGATACCAAGTTTGTAACGCCCCGAATCTGGTACCTGGAATGCTACACGGTGTCTATGACCCTGAAGGACCATAAGTTAACCCATGACTGATATTTGTACCTGTATACTGCATAAAATACTTTATAATGTGGAAACATGAACTGAAAGGCCATAAGGTTCAGTACTGAACATGATCTGAATGATCTAACATCTGTGTGAGGTAATAGAATACCCAAAACAAAACTGAACATACTGAAGTCTGAAACATGATAGTTTAGAAAGCCTCTAACTGACTGAACAATCAAAGTAAGGAGTTGATTGGACATGTTTGGGGATAATAGGGAAATAATCATATCCTCGAAAGATGAGGACTTACTTCTAAGTTGGTCTACTGATATCTAGAATCTACTATTACTCTAGAGCTCGTGTCTCTAAACCTATGGTATAAGACACCATAGCGCAAATGCGTTAGCACTTTGAATGTATAGGTATACATATAAGTAGACTGAATACATTGGGTTCATATGCATGAACAATAATAATAACTTACTAACTATGATGAGCATGAGAATACATGCATGAGACATAACAACTGACACTAATACTATGAAAACATGATTAATGAATCTGAATATAACTGATAACATGAGTGACTGTATCTGACAATCCTAAATATGATGGAACTATCTGAGTTTCATACTATATCTGAGTTGACTGTATCTGACAATCCTAAAATCTGAAAAAGTATCTGAGTTCTATTACTGAAATAGATTAACTGTATCTGACAGTACTGATTTTGTAACATAAAACTGTGGGAAGTAGTTATCTAACCGACATGCCACTGATATGCCATTATGGCTGAGTTGGGGTTCAATCTGTTACCCCAATTTGAAGGGTGTCAATACCGCTCCACCGGTAAAGATAAGCTCTGGGCGACCCTCATCTTATAGTATCCCCTATACGAGAATAGTGAGGCCCTTATCTGACAGTTCTTATCCACCTCATCAACCCTTATCAGATAGTGTTGATGTCTCAACCTATGCTGGCTATAAAGTTCTGGAATACAAGAATGACTTCTAAGAATCACACCCTCATCTGATAGTATGTGTTCCTATCTTTGGGTTCACTCGGTGCTAATTCCTACTCCTATATGAATAGACTCTAAATCATAATTTACTAAACTGAACATGGGCTGAGTTACTGAATTCTGTTGACTGACGAAATACCACTGATATCTGACAACTGACTGAGTTCATAAGATCATGGAGATTTTTTGAGTCATAAAACTATCTGAAGTCTAAGGATTCATAGCTTGACTAAGAGTATCATGAAAACATGACATGGTTCTAGGCACACAGCTAATATTTTGGGTACAAGTACCCCTAGGACTCGATAGAATGAAACTGACAAAGCATGACTTGCTTGAATACATAATAATCACCATCATACATTTACTGAAACATTTTATCAAATATGTGATAGGCATATGCTTGTACATACATAGGGATTTCATGAACACATGATAGCTAGGAACTTTTACATCATTTATGCATTAAATCAAGCATATTGTAGGCATAGTACATGTAAACATCATTGTACAACAATTAAACATCATGGTCACATTTTAATTTCTTCATTCAAGGGTTTAGTCATAGGTTTGCATGAATCTATATCTATGATAATTAAATATAGAAATTATCTCCCAACACAGAGTATAATTCAATTTCTCATGTATTAACATGAACAAGAACAACCCAATCATAAAATCATACAGAAAATCCATAACTTGAAGTTGGAAAAAGGATTCTTAGACTTCATGGATGAAAAGAGTCTATGAATGAACACTATGCAAACCTGAGTTCGTAATTTCGTAAAGATTGATGGTGAAATCTTCTTGAAATTGGATCTTCTATGAAAACACTAGCTTGTTCTTGAGAGAAACCTCAGAGAAACTAGTATATTTTGGGTGAAAAGTGGTTGAATCACGTGTTAAAGTGCTTAAATAGGGGTGGGAAGTTGACCTTTTTAACCCTGGATATGTCATTTAATTTTAGTAAAATTTTCCCGAACCCCTGGCACGACACGAAGTTATCGCACCATGTCACTAAAATTTCATAATTGAGAAACTGAGGGATGGCGCGACGCGGAGCCATCACGTTGCCCTTTCTTTTACAACCTGGAACTTTGGTGCGACGTGTAGGAAATCAAGCTAGGACACTGGAAAAGTATAATTCTGAATTTTGACCCTGGCACAATGCACAATAATCGTAGACCCATAATGGAATTTTCCAAATGCCATTTCCTCTGGTGGCACAGCGCCCCGCTAACTAATATGGTGTTGTTTTACTATGGGAACTTGAAATAGTCGTAACTTCTGACTCGGTTATCGTATTTGGGTGAATCTTATATTGATGGAAATCTTATTAAATTTCCCACATGACAAAAAGTGAAAATCTTGAAAATTCCTCATGGAATAACCATTATTCAATTTAGAATCTAATACTAGACATTCTTGATATGAAATTAGCTACAAAAAAAGTGCGGGGTATTACATATACAATGGACCTTTTAGGGGCAACCATGTAACAACTACCAAAACTCTATAAATAAGTCTCATATTGACTATAATCATGTTATTCTTCCATATATCTCATTGTGTAGAAGATGCCAATATCACCCACCTCAACTAGTTATATGCCTTCTCATAAGAAAGGAAAAATTTATACACTTAGTTACCAATTATGCAACAAGGAATTTTAAGTGCAAACAGTCACTTTCTCAAGAAATTCTCCATGTTAACAAGTACCATGCCATAGGCTTGTCCCTATTTTCAATCACCACTATAATGACCACACTTGTTTTGGAATCACAAAGAGCTTTTTGATCTTGTAATGTAGGTTTAGGGTAGGATATTAGCTTAGGACGATAAGGTTAGACCCTCCTTGAACTTTTACATCATTATCCCTTTTTGGGCCACTTCTTTTTCCTTTACTAATTTGCCTACTTTGCCCCTTTATTTACTCACATTCTCTTTGCCTCTTTTAATTTACACTTTGCATACATTTAGAATTCTTTCATTTCTTTTTATTTGATGGACTATCTCTTCCTTCAAAGAAAAATGCTTACTTGTTTAAGCTCGTAGGCACTTTCTTATGACTCTGTGGCTCAACCACACTTTCTTTTTCTTTCCACCACCCCCAACTTAGGATTTTAGCCTCAATTCGTATTCTTAAGTTCAAAGAGGATAGGGTTCAGCAGAGGATGAATAGAAGGGTTACGACTTCTAATGCATTTGTCAAAGAAAAGTCCAAAGGCTCAAAGAGGATGACTAGGGGTAACTCCTATGTGTTGGTAGGCTTTTTAGGTTAAAGTGGGCTTCAATAATAACAAGATGGCCTAAGATCATTTTACCAACCAAGCACAATCAAAAATTAGCTTTGAAAGACTAATTGGGCAAGTTCTAGATGGTACAAGTCACATAAGATGTAGATAATTAAGACACATACATGGCATTCGAATGTTGTAAAGGGGGTTCAATTGTTCTACCTGCTCGAGACAAAGATGAAGTATTCCCTATTTTTCCAAAGTTAATTTTTGGAGTCATAGAAAGAGAGAAAGTTTTGTCACAAGGTTACTAACATCCATGCCTTTGAATTTTGCAAAATATTTAGACGGGGGGTTTTTTTGCTTTAGTATCAGTACCACACATAATTTGATAATCATGGAAACAACCAATGTTATAGTCTCACATTGAGAACTATAGTGCGGGCGAAATGCCCATATAGTTACTCAGACTTTACCAATGGGTATAAATGCAATCCCAAATCATTAATGCCACAGGTACTCAGTCTTACCTTATATCCATGGTTAAAACCCAATCACGAATCACCCATTAAAATTAAAATAAAGTAACAAATCGAGAACAAAGTACTTAATTCATAAAAGTGTGGGCATTGTCAGAGTGCCCAAATATTACAACCCAAATAAAAGTAAGGATAATCTAAAAGAGTAGAAGAATATGCAGAAATAATACAAGCTCAAATGAAATAAACAAGGAAAAACCCCCAACTAAAATGGTAAAAGAGTACCTACTACATAAATAATCAAGGAAAACAAAGAGAGAGGGTGCTCCCTAAAACCCCATCAAGGACCGCTATCATTCTCAATTTTTCTATCGTCACCATTTACCTCAATATTGGGCCATTCCTTTATGGAAAAACTTAAATGAGGGTACGAGAAAATTAGGGAAAGAATCAGTTGATCAACTAGTTGTGGTGTCTACAATTGTGGTTGATTGACCGCGATCGCAGACATATGAGTAACCGCGATCGCGCTTAGGTACTGTGATTATGGTAATCGAGGGTGGCTCTGCTCTCCTATTTTCTGTTGTTCAGCTTTTCTGATTGATTTTTACCTATGTAATCTTTGTTTAATTTTAAACTTAGATTTGCACAATTCCCCTTTTCTATTCTTATCCCAAGAACTCCATAGTGTCATATATGCATGAGTTATTCATATGCTAAAACTAACATCAATACTATAAAAATATAATTAAAAGGATACAAGCCATCCTTATGGCATTTATGGGTTTCCTCCCACATAGAGCCTTAGTTATTCTCATGGCACGCCATTGACATTCATCAATTTGTCAAGGGGGATCCTCAAGTCCCCACTTATTAAACTCTCCTTCATTAATTAACCTCTTGGCAACTCTTTTCATTTTTTTCTTCTCTTTGTCGACTTGATTTTGGGATAAACCCTTTTTTGACTGAGTGTTGGACATCTTTCCTCCCTAGTCCTCTTTCAACTGATCTTCCTTTGCTTTTTAACTCTCCGTACACATTGTCAAGATTTGATCATCATTCTGGAGGTTGGCAATTATGCCACTAGTGGAATTTCCCCTAGGTTTAGAATCTAGATATGTGAAGATTAGTCCCATTTGGATCTCCATTTCTTTGATAGAGGCTAAATAGGAGACCTTAGTTTTAGAGAGTGAAACAAAGTCCTCTTTTAATTCAAGGACCATTTTGTCCATTCCTTCAACTCTATTCAAAATTCTTACAGGGAAATCCTCCATTCTACATCTGTAGGCGTCAATGGAGCTTGACTCTTTGTTAGAAACTCGATCATGGTGAGGCATAAAATGGAAGTACTCATGTTCCTAATCTCTCTAAACTCGACTACCAATTCTCCAACCTTGATTCCCACCTTGCCTATGATAGGCCGGGTGAGAACCCTCTGAATGGTTTGCTAAATACCAAATTTCTTCATCCATATTCCTATATTCTTCATATTCGTCATAGGTTTTTGATGTTACGGGATTCCCTATTTTCACCGGTGTACACATGACATACTTGGTTAGGAGCTCAATTTGATTTAAGATCTTTACCGTGGTTTTCTCGTGCTCCTTGGCCCACTTTCTTTGTTCTCTACTAACCTGGGCTTGGATGGAGAGCTATTGGAAATGTTGATGCCTTGGATATGCCATTCCTAATTGTGTTTAGTTACCTCTCTCAACAATTTTGTAGTAACATTAAAGTGCAAGATTAAGAGAGAACCTTCTGCCGCATTGTTTTCCATTGTTTGGTTCAAAGGATCTTGTGCTCGATAGAATATTTGGAGAAGTATCTTCCCCAAAATCGCATGGTTTGGGAATTTGGCTAACTTTTTATGAAATCTCTCCCATACTTCATGAAGCATTTCCCCGTTCCTTTGTCTAAATTTCATGATTTCATCTCTCGAGTGACACACCTTGGAGGGAGGAGTATTGATCTAAAAACATCTTTGTGAGCTCATTCCATGAAGTGAGTGAAGCCGTAGGGAGTGTGCAGAACAACAACAATGATTCACCCATTATTGAGAACGTAAAGAAATAGAGTCGAAAGGACTCTTGAGTAATATGAGAAATCTTGAAGGGTGTACGTATATCCAAAAAATTCCTTAAGTGAACATATAGATCCTTATAAGCTTGACCCCTGTATATACCTTTTACTTGCAACACATAAAGCATAATACTAGTCACATAAAATGTCCCATTCCCATAGAGAGGTGGGATACACGTTTCACTCGCACGACTTCCACCATTTAAGTGGCTTTCTCCATGAGTGGGTACATTAAATGACTCCACAGTATTAGTGTCTTCACTCATAGTTTCGTTCATGCTAGTATTACCTACAAAAGATCCAAAAACAATAAAGAAAATAACTACTCCACTCTAGATACTCCCTAGAAGAATAAAACCCCACAAGAAAAAACTATATTTCACTCCCTGGCAACGACGCCATTTTCATAACTCTCAACTCACTCCCATAATTTAAGAAATAGGTGGTCATTGTCAAGTAACCCAATTTGAATTAGGATCAAATTTCAAGGAGTGAACTATAGATTTCAAACCCTAGTGATGCTTAAATTACTACGAGATTACATGGAATGCTAACAAAAATGACATGTAAAATAAAATTGGGGGATTTCTTTGGAAACTCTTCACAACATACTTTAACAAGAACTTAGTAAATGAAACTATTAATTTAAATTCAAAATTTGAGGAGATCTTCAGATTATGTCTACCTAAAGGTAATGCATGTGGGTTGATGTTGGTTCATATTGAAACTTAGTTGTTAACAAAAGGATCGGCTAGTTCGAAGAGCATTAGGATCAATTTTTCAACAAAACCGCAACGATTTCACCCGTTGGCTCTTTCGAGCACCTATCAAGTGTACAATTTTTCATAATCACCCAAAACCTCAATCAAGCATATCTATTTCTAGGATGATTCTCTTGACATGATTTACGCTCCCAATACACTTATTTCTAAGATTGCAAATAGTAGTAAATCATAGGCTCAATTGTCCACCATTGTCTTTTCCCACTATAACCCTCTTTCAAGGATGTTATGGGTTACCTAGTGTTCACCTTCATTTCTTTTTCGAGGATGATAAAGGGTTTCTAGAGTTTGGGGTTCTCACCCATAAAACCTATTTAGAGATTAGAGTTTTCACCCATAAAATTAAAACCCATAAGCTCAAGCAATAGTGGAATCTATACTCAACAACTAAAATACATGCAAACAAAATAATACCTACACACAATTACACTCTAGCTCAACATAATCTCAAGAAAAAACTACTTAGCTACTCACAAAAAAAGTAAAGAGTGATATACCATAAGGATTATCCAAAGCATTCATTCTTCTAAACGATCCTAAGAAATTTAGCCTTCAAAGTTACTACACACTAGCCAAATTAGGGTTTCAAACTTTGAATTCAAAGATATCCTACGAAGTAACCAATACACCAAGAAGAAAGGGTTTTTGCCTATATATGGTTTAGAATTCATCTATGTAATTTTACAAATTTGCCCTGGGCATATTCCCGCTGATCCGCGATCGCACAGCTTTTACCACAACCGCATTAGCACAAATGCGATTGTGTTCCACGGCCACGTTATGCTGACCGTCTTGACTAACCGCGATTGCGATCGCGGTAACTGGGGCTGACATCTTCAGGTCACTAACTACATTCTTTTTTGTATCCATTTTCTCTCTTTTTATCTCCATTCCACATATGTTCACCTTCTCAACTGTATACTTGAAAAATATGGACATTAGTGCATTTAAATTATGCTCATGTCTCATTTTTTTATACAACACATGGTAGTGTGCATACACAGTTAGTGCGACTGAGTGGTAAAATCACCACTCATCAGGTATCATTACTGAAACACTTAAAACCACAAAACAAAGACATGTCAACTGCACTTAGGTTCCTTATTGTTGTTCTACTTAAACATAAACAAACACACATGAAACCTAAATATGCCGGTTCTAACTAAGTTAACACAGTTGATAGGAAAAGAAATATGGTGACAAAAACCCTCAGTTGGGGTACAACCCCACCCCACACTAAATGTTAATGCACTATCCCCAGTGCATAGTAAAAACTAAACAACAAAGGGGTGAAAGGACATATATGTGATTCTCTAGGCATATAAAGCTGACTCAACCTCATCAGGGGCATCACGTAGTTGATCAAAGGGAGAAGGTGGTGGTGCATAACTAGAAGAGGTATCTAATTCCATCTTGACACATCTTTACTTATCAATGGTAAGCTAAATAATTGAATATGTAGTGGCCTTTTTTAAGGGTTGCTGATACTCCTCATCTCCCAACTCATCCGCCTTAGGTTCTCTCTTGGACCTAATAGGAGGGGCCTCATAATTCTTAGAAAATAGATCAAAGATTATTGGAGAAGGTCTGCGCAATGGTTGTGTTAAAGAATGAACCACTAAAGGGACGATTGGAATGTGGATCTCAACTAAAAGCACGTCTTTAATCTCAATATGGCCACATCCTTGCATAGTCATGATAAATCAGGCACTTGGACCTTACAAAGTTGCATACTGATCCGAGCCTTAAAACTATCTCTACACCCATGCATCTCTCTCATGAACCCTTCCATGGTGGTCATCATCTTTCCCTCAACTCTTTCCTTAGAAGCCTATCATATGGTCTACTCCCATGGTCTTATCTGACTGAAAAGTATGAATAATTAGGTTTGTGTCTATTTAAGGCAATACGCCAACTCATATTATTGATCCACCATCTTCTACCAGAACTCTTAAGACACACTCACAAAACTAGCAACTGATTGGTGAGGAGGCAAAGTGGAAGTCACAACTAGTGCTGAAGTAGAAGACAACACTGATGATGATGTGCCCGCGACCCTCTCACCGCCTGCAGTAGTCAAGGTTGCTACTCTCTAATTGCCCATATCAATATCAACACTAACAAGTGCTGGCCTCTTAGCATGGTTGGCCAACATAGAGGGCCCCTCAAAATGGGTCATTCCTAAAGAAGTAGTTGTCTGAGCTTGATGTAGCATAATTGGGTTAGCCACATCCTTAATCATGCCAATGTTTTCCATATGGGTCACCTCAACCCTCTAATTATTATCTAGAATAGCTGACACTCCAGCCATATCACATAACCTCTGTACCAAACATATTAAGGGGAAGGGTGGTGAACTCTATAAATGCTCTTTCGTAGATCTCATCCCAAATCTACATAGCAAAGTCAATGTCATGATTAGCTATCAAGATAATAATAAATACTGTTCTATCTAAGTAAGCACATTGTCCTTAAATGTCAAACTTAACTAGTTCCTCACTACTGTTCACCAAAACTTTGCTGCAAAGTTCAGCGATGCCTTCTTAATCTGGCCCTACTGTACACTAGAACTTTGCTACAAAGTGTAGCGATATCATCTTAATCTTGCCCTTCCCCTCAACCCAAGGGGCATCAGTACCCAAATCTGTAATTTTCTCAATCGCCCATCTAGCAAAGTCTATTTTTATGCTCTATGACCAATATCCCTCATCATGTGGCTACTCCATACTAGCCTCAGATGGTAGTCCAGCTCAACTGTGGTTGACAACCCCACATAATCCATCCCAAACAAAACTCGCCTGATGTTCTACTTAGATATATCTATCCTAACCCTACTTACTAGTGTATGGGTCAGTAGAGGTTGGTCAAATCCTCCACCCTTAGTTGCGGTAATCGATTAAACTAATAATGCATATGAAGTATAGAACTATAGGACAATCTCCGAATAGTAAGGTATAACGCTCTAGGGTTATGGCCCAGTAAAATTTTCTAAGTTCTAAGCTTTCTGCCCTGGAGATGGCTTAACTGACGAGTCATAATGTGTCTTGATGGGTTAGGCGAACCTAGTCATAAGGTGTCCAGTGAATAGTGCTTGAGTTACTGTCCTAAGTATAACTTAGAGGTATGATTCACAGAGAGTCTTGACGAGTTCTATAGATCCAATCGTAACAAAATAAGAAATTAAGTGGCCAAGTTTTTCTCTAAGTACAAGTGGTGATAGCGCCCAAGCGCACACGCAAGTGTACATGGTCTTATCAAGTAGTAAAGTGGCCTAATTAAATACAAGCATCGATCCCACAGAGACTTGATTTAACAACGATTCAATTCTAGTTTAACTTTAAGGATTAATTTAGTGAAAAATTAACCCAAAGAGAGTTTAGAAATTGGTAATGAAAATGAAAATAATAATGCGTAAGTAAAAGTTCTTGAGACAATCAATAGGATAAAACCCAGGGTTAAAGCACTCCAAATAATCATGCTATGTTATTGAATTTCATTTGTTAACTTGCTTATCTTGATTGTTGATTCGTATGGTTAATTGCATGATTATGTCTCCCGACCTCTAACCTGTTACCTAATATGGACATTACAACTACATCGTTGAGCGAGGATGTAATAACCTAATTAAGTTATTAACGTTATAATCCAACATTTGAATCAAGTAAGGCTCCTAAGTACATCCTTGTCCTAGATGCTAAGTCTAATTCTTTATTTATTAAAAGAATAAAAACCCAAACTTTTTAATTCCAATGTTCTATCAGCCTATTCCCTCTCCTGAGATCAAAAGGTTGATAATATATGTATTTTATGGGTGATCAATCCATAAAATAATTAAAAGAAGAAAAAACAAACAACCAAATAGGAAAAGCAAATCCAATGAAATTAATCCAAAATAATAATAATAATGTTCTTGGTTTAACCCCGGAAAGAGGGTTTTTAGCCGATAATATTCACAATCACAATCCAATTAATTGAATACATGATATGAATAATTAAAAGCAAATTAAATAATATAAGAAACCTAAAAAATACATGTAGCAGCCTCCTAATAAATCTCCATTGTTTAAGCACCGTTTCAGGTGTTAATCTTGTCCCCAAAATTGTCCAATATTTCCTTACGTGTCTAGCCTCTGTGTGTGTATATATATATATATATATATATATATATATTATATTACTAATCACACTCTAGGTGGGATTAAGAATTGCACTAGATGCTCCAAAGATTCCCACCAGCCGCCCTTGGTACGTGTACCAACATTTTATTTGTAATATATTCCATTCCTAAATAGAATTGTATTTTGCCATAAATGTGCACTATCAATGTGATGCGATGATGGCAGTGTCAAAATAAAGAATGTGATGCAACGCGATGAGATCACGTCGGCTCACTGGAATTTGCATCTAAATTTTTGGATAAGTATTGAACGTCCTATTCTTTGCCCATGCCTTTGGTAGTGTATTTCCAATGAATTTCCGGCCTTTAAATCATCAATATATCACCATATTCAACTCACAATAACTCCTATAATATAACACACCACATATTAAAGATCAAATCAACACAATATTCTCAACGACGAATCAAGACAAAAGCTAAGTTAAGGCAAATATGCAATAATCTTCAACTTATTATTCTGACTCTTGACTTAATCAAATTGCACTTTGGACATTACAAACAAGTTGTTCCACTAATAATTACATATTTAAAAAAATTGGAATAAATTAAACACATTAAAATCCAGTGAAGCCAACTAGACACACACCTAGCTCAAGCTAGTAAAACTAGTTTTCTGGGCTGAACTCTAAATGACTCAATTAAGCACCAGCTTGTTTGAAATACACTTTGAACCTTGTAATCACACACTTGGACACTTAAATGCTTATTTATATCAATATCCACACATTAAGCACTCAAATTTATCTCAAAACAAGGCAAAAATAAGCTAGAATAATGATACCAAAGTGTATAAAATCACCTTAGATCATCACCCCACACTTAAACCCATATTCGTCCTCAAACAACTCTTTAATCTAAGCATAAAAATTTGAGGTGACGCTGCACTTATAATAAAATAAAGACACTCAAGCTAGTACTATAATGACTACACAGAATGTAAGTTTCTACACAAAGCACGTTATTTACACAATTAATAGCTCATGAAAAATGCTACTCCAAAACATCCTATCCTCAAGAATTGACTCACCTAGTTGGAAAACTCATGCATATTTGTCAATCAAGGACATCATACAAATCACCCACATTCATCAAACATGTTCCCTCACAACAAGAGAGTATCCATAATCACTCACAATAATGTAAATTATAGCATAATGGGTACAACAATCAAGTTAACTCACTCTCACAAGGAATTCATAAGTTACACATAATGAACCATAGGCTTTCCCTTAGTGTAGTACTCCGTTAATATCATAAGGTAAAACATAGGATAAAATAGGACTTTCCCGGGTTGTAATCTAGGCTAAAGGACGGGTAGAAACTATTTGGGAATAGTGACTAACCTCTCTAATCTCTTTAATACACTACACTATACATTTAAAATCAATCTCCAACAACCAAATTACACTTTTTCCATCTACCCACATCTTTTATTTTTTCCCCATATCTTTTAAGCATTTTTACAAACACATGGTGGGCGCATTGTTTATTCCTTCAAGATTCAATTTTTCTCATTTTCTACAATCATGGGAATATTTCCAACACCTTTTATATCACTCCCAACCACCATACATCAAATATAAACACCAATAACTATTACCTTGGGGCATTAATTTCACCTTTTTCTTCTTTAATTTCTCAACCTTCTTACTAAATCATTATTTTATTAAAGCACTTAAGAGCTTTTTGGATCAAATTATGGTCTATCAAAGAAGGTGATTAGGCTACATATGAGGCTATCAAAGAAAAAGCTAAAGGCTCAAAGGGGCTTATTAAGATTATGCACAATGGGTAGGTCAAAATTAAGGCTATCAAGGAAATGCCTAAATCATCTGCTAAACCCACATCCTTTATTTCACTTTACACACACACTGTTCAAGTTCTAGACATCACATGCAACAATAAATATACAAAAACCTCACACGTACATGGCTTATGTTTAACTGAATAGGATCATCATAGACTCCTAACCAAATAATAGAATGAATTCAAATTTAAGTTACAAGTACAAGAGTCACAAAAATGAGCCTAAGAGTCTCAAAAGTAGCAATTCACTTATTCCACATGCTTTTACCAAACAAAACACTTGCCCATGCAATCAAAAATAAAACCAATAAGAATATATTAAATAATTTTTTAAAATTGAGAAAAAAATTAGGAATTTCCCCACCCCCACCCCCCACTTAAAAATCTACTTTGTCCCCAAAGTGAACTTTTAAAGGTAGAAGATAGAAATACTCCTTGAGGCCTCTACGCCTAGCTAGTAGAATATTTTGCTGAAAAAGGATCTAGGGGACCCCATACTCAATTTTTTTACCATGTTCTTAGCTCAGGTTTTCGGTACTCAGACTTCCCAATAACCTGCGACTCAATCAAAAACAAAAAACCATGTGAATAAAAAACTAAAAACTGAAAAGAAAAAATTCCTACTTAACTTGGGTTACCTCCAAAGCAGCGCCTGATTTAGTGTCATAATACAACCCATCTCAACTCAACCAAATTCCTTTATCTTTTTCCTCACACCTGGAGGATATCTTCTTATTCTTTTCACCCCACTTGGGTGCAAAATTTCAAAACAAATAGATTTTTCAATTTTAACCTTTTCAGGATCATCAATTAACATCAAATTAGGTTTAGGAGGTAGAAGCTTAGGTTGTTCAATCAGGTAGTCCAAAGAGGTCTTTAGTGGATTAACCACCCCATACTTGTCCCCTTTAATAACATTAATCATACACAAGTCTTTATAATGGGACATTAAATTGGGTGCTTTATAAAAATCAAATTCCACCTCTTCATCCTCTACCCTTATTTTGAGTGTGTCTTCTCTAACATCAATCAATGCTTCTTCAGTTGCTAAGAATAGATGCTTCAAGATTATTGGTACCTGATTGTCTGCCTCAAAATCAAGAATAATAAAGTCAGTAGGAATAAAAAATTTACCAACCTTTATGAGGACATTCTCAATGATTCCTTTTAGATATACCATAGATCCATCTACTAGCTGCAAAACCACCTTGGTCAATTTAGGCTTCCTAAGCCCAATATCTCAAACAAAGATAGGGGAATAAATTGACACTAGCCCATAACTCACTCAATGCATAGACCACTTGAATCTTAATTTGGATAGGAGAGTAAACTTCCCCAGATCTCTCAATTTCTTAGGGATTTTTTGTGTCATTACCGCACTATACTCTTCAGTGAGTGTTATTCCCCCCGCATCCTGCAATTTCACCTTATTAGCAACCACATCCTCAAGTACTTTGCATACTTGGGCATACTCTATAAAACATCTAACAAAGGTAAGTTAATGTGAAGCTCTCTAAATGTATCAAAGAACTTCTTAAACATTACATCATCCTTCTCTTTAATCTACCTTTGAGGGAATGGGAGTGGTAGTGTCTTCTTTACTTCTGGCTCAACAACTTTTTCTTTCA